>JAOWBC010000539.1:12351329-12367480 GCA_028566105.1 Hypoplectrus providencianus | reverse complement strand
AATAATTTTCAATTATTTTTCTTTCAATCGAGTAATTGATCAGACGACTGATCGTTGCACCTCTATTCTAAGTTATTCAGTATAGCCAGATTCTGATAAAAAGGAAAACCTGAAATGTGAGTCCAACCTGTATTTGAAATAATTTATTAATGATAGTTTTTCCATTAGATTGCCTAAGAAAACCCTTACATTTTCTGCTTAAGAGATTGTTAAAATTGGAGTAGCTGTTAAATTTGAATGTTTAAAATTAATTTTCTTACTTTGCCTCAAAAACCTGGAATGGAGGGCAATATGATTTAGATTTTTATTCCAGATTAACTGACCTCTACAGTGTTATATGATAACTGTTTTGTTACAGATTTTCAGATTTTCCCTTTACTTTAGCAATGGGCTTTCTGTTTTCCATCTTCTCCTGCTTAACCAGTCTGACTTGCCTTTTACCAGCGTCAATTAGATATTTTCGACATGCAGAGCTTTGATTTTTGAGAAGCCAAGTATCAGCGGCTGCAAATTGTGGTTGTAAACATTCAAAGTAAGCATTAGTAATCAGCGTGACTCACTGAGGATACTTATTGCTAGACAGACATTTGAGACAGAGACTGCAGAAAATAACAACAAGTGCCTAATTCAAGGCAGGGAGCAGAAATATTGCGGTAAATGCAGGGAAGCCTGTTGTGTGACTCAACCTTCAAAAGGATGCCAGGAGGTTGAAAATAAACGAGCACTGGGAATAATGGGAAGGATGAAAATGTGGAAAGGAAATGCAGAACAATATGTTGCCAGTGCAGGAAAGGGAACTTGAGGTAGTTTAGTTTATTAAAAGAATACACTGTAGGATCGGGTGTGTTTATAGCTTATACACAAATGGGGTTATAGGAAATCCTTTAGTGACTGTCCAAGGTCAGACGTTCATCGTGCCAGTGTTTCCACTACTAGTTTTTTGTTGGTGGGTGGGGAGTGTGTAGGGCCACATGGGCTGTTGTCAAGGTAGCGGTGTGAGGTGCTCATTTATAGATGAGACCAACAACTTCCCATACTGAGAAATTAGTCAGGCTTCCAGTCACCCACATGAACAAACCACCAGACCATCCAAGGATGCATGTGGAAGGTCAACCTCTGTCATTAATAAGGACTCGAAGCCAATTTCCTCAACACTTCTAGGAAGAGGCTCCTCATGTGCAGCCCCCCATGCCTCAGACTGGGATTCCCCACACACTGCACACCTATTGTAGACAGGACAAGACAGCTGGCCAATGGGGCTGTAATTCTTTACTTTATGTCAACAATTAACCTATGTGATCATTCAGTCCAACAAAATGGCTTTTCAAGTCTTTAATGTAAGTCTCCTTTTTGTCTGAAGTGTCTTTCTGCAACAAATTACCAGTATTTTTCAGCAAGAAAATCTTCAGCATCACTTTATTATCAGGTGTCACCAACAACCTAAGAGGTATTTTTTGTCTTTATCTAAAGTGGGATTAGACAATTGATCTTGCAGTGTACCAGGATAAAAACGAGTCTGACTGAAGCCTTGCTATTTAATTATGGCTGATATCCTGTTGCTGGTTCTGAAAGACTAATTTGGGACACATTTTTTGTTTTGGCTATAAAGATCTGGAGCTGTATACAGTATAAAATGTAAAATGCACTGATTTAATCAGGTGTACATTTGAGCTCTAAGTAGAGCTCAAACATATAATTGATCGAATACACTAAATTTTGATGTATCTTAGACTTCCATAACTGGATCTTTAATATTGCATTATGGTATATTGGATGTTATATTGTGATGTAGATTTGAATTGTGAAACGGAAAATTTTCTGAAAGTGGCTATATATATGGTCCCAGGGCCCTATGTTCCCCAGTTGTTAATGGGACATATTACAATGACCCTTTGAAGCCTCTTTATTCTGAGGATTTTTTTTTCTCTCAAGGTCAAAAGTACAGTTTATGTAGGCTGGGTCAATATGTTGAAATCATACTGCTATTATGACACCTATACAGTCACATTTGTGCCTAAGACGTTTTTTTTGATGACTTGAGAGTTGCTAAACTACCATTTTTACCTTATCTAATGAAAAATAAATTATGATTTATATCAAGAGACTCAAAACTCAATACGGGGCCAACACTTTGAAACAGTTTATATATACATAAACAACCAGTCTATTGGTCTACAGTTTTGTTTTTCATTTTTTGTGTTGTTGTTTTGTTTTTACCTCTGTATGTCTATTAGTGATGTGACAATTCATCGCAAGACAGTTACAAATCGAAAACAATCATCGCTCTCTGCTGACTGTATTGAAGAAAGGAGCCTCCTCATCAGTTCTGTCTGTTAGCAATATCTAAAACCTACTGTGTGGTAAATCAACAAGTTAAATAAACATAACACAGTTTTTTACAAGCTGAGAAACAAACAAAAAGAACTTTTTTAAGAGGACAAAACTGGATAGCCAACAGGGGATACTGTATATGTGAGATCTCAGTTCAGCATGAGAATGATCTGCTGATCTTTTTGTCATGTAAATTCCTAGGAAGTGGTAGTTTTTTTATTTGAAGAGATTTTATTTACGTGTATTATTCATCTAGTTATTTTGATGTAGATTTAAAAAAAATCCAAATATATTTTTTTGTTATTAACATAAAATATACCCATCAGTTACAATTTAAAGTGGAAATATGCATTGTTTTGCACAGTTTTTCTACCTCAGAGAAATAAAAAGGAACTCTCTTTAATTTTTTAATGGAAAAGACAAAATATATTTAGTAGTCACTGAGTACATACAACAAAGCTGATTTTTTTGTTGTTTACATCCATAATGTCTATAAATATATAAAACCAAAAATATCAACAGGCAATTTTAAAGAGATTCAAATACTAATGGGAAATCTGTGACGGCTGACAAATTTCAATTGTCTCATTTCAAGTTGTCATGCCATTCCCAAGTGAGGTAAAGTAGTGTACCAAGGGGAAAACACATCAGACTGGACATTTTGAAAGACCTGATGTGCAATGTTCTTGACCTTCTCATTAGTTGACGGTTAGGTGATGTGAAATAGTTCTGGTATGCAACACGAAAAGTCCACAATAGTTTAAAAATCACTCCCTGATGACCTTTATGCTTCCCTTTCCAGCAGCTAGTACTCCTCCCTCCCTTTCCCTCCTCAGGATTTGAACTTTGAACAGTTCATTGCAGGCCAAAGGGGACCAGAAGCTGCCCCCTTTTTTACAGTTAGGTCTTGTGTTTAACTTTGTGTAACTTTGCCTGATTTTGATAGATTCAGGTCCAGGCATGTGTCCCATATATCTGTTAAAAGTAGTGTCTGTTTTCTGTTGTGAGTGAAAAAAACATGATGTCCATGTTTTCCGTCTGCCTCGTATTCAGATGTTTCTGAGCCAGTGCGTTTTTCTTGGCTGGTTGAGTGGTTGGCTGGTTTCGGCTTGTGTGTTTTGGAAGGAGAAAATCATTGCGCATCACTTTCACAATCCTGGAAAAAAACCTGTGAATTCTTCTTTAGTACTTTGTTGTTTTTTTTAGTTTGAACAGTGGAACACAGGCCAAGTCCCCATTACTGTTATGCTTTCACCCTCAAGCAGATATTTATCCAGAGTTACATGAAAGAGAAATAATCAAATGGTGTTTATCATTTTTCACAGTCCACATTATTGAACATGGCTCATTTAACTCCTTTCATTGGCTGATGCTTGAATTTAATGTTTCCTGTTTCCATTAAATGCCTCTTTTGTTATAATCATTACTTTTCATTGGCTCAAGACACCATTTCGAACATATTGTGCTAAGAAAAGAAACACATTTTGAAGCAGATTTTCATGGGCCTGTTGAAACAATGGCCCATTAAAAATGTTTAGGCATTAAAGTAAATTACAACAATGGAGAAGCTGTTGTAGTTGTCTGTAATAATTTGGTCAACAAATCCAAATCCACTTGTTGGAAGACATTTTTAAATTAAATTGAAAAGCATCCAGCTAGAAACAAATAAGGAAACACACAGCTCATTTGTTTTTTATTTTAAATGTTTGTTAATGCATTTGGTTTAAATGGCAGGTACATTGCTTAATAGCAGCATTATTTTTGCAGAATGTGTTGTTGACATCCTGTGCATTAACACTTCCTGTTGACAAAGCCTTCTTTGTTAAAAGAATCTGCAACAAAATAATACATGAACTGTAATCCACACTATACATCTAAAGCCTATTCTCTGTGAGTTACTGCAAAAATAGCAGCATACGAGCTTCTGAATGGATCCGTAAGTGCTTCTCCAGCTGTGGACCACTTCCAGGTGCTCGAAATGAGTCACGGCACCAAGGTTCAACTCATTCCAAAGTCTATTTTAAAGCCAGGTCGCTCCCCGCTCTTTGCTCCCTGCAGACGTTTTGTCCATGACTCACAAAACCAGGCACTCGTGATAAACACTGATAAAGCACAAAGCTGCTTGAATATGATGTCAAGAGACAAAACAAACTGCTCTCATTGTTGAGGAATATTATCTAAAATTGTGTGATGAGATTAACCAAATCCATTTGTTCCGCTCTTATGAATTTTTTATTTTTACTTTTCCTTTATTCCACATTTCTTGTGTTTTGGCACTACAGTGACAGCAGCACAAAGGTACAGCTGAATACACTTTAATATCCGTTTATGTATTTGTCCTAATCAATATTGATAATCCATTATTCAGCCATGTTAACACACATTTTCCTCAATACTGTGCAGCCCTAGTTATAACTATTTTCAACCACAGCTGCACACTGTTTTTTTTCCACTCTAATATATAATATAGTCATCCTTCATTTTCAGGCAGTTTTGTGTGTCCCTGGCTTTGTGGCTGAAGAGATGGAGTGGCTGCTAACCCGAAAAGAATGCCATTCGTATGGGTTTCACAACCAAGATGTATTTTTGCATGCTGTTCTAAACATTACTTATGAGGTTTTCTGCCCTGCCAAAAATAAAAACGGTGGAGGGAACACTGAGTCATTAAAATATTAACTTTCAAATGGTTGAATGCAAAGTTGTCGAATATCAGTACAACATTGGCTACCACAAGCTTCAGTATTAAATTATCATCCCTTAAAAACCCATATCCCAAAACCCTTGTACAATCTGCGCTCGAAGTACCACTTGGTGTGACCAATTTTACCAATGAATTCTGTAACTGATTTGTTTTTAGCACCATTTTTCCGCTCCGAAATGACACAAACTGGGATTGAGGCCAAGCTGCTGCCATCATTTTTATGTGCCTGCGGCTTGTCATATTGTATGTGTCACCAGCCAAGCCTTTGCTATCAGCAGGGGACTGATAACATGTACATAAAGGAAATAGCTACTGTCACTGTACTGTCATCATTATAGATTCACCATGTGTACATTATAGCCTGCTTTCTATTCATTGATATGTAATACCTTATCTCGCTGTCTGCTGGAGATAGATTACATAGTCTTAAGTAGAAATGTGCACCGCACAGCAGGAAACCTGTGTATACATTACAGCCATTGTGTGTCTGTTTTTAACTTATACTATAATCTTTTTCAGTGTTCGTTATGGGACAGCAGATAGAAAAGAAAGACTGTCACTTTTTGTTAGAATCATATCAAGGTTTCAAAATAAACAACAGAAAAAATCTGCCCATGTTCCCCCAGAAACATATTAAAAAATATGCACAGTTATGCTTAAAAGTCAACGGAAAATGCTGAAGATGATGTCATGCAGAATGTTATAAACACACTTACACACAGGAACTGATGGTATCTCTCCCCTGTTGTGTTGTTGCTCTAGATCATCGACCAGGAGATCAACCCTTATGTGGATCAGTGGGAAGCCGAAAAGATGTTTCCAGCTCATAAAGTCTTTAAGATTTTAGGAAGTGCCGGTTTTCTCGGAGTCAACAAACCCGTTGGTAAGAATGTTAGATAATCTGTTCCTTTCAGAAGGTTGCATTTAAAAAGCAGAACATTCATTTTCATGCACACATGTTCTGGTGTTGCAGTGGATTGCTGATTAGAAACAGAGTCCAAGATAAAGTTTAGCGCCGCTTTGGTTGTGGAGTTTGGCTCGATTTTACCCATTCGAATCAAAATCCTCTGTATTTTGTTAGATCTGTAATGACTAACAGTGCATGCTGGGATAGGTTCCAGCCTGAGACACGGAAAAAAAAAATATTTTCAAATTCTTTTTGTTGAAATCAGAAACAGTTAACAGTGGTAATTGTGGAAAGCACAATTAGAAGTTGACCAATCTCTTCTACCTCTACTGTCTACTGGCAGATTAGCCCACAGCCATGCATTACACCTTCATCTTCTAACAAAAGTAATTAATGCAGCTTTGTTTATTTGCTCTTAACCCTGCTGATGGAAATATTGCTAATTAGATTTTCTTTAATGCATCATTTCAAAATTCATTTTGACCTTAATGGAAACATGGCTGACATCACACCTGCTCTGCAGTGTTTTGAGGGCATCTTTTGACACAGACTTGAGTTTGGATCTTTGGGCATTATAGTCAGTAATCCATAAAAATACTGACTGATTAATCAGCTACGAATCTATCTACATGATTTATGTTTTTGGGATGTGCTGTTTCTGCTGCCTTTGCAAGGACTCCAATGATAAATCTGTTACATCTAAAGAGAAAAGGCCTTGCTTTTAAGGACACCCTTCTTAAGTCCAAGAATACAAATGAATAACAGTCTCCCAGAAACATAACTCAGGTTGTGGGTAGAATTTGTCTGAAGGGATAGGTGGATCAAAAAGTGTCCCGCCTGACCAGCTCCGCTTCAAGGCGCATTTGGCATTTCTTTTTCACAGCTGAATTCACTTTCCATTCATTTTGTCTCAGTTTGACAGCCATACATTACAGTTGGTCTGGTTTAGAAAATGTTCCCACTGTGATGATGGGTGCTGGTGTCACAGCAACATCCCACAACAGCTGTCTGCTACAGTATATCCCATTTCCAGATGTGTACCCAGCTGTGTCACTGCTGGGTTGGGGGAGGCAGCAGAATAAGTACTCTGTTGTACTCAACCACAAAACAGTCATGGTTGTGATATATGATTCATTCTGAGTAAAAGATTTGTTTGAAGAATGATATTCAACAGCAGAAATCCAAAGTTTCAAATGATACTGCATCCAGTCACACCAACAGTAATGGATTAATTCATCTAATTGAATCCTCCACTGCTCAGTCTTCCTGTGATAGCATCACTGTGGTTAAAACAGCTGTTATTGCTGAAAAGAACAAACCTTTGAATAATGATGTTGGACACTGAGCTCTGTGAAGAGGATTGCACCGCAGGTCTGTAGGTCAAAGAAGAGGGAGGGCGAGGGAATTAAAATGTGCCGAGTATGCAAGTCGATAGCATTAGTTGGCAGGATTAGAGAGGAGGAGGAGCCCAGCTAAAGACTGCATGAAGACACACTTGATTATCAGGTGCTAGATTACCAGAGCTAATTATATTGAAACAACTCTCAAGGTTTCATGATGCAATTTAAACCGAATTTGTAGCGTAAAGTCAAGTCACTGATTTATGTTTTAAAAAACCCTATTAAAAAAGAGTGACATTTCAGTAAAGAAAAGCTAATGGAGAGGTAGTGTTCTTTATTCAAAAAGACTGTTCCTCAGTTATCACTGTGGAATCTGGCTCCCTCTGATAATTCTTGCTGTGTTTGGCTTAATATCTTCAATAATATTATGAACGTCCAAAGCTGACGTGTTATATTTCTATGGAAAATTGTATAGTTGAAGTAACAAGAATTAGCCATGTCCCTTCGCTGCACTGCTGACTAATGAAGCAGACTGTCAAACAATTGTGCACTGGGTTAATTGATTTAGGGGCTTGGATTACAGGAGTGGGAATGTGGCTTTAGGAGACTGTTCAGTGAAGAAATGATTCATCAGGTGGAATGAAATGAGAATCCAAAAAAAACATGTTCAGCGTTGTAAAATACAGGATATTCAAGACAGGAACCTTCCATGGAAGTTAACAGGGAATCTAGTCTATTATGTCCAAATACCTGAAATGTGCCATGTTCCGAGTAAGTACGCTTCCAAGTTAACTACTGGGGGAAAACCAACAATCTGAGTACAGTGTGTAATCTTTTTCTTAAGAATAAATGGCAAAAAAAAACCTCCTCATTTATCATTCTCAATCAAGCTGAATTCCTATTTGAATGGATGCTGGCACTTCCTTTTACATGTGGTGAAAGTGTGTGCTTCTGAATGAAGTGCAGAATTCACTATTTTAAAACAGTGTAAGTGTGGGGGTATATAATAATCTCATCACACTATAAATAACCTAATTTCAAGAATACTCTGAAATTAAGTCTAATGTGTCTTGTTTCAAGTGAAATGATGTCTCCTTAAAGAGAGAGTTGGGAAAGAATTATGAAATACGTTACAGGAAATAATGCTCAATATCAGACTTTTTAAAGATGCTTTAAAGTGCTTTGTTTTGAGGGCTCTTATAGGTTGACCCTGAAGTGCAAATCTCCCTATTTGGATCTGGCAGAGGACCGGTTGCATTTCATTCCCAGTCTCTTCCTTATTTCCTGTCGTCTCTTTAATATTGCTTTTGAGTAAAAGCATAAAATGTCCTTCAAATTTTATTATTTATTATTATTTATTTATTTATATTTTTCTTTTAAATTGAGCCCAACAAATGTCACTTAAAATCTAACTCTGTTTCTGTTGGCGTTTGTTGACCTGTAGCCGAAAGAAGATTTCATGTTTTTTTGCTTGGCAACAGCGTTAATGCTCCTGTTTACACCTTCTGGAGCCATACAGCATGTTCCTTTATTTAATCCACTGACAAGAACATTCATCACTTATTTTCCACTTTTTTTCCATGTACATGTACAAGGAAAGGCATTATTACCTTCAAAACATGTGAACAGGAAGTTTTCCTAAGGCAGCGTTGTTGAGGGAGAAGACAGGGATGACCCTTGGCTCCCTGCCTGTTTTCCTGTGCTCTGACAGAGAGAAATCCGCCATTCACACCATGGCAATGGCCTCTTGTCTCCTGCCTGACAGATAGAACCTGGCAGCCCCTGTAGTTTTCCCTTTTACTGGATATTTTTGAATGTTTGGATGAATAACTGTTGGGGAGACTTACTTGTCCTGGCTGTTTCCTTTCTCCCAATTTCTTCTTTAGTTACACTATGATACATGTATTACAAAGGCCTCTTTTTTCATATAAAAATATAACTAACAGTGACTCTGCAGATTTAACAGTATGTTAAAGTTATGGTGATGCATGCATAGGGTTTGAGTAATAGGGCAGTTATGTACTTATGTCCACTGCAGTAAGTGTTGCAGAATGCAGGATCTGAGCTTACAGCAGTGATTCATTGGCCCTCTTTTCCATGTTGTCCTCCAGAGAGAAGTGGTTTTATCATCGGGTCCCTCGTGTCGCTGAGCACATAGGATAGGATCCTCCTGTTACTCTTTCCGGCGTTGCCAGTAACTGCCTCTCTTTTCTCCCTCAATCTCTATCCCTCAATATGTGCTTCATATGGCGCTCCACCTGATGAGAACCTACGCTGAGTAACATCTGGTGTTCAGAAGACACATGTGTGTATAGGATTGACATTTGTGACAGAATTTTGTTTGTTTTTCTTCTGCTTGCTTGTTCAACCAGACCGCCTGCTGTTTTGCTTAAAGCGGGATAAACCTTGGTGCTTCCCTTGGTCCACATTATCCACCGCAGGGTTTCCAGTGCTCGGAGACTTATCACTGCACAGCTGCACCTGCTTCCTCTTATTTTTGTCTCCCCCACTCCCTTGTTTGCTTGTCCCACTATATCTCCCTCTTTCTCTGTCCTCATTTGTTGTACCTTTTTTTCTCGCCCCGTCTCTTTCCGACTTTCTGCCAGACTGTGCTTTTCATTATTTGATAACTCGTCTGACAGGTGATATTAAAACCACTCTGCTCGATTTGCAGACCTCCATGCAGTAAATTTGCTGATAATTATTCATTGTCAGTCAGTGCTTATATCCATCATCCAGTGGCTGGCATACTCTATTTAGTCATGGGAATATTGAGCATCAAACACTTTACAAATGTTCTGTCTTGTTACTTTAGGCTGCCCGGATGTTATCATTGAGAGATTTGTCCATAATGAATAACTGTCAGGTTACATTTGCTCTACCAGCATGGGATGACGATGTCCAAATGTTTGTGCTACAGAAAGACACATTTCTTGTTTTTATTATGAAAAGATCTGAATGTGTGGTTATGCTTTACACAAATGACTTTAAGAGAAATGCAGTATAAAAGCGTACACATTAGCCAGCTAATTCCATGAGTAGTGGACAGAAAATTGGCCTTTAGCAGTAAGTATATTAGTATAAAAACCAGCCTATTCATTTAATAATAGATGCCGAGGATGAAAGGCAAAAGAAAGGAAATGAACAGAGATGGCTCTTTATGAGGATAACTGACACAAAGTGGGGTTTTAAACATGCTTTATAATGCACTGTTCAGCTCCATTAAGGACCTAAGGTCCCTGCAAATGCCTCCACTGCCTGAATGGAGAAAATAGACATCCATTTTTGACTTGTTCAGCAAATGGGTTGTTTAAGAGATCAAAATCAAGTTTGATATACCAAGCAGAGCAGATGAGATGACACTGAGATGACAGTGACCCGTATCTCCAGTATGCTGCTGATCTCCCAGCAGCGATCTTTACACATAATTACAGATAGCGCAATTAATGATAACATCCTGTAATTAATTTGAGTGCATGCTCCGATGCCAACAGATCAGTGGTGAATGTTATGTATCTAAAGCAGAGTGTATGTCTGTGTATAGAAACATGTTAAGCAATGATTTTATCACAAAGACCACAGATGAGATTGAAGGGAGACAGGGGGAGTGGGTGCAACGCTAGTTTAGGATGACTAATGTAGTGCTGGGGTGTATTTATTCAAAGTGACATTTGTGAGTTATTCTTTCAGCATATTTTAGCTGACATGTAGAGGTTCACATTTATTATCAAATCTTTATAAATTAGGGATACACCAATCTGTCAGCTGAACATCGGCATGGGCTGATATTCGGCTTGATGACTTCAAGTCACCAGCAAATGGGATGACATTCACAGAAGGCAGGGAATGATGTTTATCTGTCGCATCAGTTCAGCTAAATGTTGTTGGTTATTGCCGACAGACTCAGACAAAACAGTCCTTTTAAACAGATCAGGTATTTTTTTCATAAGTCTTTTATTTTTGCCTGCCACAGTGGCGATAGAAAACAATACAAACAAAATGTCATTATGGCATCAGCTATTGATGTATCCCTCTTACAACCCTGATTCCAAACAAGGTGCTGTGTAAATCATGATCGAAAACAATACAAGTTTATGTTTACAAAAATCAAGTTCCAGTCATTACATTTTAATTACATTTTCACAGCTTCACGGCTATAAGGAATAAAGGTTGCACAAATAAGGAAATGGAAATCTAAACAAAAGAATCCACACAATGGTCAGTGAACTTATCTGAAAAAATGTGTGTGTTTTGTCCCGTACAGAGTATGGAGGCTTGGGTCTTGACTTCAGTTACAACATGGCAGTTTCAGAGGAGCTGGGCAACATCCGCTGTGGAGGAATCCCCATGGCCATCGGTGTACAGAGTGACATGGCCACTCCTGCACTGGCCAGGTACATTCCCTCAAACAATGAGGTTTTATTATTAGTCAAATCTGCAGATATTTGTCTGAGGATAACCTACTGTTCTTTACCCCAAATCCAGTGTTTTCACTCTACTTATGTATCTGAAGCGATGTGCTTAAGACTGACAGGACATCTGTCATGAAGGAATCTGAATGAACTAGGTTAAAAATGACAATATTTCTAAGCATCTATAGAGAGGCCCTCATGATTTCAAACCTCTCCAAAGAAGTGCTATCAACATGTCTTTACGTAAATGTGCATTTTGCTTGTGTCATACTCTTCCTCCACCTCTGCCTCTGAAGGACGACTACTAATCAGCGATTCAGGCAACAATTGTGTTTTTCCCATGGCCCCACCACTAGAGCCACTTGTGTCAGAGCTTGAGCACATTTTCAAACATTCATTCTACATGGATGCGTTTCATTTCGAGGTGATAAAAGTGCTTGTATTGCTTCCCATAGCAACAGCTGTAAGGGCAGATGATTACTTCGTGTTTGACGCACAAGTTGTTAGAACATTCACAGACCTTTTCCTCATCAGTTTCATCAGCTCTTCAGTGATAGCCATCTCCCCTTCTTCCCCCTCTTAGCTTTTCTTAGCTTTTAGTGCATTTTCATTGGTCTGTCATGGACAATGATTATGTTAACAACAGCCTGCACTGCAAACAAGTATAGAGATGCACTGAAAGCTCCTAATGTGATGCAACTGATGAAACACATTTTATACTGCTACAAAAGGTATAACCCAATCCACATCCATACAGTTTGAAGTGCCCATTGCTAAATAACAATTACATATTTAACACAATTTTAAGACCTCTATAATGACTATCAGTTAGTAATTTGACAGCGGCATAAACTGAAAGAAGAGTTTAAATAAAATTATTGAATAGATTTATAAAATGTTATGCAACACCAGCTGTTCAGTCAATGCTACTCTGGCAGCACAGGGCTACAGAGCAGGGCAATGTAATAACATATCAATAATCAATATATCAACTTAGTTTGGATATCATAACATGTATGTTGCTTATTATCGTTGCAAAGCCTACATTGCAGATAAATATGTAGATTTATCAGCTGCCAGACTATTCTTCATTTGTTGACCCACTTAAGTCAATCAATGAGCATTGCTCATAATGTGGAAATATTTTTTGAACCCACCACTAGTCAACCCTAAAATAAGATTTCAGTATTGACAGTATTTATTTTTTTAAATATGCAGATTTAGGCATAGCTTTGACCAGCTAAGGAAAAATGCCATCTTATGCTAGGAAAAAAGTCAGTTCTACAGCCTTTTATGAAGGCTGCACTCCCCAGAGGGAATGTGTATTAATATATTTAGGAATTGTTTGTCTCACCCATGTAGAGCATTGGCTTTTTGTGTGATATCTTGCTATGAAACAGCTGCTGGTGGTGACTCAAGACAGAATGCAGTGAAATAGACAGTAGGAGTCTCGGGAGCTTAATTAGGGGATCCACACTCGCTCGCAAGGAGGTCTAAGTGCTAAGAGAGCAGCCAAAAAACAGGATACCACGGGAGCTTCAGGGAAAGACTCCCTTCTCTGTCCCACTGGAACAGTAATTGCCTCAAACATGGCAGTGTTGTTTTAAAGCACACAATCTACTGCTGCAGTTACACAGTTCAGTGGAAGAGTTCCACACAACTTTTATAAGACCTGACAATCATGTTTGCAAATACAGAAATATTGTATTATTAAAGAGTAACTGCTGATTAATAGTCACAAATAGTTTTAAGAGCTAAATGAAATGTTTCTTGTCATTGTTTGTTTGTCTGTAGGTTTGGTTCAGCTTCGCTAAAGAATGAGTTCCTCCTTCCCTCCATCATGGGGGATAAAGTGGCCTGCCTTGGAGTTAGTGAAGTCGGAGCCGGCTCTGATGTCTCAAGTAAGTCTCTCCTTCATCATCTTCTGGTCATTTATTATCATATCATTTCTTTTTTAGCTCCTCAAGGACCATTTTGAATGAACTCATTTAGCAAAAGTGATTGAGGAGCAGTTTTACAATCAATTTGGCAGAGATAATCTCTCTAGAGAGAGGGAAGGTGTGCTGAAAGCGACATATTGCATGAAGGCTTTAGTTCACTGTCATTACATTTCACCACTTTTTTGGCTTCTTTTCTTCTGGATTAGTGTGTTTGACACTTAGAAGAAATAGGCAGCTTTAAACTCACAGTAATATCTTAAGGTTAATTCTCTGCTCTGAAGCCTTTTCTTTTAGGAGCTAAAACTCTCACTCTTGGATCTGTTGAAACTTTTCATTTAACCTTCTGTCCTTAAACTCATCTTCCCACTTTTCTCTCTCTCTCCATCCATTTTCACACTCCACCACACGCTGATTCAGGTATCAAGACCAAGGCAGTGAGGAAGGGAGATGAATATGTGATCAACGGGGGAAAGATGTGGACCACTAACGGTGCCCAGGCTGACTGGATGTGTCTTCTCGCCAACACAAGTGACGGGCCCCCACACAGGAACAAATCCCTCATCTGTTTGCCCATGAACCTACCAGGTAATTATTCCAATAAATTATGAAATAAGAACTTTTCAAAACAAGTTACAAAAGTTATAAAAACATAATGAAACAACAGGAAGAAGTAAATTTTCCAGAAGTTTTAGTTTTCCAAACCTAAACCAAAAATAAAACTATGAAACTGACCTTCATTATTTGGGATTCAAGTACATGTAAAAACAGTCCTTAAATATAAGATTATGTCAGTTTGACTCCAATAGATGTTTTTACTACAAACAGGCTGCCCCTCTCTACAGAATGTCCTGGATTTGTTTTTGTTTGTAAGTCTTTGCCAAGTTGCATGATGACGTTTATTTCTGATCCCTGTTCTTCCCATTGTAGGAATACACGTCGCTCGCAAGATTGATAAAATCGGCATGTGGTCATCGGACACAGCTGAAGTGTTCTTCGATGACGTTCGTGTTCCCTGCGAGAACCTCATCGGGAAGGAAGGCATGGGCTTCACCTATCAGATGCTTCAGTTCCAGGAAGAGAGGCTTTGGGCAGTGGCCAACGGTGAGTGAGCTTCTCTTTCTTGTTTCACTCTCACTCAGCCGTATCCAGTAATCAATCTTTTTTCACTTCACTCTTTCCTCTGTATTTCATCACAACACCCACCGTCCACCAGTCTAACTGTAAATTTCTTAGTTCCCGGCTCCTTACTTTCAATAAGAATTAGGGAGTTAAGGTCACAGGTTAAGCCATTAATCTTCAATAAAGTAGTTGTTTGTTTAGGATTCTGAGCATACAACAATATTTTCTTAGGCTAATCTTGTGATAAGCTTTTCATGAGAAATTAAACTCTTCATGCTGTTACTGAATCTAAGGGATGCATCTGGCCTGGGAAACTTTTCTTCATTATGTCATTAATCAGAGACACAAATAGCACGCACACTCAGCTTTGCACGCAGTGTTGGTGGAAGTAGTCGTATTATTAAGGTCACATTTCTCATCTGTCAATCTTCCAGTCCTGACAATGATGGACAACATCATCCAGGAAACCATCCAGTACACACGGCAGAGGAAGATCTTTAGGCTGCCCGTCCTCCACCACCAGGCCGTTCACTTCAGGCTGGCTGAGCTGCAGACGGAGGTCGAGCTGCTCCGCTCCCTCCTGCACCGTGCTACAGGTGATGTTTTTTTTTTTAATTTTTTTTATCAGACAGTCCCATTGAGATTATGATCATTTTTCTAAGTGAGGCCTGTAAAACCTTATCAAAACATAATCAACAGAACAGAAACAACAAAAATACACAATAAACAAAGAAGTCACAACAATCATAAGAACCATCATATGATAAAGCCTTAGAATCACCAACTGCAGTTATTCCAATATTACCCCGATACGACTCTACAACCTATCACCATAATCAAGGACAGACATTAACTCTGACTGTACTATAGCTTTGTTTCAATGACCGTCCCCTCTTAATGTCTTCGATATTTGGCTCTGAGCATGGAGGCACACAGAATGAGTATAGAGGTGATAAGACAGCTGTTAGATTGCAGTTTGCACAGTAAATGGTCATCCGTGCAAATGTGTGCTTTTGACTTTATGTGTGGACTTTTATTATTTATTTACTGAAAATGTGTATATAGAGAGAGCCAATGTCCTTGATGGGCATTGCTAGTTAAAAATCTTAGATGAGTGTGCATGATAATAATAATCAACAGGATAGAAAACATACGTGATAACTCACAAACTAACATTCAAACAGAAGGAGAAACATCTATATCATTAACTTACATAAATAGTGACTGTTTCAAAATCTTATATCAGGCAGCGAGGCAATACCTGCAAGTTTAACTATTAATTATATTTTAAAAATGCAGTTCTAAGTGGCAATTTCAGTATGATAAAGTCTGGGTATGAAATATTATTGTTAAATCTAAGTGTAAGGTTGGAGTAATTAATAAAACTGACCAACCTGAGAA
>JAOWBC010000539.1:12322514-12337991 GCA_028566105.1 Hypoplectrus providencianus | reverse complement strand
TAGTTTACGTGTTGTCATCTTGCATTAGTCTGTTTAATCACAATTTGTCATTTCATTGCCCTTGCAGGCTCGGCCACCAGTCATTTGTGCAACAAAGCAACTCTGTAATAGCAAATTTGCATTAAGAGAAAGTGAGGTTGGTGCAGGATCGGGGCAGAAAGTCTGTTTTCTCAGATTCATCTATTTAAAAGCTCACATTTGAGCTTCATGGCTATTGCATGCTGCTGAATTCCTCCAGGGGATCCCCCGTCACTCCTAATGAACAAGACTATTACTCAGACTAAAATAAGTTGTCACCCTGTTGGATCCATGTTATTATTCCCCCGTCTCATCTGTGCGTCAGAGCTTTTGTGGGTGTGTGTCTGTCTGCAACCTGTCCATCCCCCCAAATCCCATAAAAATGTAGCAAAATCCAGTTTTTCTGAAAACAAGAGCCCCTTGCCTTCCTTTCTCTTGTTCAAAAGTGAGATTTCATTCCTGGGTTGACACTGATTCCCTTGACAAGTAGGTGCATGCAACAGCATTTACAAATGAAATGAAATATTGATTCAGTTTAGCATTGCTCTCCCCACTGGGAGCTGAGCTAAAGCAGCTTTGTTTTCATTCTGATTATGATGTACAGGAGACTGTTTAGCCCTCGCTAACAGGTGACGTTTTATCAATGCATGTCACTCAAAGGGAGTCTGATCGTAAGGGACGTCACTGTCTTCTCATCTTAACCCTTGATGTAAGGTCGCCTGGCTCCAGAGACACACACACACACACACACACACACACACACACACCTCCAACAGTCAAGCCTTTCTTCTCTACTTACGCTCAAAGCGCAGCAAATGAGTTCTCAGTTTGGGGCATGAACACTAGTTGTGAAGGCTTGTGTGCTGTGTGTTTGCTCTGCTATCAGCCTTTGGCTCACTGTGAAATTAACTATTTAAGGGAAATACACTCATAGTTGTGGCATGTATTAGTTTCATTAAGTGTAACACATCTGAAACAAAGAGCTGATTTAAGGGGGTGGAAAAGAAATTATGCAGTTCAAGAAAAAAGTAATTATTACAATTTATTAGGAATTTGTAAAAAAAAAAAATATGAGAATTAAGTCGAAATGTCAAGAAAAATGTTCACAGTAAAGTTGAAATATGCTGTCGAGAACAGTCTAAAAGTTGAGGATAAAATCTTATTAAATGTCAAGAAAAAGTCAAAATGTCGAGTCAACTTTCAACAGGTCAGTAAATAATAAAAACAGATTTTCCCACATTTGCATTTTTTTCTGATATCCTTTTTAAAGAAAAAAACAAAACCAAAACAAAAAAACAAAAACAACTCCAGTTCCCAGCATTTATGTTTCCTGCTGCACATTTCTACTTGTGAGTGATGTGGAAAAGCACATTCGGTCACTGACTGAACCGCCTGACCGAGGAGGATTTGCAGAACACACTTTCATGTCCATTAGCCTCACAGATGCATTAAGATTCAATCAAGCCCACTGTGGGTTGTTTACCTCAAGACATGATGCAACAGAGTGTAAGCCAATCTACACCTGGTGGAAATTATCTTACATTATGGTAATTATGCTGAAATAACTTCTCACTTTGCATCATTCTGTCTGGAGCTGATTGCTCCGGCACAGATGCTAAAAGTAACTAAGTGCAACTACTGTCACAGACATTTTTGTACTTCTAAAGGTATTAGATACAAACTAAAATAATACACTGAGCATGATAATAACTTTCTCCTGTCAGTCTGGTCTGATTTGACCTGTGCTCTCTCTCCTGTTTAACCCACTTGTGTGTATAATCACCACCTGTAAAAGGGCAGTGAAGACATGGATAAACATGGGCCATGAGTTGTTGAGACCAATGAGTGGGCTTAATGCCATGATGTCAACACATATTACTAACAGTGTAAAGCAGAAAGAATGAGAGTTTCTCAGTAATTGAAATGCATCACTCTCTGTGAAGATGATTATGGCATACTGACCTTTCTGGACCTAAGTGAAACCTTTGGACTTGGGACTTGAGTGCACTGCCTAACGTGAATCATTTTAACGGCATACTCTGTTATTTCCTTTATTCAGCCAAACATCTCTCTCAGGATGTTTGAAAATCACAACCTGTTTTTGGAAAGCCTTCCAGCAAACGTTTATAGACATAACACATTTTATGTCCAGGAATACTACTTTATCTCAAACAGAGCTGAGGAAGCTGCTCTGAAATCATGTTGATAAACGGCCCAAAATATCTCATATCTGATGTGTTTATTAAAGTATCTAGTGAGGAACTGGCTTGTTCGTAGCAACATTATGGTTTCTAGAAACAAATAGACCAGAATATAACATGAATGGAAAGTTTGGTGAGTTTCCTAATATTTTCAGCTATTAGCTACTCAATTTCTTAACCCTTGAACTTCTGTCTTCCCAATTCTTTTGTGTTTTCATACATGACTACCCAAGCAGTTCACTTTATATTAATATTTTGAACAAAAAGACAACATTTTAAGCTTATTAGCTTGGTAGGAAGCATTGCAGTGTGTCCCTCCACAAGGGATGTGACCTTTAATGCCCTGTCTTTGTGTTTGTTGATAAAATACACACTTGTAATATTGGCTGCTTTGTCTGTCCTCTACTGTTCCCACTTATTTAAGTTGGAGCCATCACACTAGGCACAGTGTGTAACTGTAAACCCTGCTGCTCAGCTACACTGCGGGCCACATCAATAACAGCCATTGCTTTTATTGGTTTCGGCCGGTCTGCAGGATCTCGCATGGTGTCACCCACGCACAACTGCATACTGAGGCTCCCAGAGCTTTTTAACTCACTTTAACTTGTTTACAAAATGTTTGAAAAAAAAACAGTTTGGTAAAAACAAATTCATTTACTTAGGCAAATACAAAAAAGTTGGTGATTATATTTGTTTAAGTGTCATCGAAGAAAAACAGGACAGGAAGAAGTAGTTTTTTTCAAATAAAGCCATCCATCCATCCATCCATCCATCCATCCTCTGAAACGTTTATCCTGTTCAGGGTCACAGGAGGGTGGAACACACACACACATAATGAATCATAAGAATGTAAAAGCATGTTTAGTAATACCAGTGTGCTAATTACCTTTTCCCGTATGACCACTTGAAGGGCAAAAGTTTGAACGCTGAAGAGATACAATTCAGCAGAGTGAGTCATCATCCAGCCAGGAGCAGACTGAGCTTGTTGTCTTTGATCATATTGAGAAAACATTTCTGTCATCTCTTTTAATTCCTCCAGCCAAGTTGAGCTCTTTTCACTTCAGCGCGGTTAGACAAGAGCATTAATGTGCAAGCTGCTTTCGCTCTGGCATCATCCTCACATGGGAGCCTCGCACTCTCAATTTGAATAGTGGTGAAAGTCGGGGAAGTGACCGCACGGACGTGCTGATACGCCGCTGAATCATTTGCCGCTACCACAGGCCTGACAGCTTTCTATTAACTGTCATGAATAGGACATGTTTTTTCTCTCTCCAAAAGAGCAAACCACACAAAGCCTACCCTGATGTGAATTCCATTATAAAGGCTTACCAACTCACCAAAAACAGAATCACAATTTTATGCGCTGCTGTGTCCCTGATGTCACCAAAGCTTTGGTCTGCTGCACTTCTTCTCCCAACAATATGTCACCGCACTGCATGCCTTTGTCCTGCTATAATTGAGTATCACCGGGGCTCAATTCCTGCACCCTCCTTTACCCCCAGTGCTCGGCATGACAAGCTTTGACAATTCATAGTTTGCTGAGTAGGGCTATGAATTACTTTCCGGTAATCTCCCCTCAGGGACGTGCCATAATGTCAAAGCTGCTGTTTTGTTGCTCTTGTAGAATACATATTGCGACCGAGGCTGGCCTGGCCCAGGTACAACTGATTCATTTATATCCAGGCAGGAGTGGGTTCGGGGTGTATTTGCAGAGAAAATTCCCACTGAATCTCTGCAGAGGCAGATGCGCATAACGATGAAGGAACCATATGGTGAACATAATGAGGCTTGTTTGCAAATTTCACACAGGGAAAAGCATAACAGTCTGCTAAATTTGGCAATGTTTGCTACTGCATGCACTAAACTGCAGCCTGTTTATTACCATACATTATTCCAGTGTTAATACTGTCCCAGTGCTCTGTGGCCTGCGTAAATGCTCTGCTTGTGACACATTGGCACAGATTATAGTGCAGTTTAGACAGTCTAACGTCCATTAAAGTCAAAAGAGAAAACCACACAGCTGAGAGAAAGCCAAGCTGGCCTAGATATTTACTGCACCTCATATCAGTTTTCATTTCCTTACCTCCCTCTGGGTTAACAAAATGTTTTATCTTATCCTGCTCTGGTGGTTCTTGGAAAGGGGCCAGTGTCCCTGTAATATTAAGGCTGGACACTCAACTGTCCCCTCTGGATGTCAGCTGACATGACTCTTTAAGAGGCTGTAACAGGCTTCATTTGAACGCTGAGGTGGAGTTATATATATATAATATGAGAGTTGACACCCTTATAAATTCACTGAAACCGAAGATCTGGCCTCTCACCTAAAATATCTAAATGAAAACGGGCTTTAAGGGTACCCACAACCTTCCGCATCACAGACATGCAGACTTTATTAAAAGCCCATGAAGTTTTTCATGCAGAATGATTGTCCTGTTATTCCAGATTTATATTATACTTGAATATTTCTACATTCTGGCGTCCCTGGTGTGTTGATGTTCGTCCCTGTGTTAGCCATTTCATTGTAGTGGGAGAATTGTTTGGAACTTCTACATTGCTGTATGAGATGACTTGCTGTGACCTCCCGGATAATCACAGCCTCAACTGTACAACCACAATCTAAGGACCACTCAGAGGATTTATGGGTTGCCTGGATATATCAACAGTTTGGGGTTTCTGAAAAATTTCCAGAACAGAAGCGCTTGTCATCCAATCTCCAAAAACTGCATCCAGGCAGGAATCTTCAAATTGCCAAAGCTTTTGATGCCAAAGCTCAGCATGGATTTGTCTGTGGTGCTTCTCAAGGTCCTAGTGTGGTGTTTTAAAGGGGCTTTTGACCATTTCTATCAATTGTCTAGTTTTAAAAAAATGTCAGATTTAGCACTGAATCTGTAAAATAAATGGTTTAAACCTAAAAATAGCTGCTTATGAGACACAGGGGGCATAGAAATAACCATCATAATGTTTCAAGGCCTTATAAAGGCTAAACATTTCACAGACTCCAAACAAAATACAATGTTTATTATGGATTGAAAGAATAAGACCAAAATTGTTTGTGTGGGTTTTTCACCTCTGCCTGTTGGTGACGACTCTTTACTCGTGCTTATTCATGTGTGGCATTAAAACTGATGTTTGTTTGTTAGACCAAGAAAGTCAAGAGAGCTGGTGAAACGTAGAGACCTGTAATAAAAAACTCATCTTGTACTTGTCTAATCTCATCTTTTTCCTTTTCAAGGGAGCCATATTACATTAGACCCAGTAACTGGATCCTTTGTTGTTGTGTACAGATAATTTTCTAGCTTCACCAGGGGTCAAGGATGTTCCTTGAATACAGAAGCATCATAATCAATGAATAATAATAAGATAAACTAATCTCAAATTCTGGCAATCTATTAACTCCAGCCCCCTTGATGTTTTTTAACAAAGCGTTACACACATCTGAGCCTCAGCCTGTTATCACAGCAGCAGCTTTCATTTGAGTGAAGGCATTGTTTTGTCAAGTTCCACTAAAGTCACACTGTGACTTTGCGTTCCCACCAGCACCCTCTGAAGACACCCGGAATCTTCAAAAAAGAGAAAATAAAGTGTGGGAGGAGCAGTCACGTCCCATGCTGCCTTTTTTTCCTTCTATCTATAACATCGTGACCCACTTTCCGCCTCGGAAAGTACAATTTGACTATATGAACTGTAATCTGATTATAAAAGCCAGCACAGGTATTAAAGCAACTGTGAGCCTCTGAAACTTACCATAGCTAAAATAATGGGAATTCTAAGCCGGAGGACATGTAACAGAACAGGATTTATCTTTAACTTATGCAGCAAGTGTATTATTACCCCACAGCTGCTTTTATTACAGAGCACTGTGCAAGATGACAGGGTTTAAATACCCAGTAGTTTACTGTCCAGATCACAGCACTTTATAATCACTAATATTACTAATATCTTCAGCATGATTGATTTTGAGATCATACAAAATGCTATACTCTTAATATAACAACACTTTTACTCTCAAACAGAAAAAAGTGTGAAGGAAGAGCAACAGTGCCCCCTAGTTTACTGTATGAGAGTGATCCTCTTCAGTGTCCAAGCTCAGAAACAACACTCAGCCCTCATGGCAGGCCAAATAATTAGATATGTGTATATTAAGATATTAAGACTGACATAATGAGTGATTGGCACAGTCTGTCAGCTCCTGCTGTGTCAGTACAGAGAAGATCACATCAACATAATGATGTCAGGAATACATTAAGCATGACCTTCCCCCATGTGTCTGCGCTGGTAAATATTTGCGGCAGGAGTTACACATCAACATGAAAGGACTTTATTTAGAAAGACACATTGTAATTAGACTCAGGTCAGCTCTTCACAGGGTTGTTAATTCCTCAGATGACACCATGCAAATGATACCTTCCCATCATCCCCGGCTCAGCTCGGCTCGGCTCGGCTCAGACAGTGAGTCATCGCAGCAGTGTCAGGAGGGAAAACTAACACACTGAAACTGTGGAAAAACAATCCAGCTCTTTACTCTGTGTGTCGTTGTGATTCAAGGCAAGTCGGCGTGGTTAAATTAGAATATTTTAATGCCTTTTCTGCATCAAATAGCACAATTTCATTTGGAAGCTCTCAGCTGGCTTTTATTTGTCTGGTTTGTTTGTTGAAAGGAGTCTCAAGGACAATTTGAAAGTAGCAGCAAATTCCTGGCTGTTTTTCTTTTAAATTACACTGCAGCAGTGTGTGCAGTGTCAGGGACATTTTTACATGTTGAGGGCTCCCCAGAGACCAGGGATACTGTTTGGGCCCCTTTATTTTGATGCATTTATAATCTCAATGAACATAATGATATTCTAGTAAAATCTCCTTGATGTATCACACTTCTGCATCTTTTGACTGAAGTGTTTGACCCAGTAAGGAAAGTCCCAGAGGCTTTTATGTATGTGAGTATGGCTCAGACAGAAGAGGGCCTTCAATACGAGGAGCTAAACCCACATGGTGAGCGCCCATTCAGTGTGTTGGAGGGCTTTTATACAGTCCAGGGAAATGGGGAATATTTTCAAATGAAATACATTTTTTTCTGGGGGGCTATTTCAGCCAAGAACCATCATGTTCAACAATCATTTTACTGTAGAGGACATTTTGCTCTCTACTCTCTTCTTGGGAGAAAATGCAGCATTTATGCGTGTTTGAAAGCACTCCGAGGGAGCAGTGTTTGAACTGTAGGCACATTTTTTCTTTGCAGTGACTTTTCTCGCTCTTCTGATGTGTCACAATGCTTTAACTGACAAATGCCCGTGTATTCCTAAAAAGGGAAGTGTTACTTGATATCAAATTGTGCAAGGTGCAAGCTTGGGTTGGCCGTTTTTTTTTTTGTTTGTTTTGTTTTGGCATCATTACAGCAAGGACAGCAAGGTCAACATCAGCTGTCCTCACAACAGTATAAAACTTGCCCTTTATTTTGCAGCTCCATTAAGGAAATAAATGCCACATACGTGTCATGAAGTGACCAATCAACACCAATGTGGGCCTCCAGGGTCCCAGTCCATTTTCAGCTGTTAGTGACTCTCAGGCAAACTAAACAAGCCTAATGTGTATCCCGAAGACCCCCCAAACAAATCCACAGTAATCTGCTTATGCATAAGTGAGAGTGATTTAAATTCCCAGACGCTAACGAGGAAGGAGTCTTTTACTGATGGACACATTAGTGAGCTGTCTCTCTTATGACTTGCTCACTGAAGACAAGCCGAAAGAAGAACACATCATTAAAAACTTCCTTTAGCTGAGCTGACCTGTGCGAACTACACACACAGTGGTGGTTTAAAGGAAGAGCTGCTGTGAGCTTTGATAAGGAAGGCTGAAAATATGTCTTTGGAAATGATACGCATGTATGATCGCTGGGAAATATCAATCACAATCAGCAGGAGGTTTCAGACACACGAACAGACGCATGTCATCGCACCATCTTCCCTTTATGCTGAAACATTTCTGTTTGTTCCCTCAGTCTTTAGATGTTCCCTCCAGACGTTTTGAATTCAGGTGTATTCTCTTTGGCGCTTTGCACTCACTGATTTCCCCCTGATTTTAGCAGCAGTGGAGATGAGAGTCGACTTTAATGCTATGCTGATGTTCCTTTGTCACAATGCAATCAAACATGACACCTTAAGACTTGCCGGCTCGGCGATGTGACCGCGCCCCAGTGGAGCTCTCTGTTTGGGATGGATGGCTGGTGAAGTTGGGGTGAGGCTCAGGCCAGAGAAGGCACAGCGAGGTTGATGGTAACATTAGAAAACAGGGAGCAGGTGGATGCTGCCGGGGCCGTGGTGTGAGGGAAAGTTGAACGGTTCAATCCCAGGCCCTTCCCATATATTGCCACCAGAGCCACTGTATCTAATCTCATGCCCTCGTCTCTGGGATCCACACACCGCATCCTCAATCACATATGCACACAATCCTGCTTTGAAGTTAAGTCCTGGGTCATGAGGCAGCTGGAAAAGTCAATGCACATAAAGAATAACAGCAAACACACAGCAGAGAAACATTATACTAACACAATATGACTTCAGAAGCGATTAAAGCTTTTGCTCTGTCAAATAATAAATGTCTTGTTAGAACTGACAGGATTATCCTGTGCTGTCACTGAAACACAGAGACGATGATTTCAGTGATTAGTGAAACTTTTGTGCAGATCACACATAGCTGCTTGTCAGTCAACATGAAAAGATTCCCTACAATAAAACCATCTACGTACATTAACAGGAAGATACAAAGCCTAATGATTATTGTTTACTTGGCGGATGAATTTAAATTGTGAGGAATGGACTGCTGCTTATTTTTCCTCCTGCGACAGCCTCATGCATTAAGGTCTGTGTCCTCAGGAAGCCTTTTGTTCTGCTCTATACTTGGAAGGTAATTTACCTGCTCCTTATCTTCTCTACACAGGTTCACTGCTGGTTGCAGGAAGCGAGCTGCCTACTGTAATAGTGAATTCATGAAAAAAAAAATCATTTCTGCGGGATCTGGCAGCTTTGTGGTGAAAACATGTGAAACCCCAAGATTCATTGAGCCACTGTCAGCTGTTTGGATTAGAGGTAAATATAATACTGCACAAGCATTATATTTTGGGGACTGACATTTCAGGGATGCAGATGTTTATGTTTATGTAGTTTCACCTCAGCTTAATGGAAATCAGCAGGCCTTACTTGTACTCCAGTTTCCAAACATGGTTACGTATGTGTTTTCTAACCCCATATGGAGTTGAGAACACGGGGTCTTCATGTCAAATCAGCACTAATCACCTGAGACCTGGAAGTGCCATGGACGTTCAGTTAGCTAATCAAGTGTTTGCACACTCCCACTCAGGGGGACAACAGGGACGGTGGAAGCAGCCGACCCCCTGATGGCCTGAACTCATGACTGATGAAGTGCATCTTCCACACAGGGCGGAGCGCTCTCAGTGTGACGCTATAGGACAAACAGCTATTTACGTCTTCTTCTAGGCTGTGAATTTATGTTGAAAATCATGCCTATGTACGTTATGATCACAGATCACCAGGTTAGCTGGATGTTGAGTGCCGAGCCATGAGAGGCAACAGGTAGAGCTAACCAACACACACATGTAATGACTGTTTGCTGTGTCAACGCCTGCTGAGCGTGCACATGTCAGGCAAACATAAATGCTGCTTTCTCTCAGATGGCAGATGATATGAGAGGCTTCTGCTGACTGACGGCTGAAATCTGCATATAAACATCACCGTTTGGGTATGAGTATGAATATGAGTATATGAGTTTTTATTATGAGTTTTTAACTGAAAGAAATTATTTAAAATGTTTATTAAAATGCTTAAAGAAAAGACGTATCTTGTTGCCCAATATTAATATGAAACATCTTGAAAAAGAAACACACTCCCATATTATGATGTGATTGATTTAATTTGATGGTTTCTGAGTGACACTCCTTCACATTACTGTTGAATCAGTATTGCTACTACTGTTTACAAGTAATTTGCTGTGTGTACTTTGGTGTACTGGTCCATAAATGCAAACAAAGTACTAAAATGGCAAGTAGTTGCCATAATATCTATAAACAAACTACTCCAAAAATATTACAATAATACCCTAACCCCTAAAACAACGCTTTCTGTAAGAATTGGTTTGTGAGGTGAGACACTTTCTGATAAGCACTAAATCTCAGCTTCTCGATAATCTTAGCTGTTAAGGATGGATGGTACTCAACCGTACTGGCTAATGGACACCAACATCACCCAGTTTTTAAAATGTAAACCTTTTCATCCCATGCCTTGTCTGATGAGAGAAGTCACTGCCTGAATATTAATTCTGTTTCAACACTACCAACAGCAACCGGCGTCAGTCAAGCAGATGGCGTGTGGTTTCATTGTGTTGAACAGGACGCACTGATTTTCTAGATCTGTTAAATGTTGTAAGTGACTATTAACTTGTTAAGGAAAATTTATTCATATTCACTGAAAATCTGTGCAATTTCAAAGATGTCCTCCAAATTTGCCAATTATGTCTTTTGATGGAGCTACAAAGCAACATTACAGGCACAGTAGAGTGAACAAGCTATTCATTGTGTATTTAAAAATGAGGCTTTGACAGTATAAAGGATCAGCTCCAGTGAAAGGTTTGTCAGCAAGACATGGAGAAAAAATTGAACCATGCTGTTCCCCTGCTTGTTAATTAAGGATGATATCCGCCTAAGCTGGCCATTACACAGAGACTTCAATAAAATATTCAGAGCATCAAAATTCTTTATTTCTCCTCAAGGGCACTTTTGAGTTAACAGAGTCAATTATCATATGCATGATTATCTATGTGTCCTGATGGCCCATCTGTCTCCAGTCCACTGAAATGTGTCTCTCACCTTCCTAACGCTTGTCTATGAAGTTCTGTCACTTTTTTAAAGCTAATCTTTATGTATGGCATGAACATCTGACTACATTTACAATTCTAATGCATGCATATGGAGCTTTCATTTCCTTATTGAGACTCCCGGGGACTCCTCAATGACTGAACGAGACCTTTGGTAAATACAGCTTAGCAGGGACAGGAGAAGCAAACATGGCAATCTTTCACATTGCATTATATGTCAGGCCAGATTTAGAAAAGAGCTCTTCTAGAGAAATGAAGCAAAATTAGATTGGACATGGTTCATTCTGCTTTCAAAAGACGTCTAACATCACTGACCACATGCTGCTGCAGTATTCGTATCATCTTATGTTTGAATAGAAAAAGCAACAAGATCAGAAAAATCCTTGAAGGTATCAGGATGATATTAGCTCAGAATATCGCACCGCATAAAAGAAATGCTAGTCGAAATGGCAATGTTCTGCGAGCACCCTGCTCCACTGAAGATGTCATTAAACCGGTGTCAATCAATGTCATGCTGAATAATAGAAAGCATGAATGGAAAGGGGAGTGAGTGAGGTGAGATGCACAGTGTGCTATAATGAAAGAAGAGGTGACAGACACTTGTGATGCCATGTGAGAGAAACCAGTCCCTGCTCAGGTGTATTTTTGCTGTTTCACAGCATTATATATCACACAGGACCCAGGGTGTACAGAGGTGATTAAAAGTGAGTAATTCAGTTACCGATTTGAAGGATATTCCAAACTTGATATATCAAAATAAAGTTTGACAAAAGAGAAAACATCAAAATTATTAGAAAACATTAAAAAAAGATGCTACACAAATCACAGACACATGAGCCTTTTCTGAGCATACTGTTTGGAGTGAGATATTTAACTCCTTTTTGTCACATTTAATGAACTGGTTTGTTGGTAGAGGTTAGTGGTTATTCTGCACACAACGTGGTGTTGTCCGACAGTCTCAAACGCACCACTTGAGGAGGCACGCTGACTACCCTGATTACAAACGAGGCTCAGGTGTGTTAATGAGCAGAGAACACTGGCGTCCAGCGGAAGTCACATCGGACCTCGTGTGAGGAAGAGAAACCTGAATCAGAAGCTGCCAAACTCTACACACATTTCCATCCAGTCACGTTTACTTTCGGTTCCACCATTTTAATAATAAATGAACAGGAGAGCAAGACGGGGCTCGTCGCTCACGTGAGCCGGACCGAGCTGTCGGACCTGCGGACAGGTGAGCTAACACAGTTGAGCATCACTTAGAGCCCCTACTATTTAGCAGAAAACCCATCAGTCTGAACGGACATAATGTTCCGTTGCATGAGATAATAAAGAGACCAGAAATAATTTAGCTGATAAATGGTCCACTATATTTACCAGCCAATTGCTTAATATGCCTGTCTGCTGTTTGGTTCTGGGTAGGTGATGAGTTAAAGGGATTTTTAGAGCTTTATTTGCAGAAAACAGCTACCAAAGTAGTTGCAGGCTAAGCAGCTAAACTGAGAGCTTAACTGACTATAAATTGAGCCCTTTCACATAGTCACATTGTTTTCACATTATCATGATGCATCAGTGTAATAATGCAGGAATGATGTAAGATTGGTACTTTGACCTAAGTAAATGACCTTCTCCTACCACTGATGACTTTTTGGAGACAAGCCTTTCATGCTCTCTCTCTTCTGCTGGATGGCTTTAGTCATCAATTTTTCATCATGATGATTTAAACTGCTTCAGTACACTGCACATGTAAATCACTGCAGCGACAATCTGCTCAAGGGATCCATCTTGAACTGCTTTATACCTGCCTGTTTTTTTGTCACATCTGAAGATTTATTGCTGCGATGTATTACTTTTAAACGTGGACTGACAGATTGCTCAGTCATTGGGCTAGTTTGGCAACCTGTCACCAGAGAAACACAGCCACAGGATAGAATCAAAAACTACATTTATTTTGCTGACTGACAGCCGGGTTATGCTGTGCCCAGAAGTTTTATGCATTTTCCGTGGTGGTCATTAAGACTTCACGATGCTCAAGGAATACTTGGATGTTACTGGTACTTTTAGTAGAGACCTGAAATGGACCAAGAGAGAAAATGATGCATCTTAGATCACAACATGAAGTCAGTGATTAAGAAATGAGTTCAGCAGATGAGTCAGGTTTCTCTTCAAATCAGAGAAACACAACATGGTTATCTGTAAACACAGCCACATTAATCTGCGTGACAAAGGCTCTAATGGTGGAAAATTACTTCAACATGCATAATGTTTCAAAGATTTTACCAAGCTGGGGTCTTTTCAGTTGAGAGTGGAGATGAATGGAACACTCTTGGCAGAGGTTTTTTGGTTGTTTGTGTTTCTCTTTGAACAAAATCACTGTACTCCACTGCCCAGAGGAGATTACACATAAGAGGATCTCACAGGAGTGGGTAAGTACAGGTTATTATGTGATCACAGCAGATTTGTTGTGAAAGAAACGAAGTCCTGTCATGAATTGGCAGAAAAATCAGCACACTGAGGTATCCTTGTCCCAACTACTCAATATCTGGCTGCTCCATAGGACAAATCGTGACCAACAGATCAGCCTGTGGTTTGCATTGGGCTTTAGAGGAGGAAACGCACTGGAAACACAGTATGCGATGCAGCGGCACCCTCCAGTGGACAATGTGACAGTGTTTTTCATTGCTCTCCACGCATAAATTATATTTCAGGCAAGAAATATGCATATTGAATAGGAATTCAATACATGTTGCTTTCATGGCTGGATTGACAAACAGGCCTACCAGACACAGGCCCAGGGGTCCAAAGTGTCAGGGGCCTTCCCTTGCCTACAAAGCATCATATAAATTTATAGGGAACAAACAGAAACATTGAACAACTAGAAAGAGACATAAAAGATGACAAAGAGACCAAAACAGCTACAAAGGGTGCACACAACTGTGAAGACACAAAGTCTCACAAGTATGAAAAGGGACAATAGTACACAAAGCAATTATAAAGATACTTGGTTACAAAATGACCACAGAAGTGGCAAAAAAACACAAAACAGCTATGAAACAACGATTAAACTTTTATAAAACAACACAAAAAAGTGAACAAAACAACTAAAAAAAGACTAAATGACCACGAAGAGACAAAACCACAGTATAATGACTGAAAAATACCAACAAATACATCCTAAATAGCCAGGTGAGTCTTGAGAGGTGGTGGGGTCATTTTGATGTCTGTCCTGTGACTTATTGTTTTCGACTTTAAATGGGATTGCATTTATCAAATTGAAAACATCTGCCAGGTAACAGTACTCTTACAGTTTTTCTTGCTCTGTTTCAGTGAGCTCTGTTAGAAACTCCAGAGGAAGAAAAGGAGACCAAATCGAACATGGGAGTGTCTTGTTTACTGTGCATTTTAACCAGAAGAGGATGCTGCGCTCTCACTCATGAAGGCACAGCGTGGAGTTAAGAGGCGAAAACAGCATGTGCACTCGGAAAGTCTTTGTCCACAGAAACTGAAACAAGCAGCAGAGGAGAAAATAACACGGCACGGCTTGAGCGGTTGATAAAGTAATTCCAGATCCAGACAAAGTTTGACCCAAAGCTTTAAATAAGATTAACATAGTGCTATTAGTTGCTATTTTACAGGAAAGTTGACAAATCTGGATGTAAAAGATCATGAAAGGATCCTACAAATACTTGCTTATTTGTTTCTGTGTTTTGTTTTGCCGTTTATTTAAGGGATAGAGGTTAATTTTCCCTCTTCTCTTTTTTTTATCTGCAGATGTTGGAGGCGGTTAGGTGCTTCATGTCTCTCACATTGTTGCCAGAGGCGTTTGAGATGAAGTGCCAGTGTGATTTTCCAAAATGTGTTTAAATGTTGTAATGAGCAGGTAGAAATAACTACAGTTTATATCACTGTAGCCTTCTGAAGGGTTAGTGAGAGACTGCAGTCTAGACACTGGAGACTGGGGATGAACCACTTCGTGTTTGTGAAGCTTATGCATTTACTTATTAAGCTGGGAAATATCACTTGACCATACGACCAGATTTTTTGCCTTCAGGGACTCATTGATAACATACAAGTACATCTAGTGAAATAATATTGTGATAATCTCAGAATAGTGAACAAGCACAAGAATGTATTACTTAAATAAACAAAAAAACCCAGGATAAAATACACAAAAAATAGGTCAAATATATAAAGTACATGAAAATAAAACCTATGCGAAACAGTAAAACAAGGTTCAAAGCAGTAAAAGTGAACAGTGCAGATAAAAAAAGTAACAGCACAGAAATGGCAGTAATGCTAAGCAAAAGATTTAAGATGTTGCTTGCATTAAACGGATATAAGTATGAAAGTTTTATGCCTATATTATTAATGTGCAACAGTT
>JAOWBC010000539.1:12277321-12291858 GCA_028566105.1 Hypoplectrus providencianus | reverse complement strand
TTTTATTGTAATTCTCTAAACTCTATAAAGAGTTTTAAAATGGAATAGGAATTTCCAGATGTGGAATCAGCAGAGAAGTCAGTGTCAGTGTTTATTTGAATTCACAAGGGAATTATAAAAAAAAAAAAAAAAAAAAATGCTTGGTGCATGTGGAAAAATAAAATATCACACAAAATCTTTTTTTTTTTTGGCATCATGCAGGATATTGAAGGTCACCACATGATGTAAAAAAAAAAAAAAAAAAAAAAGAGGGCAAAGCTGCCAAGATCGTGTATTCATAAGCACTAGAAGAATAGACCTGAGGTATTTTCCAAAAAACAAAAAAAAATCCGTGCGTAAAACGCCTCACTAAAACTCAATGTATCTCCAAAAGACCAACACAACAATAGGTGATATTACACAAAGTCTAAGAGCTATTTACCTCCATACACTCCAAAAAAGTGGAGGAGACTCGGGCCCTGTTGGTGCCAAACGATGCCTACCGATACGCACAAAAGTGGCACAATTTACGCACAAATCTAAGCTGCGCGCAAGCTTCAGTGCCCGGTCACCGTCTCAGTACTGACACTCCGGAGTCACTGCAACCCGTAAAAAGAGAGAAAAAACGTAACGTAGGCCTTCTTCTCCCTTTTAAACATCGACGCTGTCCACGTCCTCAAAAAGAATGGATCTAATTAAAACGTTGCACTCGTCATCATCGCCACAGCTTTGCCAAACGGGTTCTGGTGGAGAGGAGGCTGGGAGATGCAGCACCACATGACTGAGTCTGAGCTGGAGAGGGATGGGAGTCAGATTGGGTTTCTGCGCTCTCATTGGCCGGTGGGCTGACTTTTGACACGCAGACCAGGGACCCTCCTGCCATATAAATAGGCCTGATAGAACTTTATTATTCTAGCATCACGGCAGCAGGTTTCTGCTCAGTTTGGAGTAACTCGTGTCACCACAACTGTATGCCTGCTTGAAGGTGGTTTAAAAACGGGTTTAGCAGCACAAGGAGTCTGCATGTCTGCTTAGACATGCTCAGCTTTGTGGATACTCGGATTCTGTTGCTGCTTGCAGTAACCTCATACCTAGCATCATGTCAATGTAAGTTTGAATATCTGCTCTTTTTTTCTGTGATGGATATTTTTTCTCCCACTGCTTGAGGATCTTTGGCTTTTGTCTGGGACTTACATGAAGGTCAACCTGGAGACAGCTCAAAGCACTGCAGAATAAAGCTCAACGGATTGATTTCATGCAGAGGATCCTTTACTTTTTTTCCAAGGATACAATTATTTTACATTCGATTAGTTTTTTCCGAGAGAGAAGTTGCACTCCTGAAAAAAGTTTTCTCGCTTTAAAAGAGAGCTGTAAAATAGTCGGCCTAGCGTCTTCTCAAAAGCTGTAATGCATGTGGAGTTTTAAAAGTCGGTAAAATATGAATTCTTTTAGACTTAGGATGAAAAAACCTTGTGGGGCGTTGTACACATTGTTCCATCCAGGCGTCCAGCTAATGAAGCTTTATTATAGGAAACAGTAAGGTCTCCCCCTGGTGGCCAAGGGTGCAAACATCTGCTTGGCACCAATTTGATTTTCTCCTCTTTCAAGAAAATCAGTTTGTTAAAATATATATATCAATAGAAACAGGACTAAATGCTTAAATATTTAGAATATTTATGGATATCCCCCCAGCTAATTAGCGTTGTCTCTAATATTCTTTACAGTTACAGTTTACAGTATCCTTGTTGCTGTTTTAGGCAACAGAAGAATTTAAAGACAACAATTGCACAGAAGTATAATCTTCTTTGCATATTTTATCATCGTTATAGTTCATTATATAGCGAGGTAAATAGCCTCACATCAGTTTGAGTGCCCAAGTGCGCCACCTTGTGGCCATGATTGGACATGGCGAGTTCATGGGGAGGTCCCAGCTGTGCCATAGCGTGCCATGGCCAGCTGATGTCCACCTGCAACACAGTGTGGATGAGAGACACACGTCAGCCATGAATGAAGGACAAAATCATCAGATAATCAAAACCTTCATGATTTCAGATATTGGAATTGAGTTTAATTCAGCTAAATTAAGCCACTGTTGATGGAATTATTTTTTAATGATTAAATTGGAATTGCAATTTCTTAAAATATTCTAGCAGAAATCAAAACAGCAGCAATAACAGATGTCATGCATCCCACATTACATGATGTAGTTCTTATCTTGTTTGCAGCAGTTGCCCAAATATTCCAGTCCTAAGGGCACAAACTACGTGTTCAGGCCCGTCAGCAGCCGGGTCCCTAATATCTGGAATGCTACTGAACACTGAGATCACAGGGAGACAGTTTAAAGGATTTTAGGATGCAGAGATGGCCTTCAGCTACATTTTTTTTTTTTTTTAGAAATAACTAACATTACAGAAAAGAGATTTAAAATTTCCCTTCAGGCTAATAGTTCTGGGCATGACAGAAGGATTTCGGGATACAGAAGATAGTATAGTAATGTTCTGGCAATCCCAAACAATTTACACATATTTAAAGACCCAGATGATGGTCAGTGCCATCAGACTAGTTAGCTCAGCTTGAATATTTTCTACACTGAAGTTGTGTTTGAAGAGAGGAATATTAGACCTTTTCTGTTTATTTTACCTTCCTACACGAAGGCATTCAGTTTTGTTTCGGCATTCCCCTCATTCAGTGCATAAATCCTTTTAACGTTCCAGAGGAGAATCAGCTCTCGCAGCTTTGCATATATACATATGAAATTGACGTTGTTTTACTATGTTCTAACGGAGTATTCCCTCTTCTCTCCCCACCCTCCTTTCTCCCTCTTCCTCCTCCTCATCTCTCCAACGCCACAGCCTCGGTTAGTACACATGCATGAAATCATGAGCATTTTATAATGATAGCTTTACCTTATGTCTGTGCTCCTTTTTTTCTTCCAAACGCTGTGAAATATCCCATGAAAGGAAGACCTCTCGGTCGGTCCTGACCATTTAAGCAATCTCAACGAAGGCAGAGCGTTTCATTTAGGAATCTCTTCCCCTGAACCTGAAGTTATTTCTTGCAATTTTCTTCCTTCCTGTCTGTATGAATAGGTGAGGGTCCTATTGGCTCAAGTTGGTGTCAATGAAAGCTAAAACCACAGCTCTGAGGCACCCTTGGGGCCTGGTACAAAGGATCCTTTCTGAGGGGCAGAGGGAGGTTTGCCCCTAACAGCTGGTTTAGGGTCAGCATGGAGTTTGCCTCTGCTGCCTGATTAAGATTTGGATTCTCACAACCTGATCTCAGACCAGCAAGGAAAGATTGAGATCTGCTCAGATAGGAATGAAAAAAAAAAAAACATCAGTCAATTTAAGTCTGTGGCCCCTCTATTGTAAAACACTTGTAACCTGATGAGTGTTTGTTTGAATGCAGTTGCTCATAGTTGAGATTGCCTAAATCAGCATGGTGCAAAGTTCTAAAGGTGCAGTATGCACTGTTTGGTTCTGGTACCATTGCAAACTCTATCTGTGCCCTGGACTAACATGCCCTCTCTGCAAAGAGGTTGTTAAGTCAGGTTTGGGACGCTTCTTTAAGCATCTCTGTGCACATTTATGTCACATGCACATTGCTCTGTTGTGTTTCTATTGCAATACTGTATCTGCATGAGCATGTCCTATCTACCCTTGTGACAGTATCATAGTATCATAATGTGCATGTCTAGCTGTACTTACAGTGGCCGCTCATCAGTGTGCTTATGCAAAAGATGAGAATGTTCAAAAACAGGCCCGAAAAGACTGAATAAATAAATCTTACATTTATTTATCTTCTTTTCTATTTAGGGAAGAGTCCAGGTGAGCACATAATGTTGTTCTTATGTGTCATTTAGCACCTACAGTGTGGCATATCAGACACATAGAGCATAATTTAATAGACTGCAAAAGGACAGAAAAGGCTTTTTTTTAGAAGCTTAGTCCAATCACTGAAATGTGTTTTGACTTGCTTACCCTCTCATTGTAAGGTCAAGCTTGTTTATGTACACATTTTATTGATAGTTACCCACCAGACTGTTTGAATACAATTAAATCTGGTCTTTGTTTTCCTTTTTTGTAATATTTAGTGTAGTTTAGATGAGATGCTTTACTAGAGGAATACTGAAGCGCTGACATGTTGCAAGTCGCTCGTTGTGCTCTGTGTTTTGGTCTGACTGTGTGTGGTTTCTGCTGCAGGGTCCCAGAGGAGACAAAGGACCTCGAGGTGACAGGGTAAGCTGAAGGAAAACTCTGCTTAATTTGGACCAAACAACTCTTACCAAATATGAAATTTAAGTAGTTAGTGTGGTTTATTTTTGATGCATCTTTAGCGTGGGGGTTTTGTTGACATCATTTGACCTTGTAACCTCATTAGGCCACACCCCTTTGTTTACATCGGCCATAGGCCCTTTGATGTGAATGGTTGTAATAGGTACAATCAAAAATGCAACATTATAAATTTGTCAAACAGTCTTATACAACTAAATATTAAACTAATTTATTTTATTATGAAGTTATTTTATTTTAAGTTAACTGTTCCTGAATGCCTGGTAATCATATTATGTTATAAAACATTTTGCTACAGAATGTTCAAACTCATTATTTGTCTAATACTGTAATACTTATTTTCATTCATGAGCTTTAATGAGATGGATGAGAATATATTAATAATTTAAGGGCCATGTGAAAGCATGCTATTAACAACTGTTCCCAAATTAACAGTGTTTTCTTTCTGTATCGTCTGTATTTTACAGGGTCCTCAAGGCCCTAATGGAAAAGATGGAAAACCCGGACTGCCTGGCCCCGCTGGCCCCCCTGGCCCCCCTGGACTTGGAGGAGTAAGTCCGCTGTTTCCACTGGCTTTATGGTGTATCTCTCAAAAGTGGTGAAAAAAACTGAAACAGCAATGCAGACGTGGCTGGAATTCCAATATTTCTTATGATGCAAGCTGCAGAAAAGTTTTGAAATCTGTCTGTCTGATGTGCGTATTTGACCCACATTCAGATCATTCGGGGCTGCAGGCTTCAATGTGCAGCGCCAAACTGGCAGCGTTCATAATCACCACTGCTAGCGGTTCATTATGTTGGAATGGAAAATGATTTGATCGCATTGGTGATTTCATAACCCTGTGACCTTTGCCCTTTCAGCAAATGTCACCATGGGGGCCAAGCTGATAAACAACAATGTTACTATTAGTGTTAAGATCTCTGAAACAATGTGGAATGTCTCTTTGCATTTTATTTAAATAGATACAGTATAGACATTTCTTATGGTGGTATGTTAACTAAAGTGTTTTCTCATGGCTGATTGTTGGAAACATGCTTTTTATTTTAACTGGATCAACACAATTCCTGATATGTAATTATGTTCATAATAATCATAATGACTAATATATCTCTTTTTTCTGTTCATCAGAACTTTGCTGCTCAGTATGATGGTGCAAAAGCCCCCGATCCCGGCCCCGGACCCATGGTGAGGGTCTCCCTTTGTTATCACACAGCACTGTTCTATCTCTTTTATTTAAATGGATGCACATTTCACTACATCTGAGCTGTTTTGATTTTTTTTGTGCGTGCAGTTATGTTTTACCTTCATAAATACTTAGAGTCTGTAGTAAGATATGGATTTGTATTCTGATTTGTTCCTGATACATGACAAAGTGAACCAGATTAACTTAGTGTCCAATCATGATGTGCATAATTAACTTGTTTCCTCTTTTTCAGGGTATGATGGGAGCTAGAGGCCCACCCGGACCTCCTGGACCCCCTGTGAGTCCACACAGCCACCACCAAACTCAACCACTGTTTGCTCACACTCATTAACTCAATCTGTCTTTCTGCATGAAGACTAAACATCTATTATCCTTCAACAGGGTGCTCAGGGACACACCGGACACCCTGGTGAGCCCGGAGAGCCTGGACAGACTGTAAGAGCTTCCTCCAAAGTGTTGACAAAATATTCATATTCATAACAAGCAATCTTTGAGGTCTGAAATGATCTGCTTTTCTTTCCCAAGGGCCCCGTTGGTGCTCGTGGCCCCCCTGGACCCCCTGGCAAATCTGGAGAGGACGTACGTATGCATCTGTTTCTACAAGGATTTTTTTGGAACTGCTTTTGTTTACTTCCTTGCTGTATAATAAGTTGTTGTTTTGGAGTTTCTTGCAGTTTGAGTGTCAAACATTAATGTGGAATTTGCCCACAGGGTAACAATGGCAGACCTGGCAAGCCCGGAGACAGAGGTGCCCCCGGCCCACAGGTGAGAGATGTGCTCCCGAACAAGAGATGAGACACAAATGGATCATCAGACATCCGAGCTGTAAATGTGGAGCATGTCTCAGTAATATTTTGTTCTTTTTGAATTGCAGGGAGCTCGTGGATTCCCCGGAACCCCTGGACTTCCAGGAATGAAGGGACACAGAGTGAGTGTTGATCCTAAATAATAATAAAAACGATAATAATAATAATAATAATAATAATAATAATAATAATGATAATAATAATAATAATAATAATATGTATTTGCAGAGCACCTTTCATAGGTAGTTTTTTACAGTAAAGAAAGAAAACATTACATTAATAGATGTAAAATGATCATAAAAGGGGGGATAAAGTGCTATAATTGTCTAATATTATCACTAATAATAGTAAAGATCATTTAAAATGTAATACATTAAATGCATAATGTCTAATAATAAAATCTACTGATGAACTGGAGTTAATAATGTTAAATGCGGTGCCCAGCTGCATCAATTTGAATTTTAAGACATAAGCTTCCGCTCTCTCTCTCTCTCTCTCTCTGCACACTGGCAGCCATACAGAAAAAATCAAGAGCCAAAGAGCTACACCTGTGCTTTGTAAAAATGTGATTCATAATAATGCAGGCAGAGAGTAGTTTTCAACCCTACTTCCTCTTCGCTGCCTTCTGATGCAGCATGGGAATGGGAACATTGGAAATTTTGTTTTGTGTTGCACAACAACTTCTTAGTAGTTTCTATTTATCCTTTATTTACTGAGATATGATATTGTTTATGCCAGGAAGTCCTGGTCAAGATGGGCAGCAAAATAAAGCAATATAATTAAATGTTTAATATAAAAAACAAGAAAAAATTCACAAATTTCACAGGACTAAGAAGCTTAGTTATGAAGTTATGTAAAGTTAAATGGCACTTGTTAGAAGCAATTAAATGATATTCAACTTCCAAGGAAGCACATTTGCAGACAGACTATTTTTTTTTGTATCAATAGTAAATAGCATTTATTTATAATAGGACTGTTTTTCAACTCCTTTAACCTGTGTGTATAGCCTACAGCGTGCCATGTGGTGTCTGTTGACCCTTAAAAACATCTTCCATCATCACTCTCACCTTGTGTTTCAGGGTTACACTGGTCTGGATGGACGCAAGGGAGAGGCTGGTGGTGCTGGTGCCAAGGTGAGTCATGACTGCAGCGACAAAAGCTCAGACTTTATTTTATTTAGGATCACAGATGCATGCATTTCACCTAGGAAAGTTTCTGTGGTGAACAATAACAGTAATACAACACTGATACAGTTAGCATTACCACTGCTTTACCTAGTTTCACATTAGCTGACCTCTGACCTCAAATCACTTCACTCCAGACACCTCATCAAGCTAAATCACCTTCTCCTGTGTCTCCTATAGGGTGAGCCCGGTGCACATGGAGCCGCTGGAAGTCCTGGACTGGCTGTAAGTTTCTGATCGATTTCACAGTTTATAAACAAACCTTAGCTACCATACAAGGCCTTACTAATTTTAATACTGATTTCCATCATGCCTTCACACATCTGCAGCTTCTCATCACTTGTTGTGTCTCCTCTGTTCAGGGAGCCCGTGGAATGGCTGGCGAGAGAGGCCGTGCTGGCCCTGCTGGACCTGCTGGTGCTCGTGGTGCTGATGGCAATGTTGGACCCGCTGGACCTGCTGTGAGTACTTGCCCTTTAAACCCTTGTGTGATTGGAATAATGCATAATATTATTTTTTCTGATTACATTTCCATGATGATCCTTATATTATGCAAACTATGATTTTAATGTTAATGCCAACATTTCAAATATCCTGTTGATCATTTACCCAGGGTCCCCTCGGAGCTGCTGGTCCCCCAGGTTTCCCTGGTGGCCCCGGACCCAAGGTGAGTGTGATGTCATCTGCTGTTACATTTCCTGTCCTTTGACCACATACACACACACACACAAATCATAAACATACATTACAAGCACCTGTCAGACAAATGAACTCCATCTGTCAGCAGCCCAATGCCTTCTTGTATAATATCCCCATGGGAATATTTCATATTTCAATATTTCATTATTTAATTATGACTGTACTTGTCTCTGACAGGGAGAGATTGGACCTGCTGGAGCTACTGGCCCATCTGGACCTCAGGGATCTAGAGGAGAGCCCGGTCCCAATGGTGCTGTTGGCCCCGTTGGCCCCGCTGTAAGTATAAGTCACCTTTTCGTCAAAAAAGTATAAACAAAAACATGTATTTTATGGGGCTGCTCAGGCATGTCAGAAATCAGTCAGTCAATTTGGTAAATATGGAGATCACAGTTATTTAGCACACTTACCAGCCAAATATGAAAACATCAAGCTGAACTTTGAAAAAAATTGTCTTTTATGTTTTTTTCCCCTTGAACCTTAAATATGATTTAACTGAAAAACAAACTAAAAATGTTGATATATCACCCAGCCCTAGTATTTCATTATATATTTTTTATTAAATCCTGGATTATGTTTTGATAGTTGCAGACTACAAATTATTATTTACTTTTGGAAGCAGTGCCATTGCATTCTTAATGACTTCCTTGATAAGTTGTGTAAACAACCCTTTACAGAGCATTTCCATTCATTCACTCACTGTGTGTGATATTATCATATTTTTAATAGTGCTTTGGAGCTTGTATTTAACCGACAAAAAAATAAAATGTAATAAATGTTATGGATATGAAGCAGAATCAGATTGTCTTTAGTTGTCCTGATACAATTGAAATGGAGACAAAGCGATGGTGGTTTCTCCCCACAACAAAAAGACTATTTATCTGTGAGCATGTTTTGTTTCTTTGACAAGAATCTCTAAATATTGTAATTGCTTTCCCTGCAGGGAAACCCTGGTGCTAATGGCCTGAACGGAGCTAAGGGACCTGCTGTAAGTATCCCATCTTTACTATTAGAGCATGCATAGTTCAAAGGTCACACAGAGATTAAAATAAATAATCTTATGCCATGCTGCACACATTACACACGATAAAGAGGTTGCTTATAACAAGATTTAATGAGACTCATTGCAGGATGTAGTTGTTTCCTATTAAAGGATTAATTTGAAAGGAAATGAGGGAAATGTTTCAAACACTCACCTGTCCATCTGTTACTTAGGGTGCCCCTGGAGTTGCTGGTGCCCCCGGCTTCCCTGGACCCAGAGGAGGACCTGGACCTCAGGGCCCTCAGGGTGCTGCTGGACCTAGAGGCCTTGCTGTGAGTGCACAACAAAAAGACACAAAAACATCCACTTAAAAGCATTCAAATGTATCCACAGTGCACACAGACACACAGAAACGGAGGAATTTTCATTAATTTTGTCTTCTTATCTGTTTTAGGGAGATCCTGGTGTTCAGGGTGTTAAGGGCGATGGCGGACCCAAAGGAGAGCCTGTACGTTCACATCCAGATCCTGTTTTGTTGTTTAAAGTTCACTAGCTGAAGCTAAGGGTATCTAAATACTTTGTTAATGACCGCCATCCTCTCTGTTGCCTTCCTCAGGGTAACGCTGGACCTCAGGGAGCCCCTGGACCCCAGGGTGAGGAGGGCAAGAGAGGACCCACTGGTGAGCTTGGTGCCACTGGACCTGCTGGAGGCCGTGGAGCCCGCGTGAGTACCAGACCAAAATATCTGATGGGTACTGTCGCGCCCATATGATCCCATATTCAGAGCCATTTTTTGGGATCACCTGCTAATGACTGTATGTCCTTACAGGGTGCCCCTGGCAGCCGTGGTATGCCCGGAAGTGAGGGAAGAACTGGCCCAGTTGTAAGTGTTCAATGAAGAAATCCCATCCAGTGTAACAGATAACAGTGCTGAGAAATCAAAAACTTCTTCCTGATCATTCTTGGATATCTTTGTTTCCTTTTGTAGGGTATGCCTGGTGCCCGTGGTGCTACTGGTAATGGAGGACCTCGTGGACCCCCTGGAGATGCTGGCCGCGCCGGTGAGTCTGGCCCAGCTGGTCTCAGGGTAAGTCTTTTGCTAAGTTCTGTTATGATAGATAGGTCTGATGTCTGTTTTACTGTGGGTTACTGTGTGATGTAAAGTATTGTAAGTTTATTAAAATTTCCAGTTGTAACACTACAAATGAATGGTCAAACATACATTTAATAACTGATGTTTATTTTGTACAGGGTCTCCCAGGAAGCCCTGGAAGCTCTGGACCCCCAGGAAAGGAGGGACCTTCTGTGAGTGTTTCACAATTTTACTCTTAACTTTTTCAATAAGTCCCTCAAATGAATGCAATTCACTTGACATCCTGCTATTCCTCCTCCAGGGCCCCGCTGGACAAGATGGCCGCACTGGACCTCCTGGCCCAACTGGACCTAGAGGCCAGCCCGGTAACATTGGTTTCCCTGGACCCAAAGGAAGCACTGTAAGTGGGGGAAAAAAAGGATGAAGGATGACCTTTTTCAACTTTGGCATGTTTTTTCGAGTTTATCTTAACCTGTGCCTAACCTTCCTCTTACCCACTTCAGGGTGAGGCTGGCAAGCCCGGAGATAAGGGAGCCACTGGTGCCACTGGACTGAGAGTAAGTCAAAAATTGCCCAGCAAGTGATTAATCAAGAAAAATAATACTCATAAAATATTTTTATGTGATCTTTTAGCTTCATTGTCAGCTGTTATAAGATCTCATCATGTTTCTATATAGGGAGCCCCTGGCCCTGATGGCAACAATGGAGCCACTGGCCCCGCTGGACCTGCTGTGAGTATTGTCATCTATGTATAGAGGTATACTTTATATGACCCTGTCAGTTAGACCTGCAATAATTAGGATTAGGATCAAGGAATCAAATACTTAGTGAACCAAAATGTAATCGCCAATTGATAACATTTTTAGCAAAAATGGCAATTAAAATGATTTTTCAGCCAAACATGTATTTTCCCTGCTTTTTTCTGTTTGATGCCATATTAAAATGAATATTTGGGGGTTTGTGTTTGGGATAGACATATCAATGATTTCTCTGACATTTTTATAGACCACATGGTTTGTCAAGAAAATAATCAAATCAGGGATCAATCATAAGATGACATTTTCCCCCTTCCATGACTTATACATACAATAATAAACACAATTCTGATACTATTTATTTACTATAACCGTCTGTGTGCTGTTTTGAATATTGTTCTTTCTTTCTCGCAATAGGGCGGTCCTGGTGAGAAGGGAGAGCAAGGACCCTCTGGAGCTGCTGGCTTCCAGGTTTGGATCTATAACCTGATTATTTAGTCAGTCTGTTTGCAGTTCCAAATTAGTAAATATGCAACCTATTTCCTTGAACGTTTTAGAAAGTGTGTGATGTAGTTCCTATATTACGTTGTAATCTTCATATATCTGCATATATGGCACTGTTTAGTCCATTGGTCCTGATGTTACAACTTGATGTTTTCAGGGTCTGCCTGGCCCCGCTGGAGCTGTTGGAGAGGCTGGCAAGCCCGGAGACAGAGTGAGTAACACACACACTGACCCCGACCCTAACCCACCATGTTGCACAGTCAGACATTGAAATGATCACATGAGCAGTACATCTCTAACCCACTATATGTATCTCTATAGGGTATCCCAGGAGACCAGGGTCTTGCTGGACCTGCTGGTGCCAAGGTGAGTGCAGATGTTAATGGCTTTGTGCCAGGACCCATTATATTCCTGGAGCCTCACACATTTTTTTTTTAATTTTTAATGACATTCATATAACAATATCTAGAATACAAACAGGTTCATGCTTACAATAATGCATGATTACCTGAAGACAATATACTGACTCCCTCTGTGTGGTAATCCAGGGAGAGCGTGGTAACCCTGGTGCTGCTGGAGCTGCCGGACCTCAGGGACCAATTGGACCCCGTGGACCCGCTGGAGCCCCTGGAGCCGATGGTGCCAAGGTAAGGCAATAACATGACAGTAGGAAGCAATAGTCATGAATAAGATATTGGTCTCAGAAACAATAACAGAGTTTGCTGACCTGATGAATAAAGTCTATGCACAGTGATTGTTGTTTTCATTATACAAGCACCATAAAAGTCATGTAGAGTCTTTATTTGTCAAGATCATATATGGAAACTGTACCTGCGTGTGTTTTATGCAAAAAGGGAACATAGTATGTATCTTCTGCTTCCAGGGAGAGCCTGGTGCTGTTGGAGCTGCTGGTGGCCCTGGACCTCAGGGACCTGGTGGCATGCCTGGTGAGCGTGGAGGCGCTGGTCCCGCTGGAGGCAAGGGAGAGAAGGTAAATTAGAAATATCAACCATCTGTAGAAAAAAGCAGGATTTCAACTGTCCAAAACAAGAAAAAATATATTAATGACATCAATTTCCTCTCCTCTTTCTCCTGTAGGGAGAGGCTGGACACAGAGGACCTGACGGTAATGCTGGCAGAGATGGCGCCCGTGTAAGTTCAACTCTTTGCTTACCTTCCAGGCACCTGATAAAAAAAAAAAAGTTTGAGTGTAGCAACAGATTTTTAAACTTAGTGTCATCTCTTCTTTATCTAGGGTATGCCCGGACCTGCTGGACCCCCTGGACCCACTGGAGCCAATGGTGATAAGGTATGTAGGCAATGTGGGAATGTTATTCAACATAGGATAAATAATGCCAAAAAACATTTGAATGAAGGTGTTGAGGACTTAAATATTTAAATTAAATGTTATGGAGTTTAGTTATGAGCCAAAAATGGCTGCTTCCAACTTTATTCAAGATGGCTGACGGACCATTGTTTCGCTGACCTACAGCCGAGAACCATCAAAACATGTTGTTAAGATCAAATCATAGAAATGAGCCCTCGGCTGACATACCAGATGATCAATTTCCTTGAATACGACCCCTCCCACATAGGAGAACCCGCATGTAGCATTGTATCTGATGATAGAACCTCGACGCTGCCCCCTGCTGACTGTTTAATGACATTACAGCAATGGCTCCCTACAGCTTCATCTAGGACAGCAATGGTGGTAACAGAATACATGCTGCAGCCAAATGCACAACTTTATATTATATTATATTATATTTTCATGCAATAACATTCACATGCAAAACTGTATTATTTGCTTTCAATCCATTTTGCATCCTTAGGCAATTCAATTTAAAAAACATACAGTTACACTGGACAGTCTCCACAGTGATAAAACACATGTTAAACAATCATGACAGATTTATATTTCTCTTCATTCTGGTTGAACAACAGGATTGATTGATAAAATATTACTTAATTCAGTTCAGTATAAAAAATGGTGGGACTAAATTTCAAATTGGTATTTTCTGTTTAAACGATGCAAAGGAAGAACTGCAGCTAGTCTAAGATGCTGTTGCTATGAGTTGCTTTGGTGCACAGCTTGGTCAATAATCTTCCTACAAATTTGGATTTTCTCACATTGTTTAGTTTTTAATTTTAACAATAGGCTTCTAATCTACACCATGCTACAGTAAAGTAGCATACTGTTACTCACTGATTTAAAAAACTGTAAAGTAATGTGGGTACTGGCTCCAGAAGATCTGAGTCAACAAAGAGCGCAAATGTGCTGCTGAATCAATTGATGATAAAATGACAACTCTTATAACACCTGGGTATTTATATGAAGAAACTTGTTTAATTATTAATTTGTTCTATCCTCCAGGGTGAGAGCGGTTCCTTTGGACCTGCTGGACCTGCTGGACCCCGTGGAGGCCCTGTAAGTCACATTTTCACACTAAATTTATATTGATGTAAATATCAGAATTAGATCTATCAAAGCATACAGCTTTGTGGAGCATTAACAATATTTCTCACCAATTGCTTGTCTTGCACAGGGAGAGCGTGGAGAGGTTGGACCTGCTGGAGCTTCCGGATTCGCTGGACCCCCAGTAAGACAGCAGCCAATTACCTTGCGATACAATATACATACTATACCATTGAACCCTAACCAGGGTAATTGAAGTTCTGCAGTTGCTATAGGGATATCTTGACTATTTAAAACACTCTAGCTAATATTAGCTCAATGGCTGACTTTGTTATGTAAATTTATGAAGGCTAATGGCTAAATGTCTTGAATTGGCTTAGGTAAGACACCTATCTGATTGTTACATGAATGAGGACTTGACTGTCCTAAAATTGACAGTTCAGTTGTATGAAAAAATACTGCGACAGTGTCCAGTTTTTATATAATTATTATAGTTGTTATTGTTATTATTGCATCATACATTATTATTTTATGATATGCAACTGCAACCTGATTGACATGGGGATACTTGGGTTAATCTCGGTGGGCTGCAGGTTAATGTTTGCAAAAATCACAGCTGTACACTA
>JAOWBC010000539.1:12247309-12269678 GCA_028566105.1 Hypoplectrus providencianus | reverse complement strand
AGAAACAAACAATGAATTGTAAAAGTCTCAACACTCCTGTGATTTGCACATCTCATGCCAGCAGAGTTTTGTGATTTAAAATAATTTGTATAAATGAAGGCCAAAGGGGGCTAAATTAAATTACTGTTCTGGACATCAATGCAAAAAGAAGAAAGAAAAAAAAGATTTAATAAAAATCAGCAAATATTCTACCATACGTGGAACTGATGCACTTTGATATGAGTAAACAAAGATGATTTCGCCTCAGTGGAGGCCGGCTAAACAGGCTCAGTGGGTAGCTCATGGTGACATCTTATTCGAGTTTCATGTAACCATTTACTGCTGTTAGACACGCCTTTCAGCTCTGGGGACTTTTTTCTTAGCAGTATTCCGTTTTGAAAGAGCCACACAACTCCTGTAGAGCTCCTGCAGATCACCAGGAAGACTTAAGTTTCGTTTTATTTGTTTGCTTGAAGGGACAAACTTTGACGTACTTTAACTTATTATCTAGACTGACTGTGTTCAGCCAGGATAGTTCGTTAGATTAATACTGTGCTTTTTGTCCACTTGTTTTAATCTGCACCTGCTGTGACGAGCGGTGATGGAGCAAGAGGCGGTGCCGCAAGAGGCTGAAGCAGACGGGGCAGATGGTACACAGGGAGGAGCGCCGCTGCTAGACCGCACAGGTGCTTGTTGTCATGGAGGAGCAAAGATGGCGGTCCTGGCCTATAGCCTGGGCAAACGCGAAATAAATCAACATTTTACCATCAAAAATGCCAAACTGATATCGATAGCAATCGTCATCATACTCCTCGTGTTTCACACTGCTTCGCGCTACTATGGAGGTAAGTGCTGCCCTGTGATTTAAAGTTACTGATAGTCAAACACTTGACACAAGCTATTGCTAATGTTAGCTAGCTAGAGCTAGCTGTTTGTATCGGCCAGTACTTCTCCTTGCGGGTTGTTACGGCGCCGTTATCCAAGTGATGCTTTTAAATGTTAGTCTTAACAAATACAATCCATGTGTGTGGTTGCACATGTAGATTAAATTAATTTAATTAGCTCCATGAGTTTAAATCGGCTCTGACTGGTTAGCCTAGCTAAATAGCTAACACTGCATTAGCTGTGTTTACATGCTGCTGTCAGGACACGCTTGGTTACTGCCGGGGAAGACGTGTGTGGATTAATATAGCTAACAACTGACATTAACGGAGTTTTCTTTGTACTATAAGGAGGCCATTGCTTATTCAGTTAACTGTACAGATATACACTAAATAATAAAGCTCTTCATTAATGTGTAGTAACACTATCAAACACGGGCTGTAGTGGCATAGAAGAGGAGTGGTGCAACCTTCTTTCTGTCTCAGGTCTTTTGACAAGTTGCATTGTGTTGTCGTGCATAGCTTCACTGATTATATGTCAGGTATAACAGGTTGGATGGAATTTTGGTTTTCCCACACCCAGTCTGTAAATGTCAGTGATGACACGGAGCCTGGAATTTGTTTGTTAAGTAATATTAGCATGAAATACACACGCCTACCATCTGAGTTGCTCACAGTGGACTTTGTTCAAACGAGCCACAGTCCTCCTGTGCACACACACCGGGGAGCAGCTGTTTTTGCGGACAATGACACGACATGCCCCCGTATCCCTGCAGCCACAGCCCGCAGACCTTTCATGATCGACTGTTTTATGTAGATTGATTCAGTTTCTGATGGCTTCATTCATTTAGCACACATATTGAAGTTAGCTGTAGAGATTCATGGCTGAGCTAAATTGCTGATGGCTTCAGTTTGTAGTATGGCCCCCAGCAGAGCCCTGTATTGTATACCAGTCTTTTGACAGCACTGAATAAAAAGCCAGCTTACTATTGAGACAGCAGGTTTCAGTCCTAGGCAAAGAGAAGCTATGAGTGAAAGCAGGAGCAGGTTTTCTTTTTGTCTGGCCTTACTGGGTCTTTCTCTGTGTCTTGCCTCCAGGCGGAGACTCATGTGAATGGCTGCTCTCCAGAGGACGCTTCTTGGGGGAGAACGTATGGCAGCCTTATGGCTGCATGATGCACAAATACAAAACTATGTGAGTCACACTGCAAGGTTGCTAAATATGCAGTATGTTGCTAGACAAAGATTTGTTGTTGTTGTTTTTTTTAAGGGTGGATGGATGGGTAATTTGTGAGACAGTCAACTGAGAATATGCTATATGAAAGATAATAACATTTGCTGTTGATGAGGTTAAAGAATGCACACACACATGAATGATTGTTGTCTGCAGTTGATAAGATTTACAGTTTTTTAGATTGCTCACAGCTGTTTTCCTCCTACAGTGAAGCCAAAACCTGCCTTGCTGAAAAGCGAGTGGCCTTTCTTGGCGACTCACGAATCAGGCAGCTATTTTACTCCTTCATAAAAAGTATTGACCCTGAGCGAAGGGAAGATGGAAACAAGGTAATTGTTTAAAGAAACCTATGCCCCTTATTTGGAAATTGTCCAGCAGGGTTAGCAAGAGTTGTGGGACAAACACTGAATTATGGTGCATACATGTGCAATAGGGGTTGCAGATGTTAATACATTCCTCTCTGTTTATAAATCATGAGCATTCTATAGATCCCAAATCTCTGCCTTGTAAACGTAACTTAATCTTATCCAAAATATGCAGCCATTAAAGTTTATTCAAGGCTTAAGCCAAGTCATGTTTGGAAAAGCAGTAAAGAAAAGCTATAGTTGCAACTGTGACTCACAGGGCTGCTCTATTCTGAGTTTCTATATACTATATACAAAAGTGGTTGTCTTTTACAGGCCTTTAGCTTCTGTTATTAACAGTTGTAGGGAATCTTTAAATACACCGGATTGAGAAAAACAAGTGAACAAAAGCTAAGAGGAAGTGGTTTGGTCTAAAATACATCATCAAATATGCAGCTATGGAATTGACTGCATGCAGCAGCTGTAACTATTTTTGGTCTGATCTCAAGCAAAAAGATGAACTATAATTGCCTAACAGACTTTCTCTCTGTCTGCCCACATGTCATGTCTGAAGCACGAGGACATTTCCTTTGAAGATCAGAGTTCCTCTCTTTATGTGGTAATTTAGTTTTATTCTTGGATGTGTTTTTATCTCCAGTTCTGAGTTTGTAAAGCATTCACTGATAAAGCATCTATGTCCTCTTTGTTTATAGAACTTCCTGTGGTATCCGGAGGCAAATAATTCAATGAAGGAGCGCTTGATATCATGGACACACGTGAGTAAACATGGCAAATTCCATTATCAACAAAGCAGGGATCATTAATAATTGAAGAAGTTTTTTTTTTTTTAATTTGACACTGCCACATGGTTTGGACTGGAATTAGCTTTTTTAATTTCAAATTCTCCTTTCATGTGTTGCAGGAAAGTTCAGCAAAGCCAGATGTTGTCATCCTTGGAGCTGCAACAGTAAGCTATATAAATCTGTGTTTAGCAATGTTTGCATATTTCATGGCAGACAAAAAACAAGGTGGTGGCTGAGTTTTGTCAATCTTAATTTTATTCATTAATCCTTTCACAACAGTGGTCCATAAAGTTGCGTGGTGGCAGCAGCGAGGCGCTGCAGCAGTACAAAGTCAACCTGACATCCATTGCTGTGCACCTGCAGAAGCTGGCTGAACATGCAGAGGTTTACTGGGTCCTGCAAGGTAACTCGACATCAAGCATTTTGTAATGAGGATCCCAGTCAGGTTAGGAAAGGGTTAATGCCTACATTTTAGTACTAATAAAAATATTAGTAGTGTAAAGTGTGCTTAGTAGGTGTGTGACTGCAGTATAGGGTGTTACTGTTAATGTCTGTCATCAGAGCAAATGCAGTTTGGCTGTTAAGTTCTTTTTTAATTTACAGTCCCTCTCTTTGTCCTTCTAACACACACACACCAGCTCTAAAATTAATCTGATCTGATTCCTTATATTAAGTATGGAACAGGGAACAGGTCACACAGCATTGGTGACTGTGTTTGTTCATCTTGAAGAATCTGTGTCTTTGCAGTTTTGTGGTTGAACTGTTGAATGCAGGATGTGGTTACAAGAGATGAGGAGAAAAACAGCATCACACTTTTGTCTTCCAGACCCAGTAAATGAAGAAGTGTTGAGTGAAAACAGGAAAATGATCACTAACCAACAGCTGGAGCTGTACAATGAAGCAGCGGAGGATGTGCTTGACAGCAGCAAGCGTAATGGTGGTTCCCGGATCAAGCTGTTGGCTGCAACCCGCCAGGCAGCACTGGAAACCATCACCCTGTCAGATGACGGCTTGCACCTGCCTGAGAGTGCAAGGAATGTGGTAAGCAGGGTTTCAGATTATTAATTAACAATTAGATGCTTTTATTCAACAGTCCATGACAAGTTCAGCTATTGTAGCAGCAAAAGGTCTTGCATATGACTTACACCTGTTCACCAGCCTTTGTAATCCTCCTGTCAGGGAGCCATGGTCCTCATGAACTCTGTGTGCAACAAGATACTGAGGCCCATTGACGGCTCCTGCTGCCAGAGTTTGCCACCCCCAAACCTCCTGCAGAAACTGTCAGCGGTTTTCTTCCTGGGCTCGACACTAGTCTTCCTGGTCCTCCAGGTCCTGGGTAACAATCGTCATCGTAGACCTGTGCCCCCAGACGTGGAGAGCCTAGAGGAGAAGAAGCCAGCAACAGCAGCTGTCCCCCTGGGTCCGAAGGCGCCGTTCCAGGCCCTCTGCAGAATGGGCATCATCATGGGTTATTTTTACCTTTGCGACAGAGCAGACGTGTTCATGAAAGAGCAGAAGTTCTACACTCACTCCACATTCTTTATCCCTCTCATCTATATATTGGTCCTGGGTGTGTTCTACAATGAGAACACCAAGGAGGTGAGATGATGCTCTGTCATATGCAAAAGAAAATCATTTTGGGGAAGTGTACTTACAGCTTAAACAACATATTTTGATTTAATTCTAAAAGGCAAGTAGATTTTAACCTGATGTTAAAGAACTTTTTCTGAAAGAGCAAGAGCTACAGTAGAAAATTCCCCGAAAAATTGATTAACCTTGCTGTTTGTAATAGTGTACCAAGTTTAACGATTTTTTTTCTTTTTCAAACAGACCAAATTACTCAACAGAGAACAAACAGACGAGTGGAAAGGCTGGATGCAGTTGGTCATCCTCATTTACCACATTTCTGGAGCCAGCGCTGTGAGTCCCAACATCATCTACTGCTCACTTCCATTTAGTGTTCATTTGATGCAGTTGCTATTAAAGGGAAACAGGACTGCAAATATGTCTATGTCTATGTGAGATCAAAGGTAGAATTAGAGCTTCTTGCTAGATCCACCAGTTAGACAAGAGTAATATCATATATGAGAGTGGTATATGGTCAGAACATGGTGGGTTTTTTAGTGGTGTGAAATTCAATTATCCATATATTTCCCTGTAAAATGTCTCTTTCAGTTCGTTCCAGTGTACATGCATGTGCGTGTGCTGGTGGCAGCATACCTTTTCCAGACTGGATACGGGCACTTTTCCTTCTTCTGGCTCAAAGGAGACTTTGGACTGTATAGAGTGTGCCAGGTGAGGGTACAGCCAGTTATAATTTAACCCGGACAATCACATTTAGTCAATGTAAACATATTTTATGACTTTGAAGGGAAAAGGTATTCTAATTATTGTTGCTTGTCATGACAGCAATGAATTATCTTAGATATTACATAACAAAAGTGCAGTTAATTGGTTTGGTCTTTATCAGTAGGATGCTGTTATTGATTCATCTGTGTTCCTCCAGGTGCTTTTCCGTCTAAATTTCCTCGTCTTGGTGCTGTGCATGGTAATGGACAGACCCTACCAGTTTTATTACTTTGTCCCATTGGTCACCTTCTGGTTTGTTGTCATCTACGCCACGCTGGCCATGTGGCCTCAGATCCTTCAGAAGAAGGCCAACAGTAAGTGTTCATCGAAATTCAATCACTCGTGTCATAGCCCTTGAAAAATATAAATACCATGCAAATCAATGCTAATGATTTGTTCTACACAGTTAATGTGTTACCTGTTATAAATGTGAGCAGCAGGCTTCACATCTAGAAAAACATTTCATCTAATGGCTGTGTTGTTTTGTGAACAGATAGTGGCTTGTGGCATCTCGGGATCTTGGCGAAGTTGCTGGTCCTCCTGCTGTTTATCTGCGCCTTTGCCTATTCACAGGTGGGTGAATTCAGATACTTAAATCTCTCTAGTCACAACTTCCAGGGCTCGTACGGGTGCTTGAAATCCTTGAAAATGCTTAAATTAATGCTGTATTTTCAAGTGCTTGGATTTTGGAGTAAGTGCTTGCAAATGCTTGCAAATTTTACTGTATTTTTTATGCATCAACAAGCCTTTAGACTTTGGAAAATAACATGTTTAGTGGAAAAAAAAATTATATATTGAATAGCCTAAAATGGGTTTTGCCTGCACCTCTCCTTGTGTGACTGATTTGCCATTTCGACGTGAGCTCACCACACAGGTTGGTTGACGCAACATATTTTCAACACACCCTTTGGCAGTGTGCTCACCTGTTGAACTCTGCCGTTCGCGACACAGAGAGAAGAGGAGAGTTGTAAATACGTGACTATGTAGAAACAGAATTGACATGTAAAGACAAGTAAAATAAGGCTACTTAGTTTTTTTAATGAAAGGACAAGGTATAGACCTGTCAAAAATATACAAATGTTGAAAGGGACTGGAAAAGCTTGAAAATTGAACTTGTTGAAAAGTGCTTGATTTTGGCTACTTAGAAAAATTATGTATGTATTACTCATTCCTGTCAAAGTTTTCACTCAAAGTCATGGTTAAGTTCTTGTTTGAAACCCTGTTTATTCTAATATTCATGTTTTGGTGTTCAGGGTTTCTTTGAACGTGTCTTCTCCGTGTGGCCAATCTCCAAGCTCTTTGAGCTGAAGGGAAGTGTCCACGAGTGGTGGTTCAGATGGAAGCTGGACCGATTTGTAAGTCAAATAAGCTTCGCTCTTGATGCCCCACTTTAGCATTCAGTTTTTGCATGAACACATTTATTGGAATTTAATGCATGGCAAAGTACATGAAACCCTTTTGAAGCGGGACCATTTTTTTTAAACATTGCTTTAATGTTTTAATTTATTTTTTTTGTTTGTTTGCAGGCGGTGATACACGGCATGTTGTTTGCCTTCCTCTATCTGGTGCTCCAGAAGCGCCAGGTGCTGTCAGAGGGCAAAGGAGAGGCTCTCTTCTCTGCTAAGATTTCCAACCTGCTCCTCTTCCTGTCTGTCGTCTCCTTCATCGTAAGACTCTTTACACATCCAACCAATACTGGGGCTGAGGCTTATTACTTTGTAGTTAGTTCAATTTCAGGTTTTGACAGTCTGGTTCCATGTTTGAGAAATCACTGGTTTGATTTTATTTAAACATTTGATATATGATGCATTCAGGGACATACAAATTGTATTACATTAGTAATAAGAATTATGGCAAAATAATGAGCATAAATGACCTTTTCCTATAAACTAATGGCTACTTCATCTATTAATCATCCATGGATAATGTATCACTGAGAAAGGTCTCTGCTACTTGGAGCATTTAGAGATCACAGTAACTACTCGGTTTAAGATCTAATCAAACTAGATCAGCCACCACCTTATCTGGTTAACTTATTTCTCCTTTGCAGACTTACTCGGTATGGGCCAGCAGCTGCAAAACCAAAACCGAGTGCAATGAGATGCATCCCTACATCTCTGTGGTCCAGGTAAAAAATGTTTTCCTCTGTTCTCTCTGTCTTTTTCCTTCCCCCCTTTTCTTTTGATTCCTGTCTGTGTTTAGAGGAAACATTTCCTTTCTTTTTCTGTTTTATCAGTTTTATCAATTACAATCCAATTTTAATTCCTCTCCATTTTGCTTAAGATGTCATTCATCTAATCACATGACAGGATAACATGAGTGTAACAATAAGAGAGTGACCTTCATTCATTGCTGAATATAGTACTGGTATTATTTAGAGCCACTTCCAACTGGGAAGCAGTTTGTAGTCGTGCAAAAGTTAAGGTCATTAGTAAGAATAATTTCTTTTAAACTGGTCTGCATTGCATATTTTCTACCTCACATTTGGCCTGTAAGAGATTGTAGATAAACCACTGTAATTTGAGTGTTTACAGTGCCTTGATCTCAGCCTGCTACTTCTAATGATAAGAGTCTCATATAAAAGTGTTTCCTTCTCTGTTGCCTGCAGATTTTGGCCTTCATTCTCATCAGGAACATTCCTGGCTATGCCCGCTCTATATATAGCTCATTTTTTGCATGGTTTGGAAAGATCTCCTTGGAGGTAAGTTGCATAGTTTATAAAACAATAAGGAAATCCAGCAATCAGTAACTACAATGTGGAAGCTCAAAACACGAAAAAAAATACATACCAGCTCTGGGTGTGACGTTCTGAAGCTCCCTGGAGGCCGCCAAGGGAAATAACACATTTTTTTCATGCTATTGAATGTGCTTTGTTTGTCTCCCCCAGCTGTTCATATGCCAGTACCACATCTGGCTGGCAGCAGACACCAAGGGAATTTTGGTCCTGATCCCAGGAAACCCTTCACTCAATATCATGGTCAGCACCTTCATCTTTGTTTGTGTGGCTCATGAGATCTCCCTCATCACCAATGACTTGGCCCAGGTGGTCATCCCCAAAGACAGCGTGGCCCTGCTGAAGAGACTGGGGGCCGTTGGGATCTTCAGTCTGGCTTTACTGTTGCTCACCAGAGGCAACCAGCCTGGTGCCTAATGGACACCTTTTTGTAAGGGGGGCACAACAGGCTCGCCAAGCTTGTCCCCTGCTGGTTGAAGTGAAGTCCAGATCCAAGCCAGGAGCGGGCCCAATGTTTTGGAGTAACTGTGACCGCAGGAGACCACCTCGGTTGTGTTGAATGACAACACAGGGACCTGGTGGACAACCGTGTCCCTCTGCTGCACATGTCTGAGCAGAGTCTTTACTTTTGACTGCTGTGAGAGTCGCACACTGAATAAACGGAGAAAAAAATGGTCATAGAAGCAGTAGCTCCTTTCAGGGCAAAGTGCAAATTTTTAAGAGAAAAACAGAAGAAGAACAAAACCCTTAAAAAAAGTTTACATGATCTGGATTCAACAGAAGAGAAATTTGGAGGCTTGGAAGTTTATTTAAAACATAAGAGATCCCATTTCAAGACCTCATTCTTACTGTGTGAATTTTTGCAGCGTTGCTTCTATTTAGCCAGACACCCGAATACGACGTTTCTTTTGTCACATACAGAACTTCCGATCATAACTTTACCCTGGAAGGGATCATTAGGTGCACACTCCGTCCACATGGCAATAGCAGCTGAAGGTGTTTTCACTCAGGTTGATCCATAATCTACATATTCAGATTCCCACAAAGAATACAAATACATAAATTTGCTGCGTTTTATTATCAACATTACTTTGTACAGTATTCCTGGTGACTTTAAAAGAGTGTTCGATATCTAAATATGCAAAATATGGACCAACAGCTGGCTTGGGTGATCAAAAAAAAAAAAAGAAACCTGTCAAGACAAAATTTGGAGTGCAATTGTTAAAATGTTGGAATATCCCTCGGCATATTTTTGCTAATGTTTTTTGTGAGTGATTTTAGAAATGTTTGCCTTGTGCTGAAAGGTACCGTGGTCACCTGCTGTACTGTAGCTCTGAAATTCTATGTGATATGTACAGTATTTAATGATTTAAATTAAGCTTATATTTTATACTTTTTTTTTGAGGGGGTGGGGGGGGCTTTGTTTTTTTGTTTTTTTTGTACTTTGCGCTCATGACTGCTGTTTGTGAAGGAAGTATTACATGAATAATTTTGTACCCATCCCAGCATCTCATAGATGATCACTTGCCTCAGAGACGCATTGCGGAGGTTGAGCCTTTACAGTCTAATACCCATCTGTCCTATTAGCTCACTTCATAGGCTGTGTATATTTGTATGATAGAGTGAGAGACTTTATTTTATACAGCAGTGTTTTTAGTCCTCTTTCATTGCCGTGGAAAAGCCTCTCGGCTCCTGTGGAAAAAGCACTGGCTTGTACATGTTATTGTACAATAGGAATAACCGCTACATATACAACCTCCTGCTATCACAGCCAGTGAACGCTTCGTTCAGTGAGCAAGTGAAAAGACGTTTTGTTTTTTGTGTTTTCAGACTGAATGCCTTTGAACATACAGCTTCTCTCAGTGGCTTATACATCCTGAGATGTACGTCGTCACATCTGTGATCAAAATCTCTCACCTGTTAGGCACTTTGGACCACATCGATCTTCAACAACAACTAGGTGATGCGCTGACTGAGCTGAGTAAAGGAAAGTATTGTTTATTTTCTCAGCTGACAAATGAGTGATGTCTCTGTATCCTCAGATGAGCACTTTCATATTAGGACCTGCATCTTTGCCCTGACATACAATGTTTCGAAAGGAACCGGTGCAGATACTTTCTGTACGTCAGCACATTTTTATTGCATAACTGAAATGTTTTTGAGGTCATTTGGCAGATAAAAAATTATAATGTTGTACAATCCAAGCTGTATTGCTTCTAAATTTTGAGTTGCATGTTTTATCTACCATCGGGTAGTAAAAGATTGCTTTCTCAACTTTTTTTTACAACTTTCTGTAGCTTCTCTTTAAAAGAAAAACATAAGTCCACAAAGACTAACTCTCTTCTTTACAGTGGAGACATTTGTCTGCAGTTTTCAAAGCTTCACGTGTCTTTTTGTTGATGTGCAGTTCAGGTTGTATTCTCAAACTGAATAAGAGCCAAGTAAATTTGTAATTTCTATAACCAGTCATCACCTCATTGTGTAGATGAGAAGTGCATTTCCATGCTGCAGTTTCCATTGGTGTGTGAAGTTTACTGAGATCTGTTTTCCCATCTTTTAACTGAACAACAGCTATAAATTTGGTAATTGTTTCAGGCCTTAATAGATCTTTTTGGTCGTGTAAAAGCAACAAATATTTATACCCCTGTGCAGGGCCTCTTTGAAATATGTTACATGTAAAAAATAATTGTGATGTCTTAAAAATGTGAAATGTATCCATATTATTTATAAATGCTTTTATTCTGTTGTACATTGTTAAAAATATCTTCATAAAATGTGCTTTTATGGCTTCTTTTTTGAACAAAAATATACCTTTCATGTCATTCAGACATTACTAGTGTCTTGTTTATTATTGAGACAAAGGTACTTGCAGAAAAAAAAAACTATTTTGAAAGAGTTTATTGTTATCATGGCACACATTACATGGAATTAAAAACACATGACAACTAAAGCATTTCCATGAAAAACTCCCTTTCCCTCTAAGAGGTCCATTGTGCAAAGCAAGTAGAAATACAAGGATCATTTAAACATTTACAAATATTTCAAAATACTGTACTCTAATGTATTTTTATAATCAGCTTTTGCTCTCTTTCACACTCACTCTTTAAGGTGTAAGTGTATATGGATGATAAATCTTTGTAAAGACACTTCTGAGGCATGCAGATTGGCACAAATGTTAGAAAAAACAAAGATATAAATATGACGACAAAGACACAACTCGTCTCTGGTCACAAATTCAGTGCCTCGGCCACCTTCCTCTCCTCAGGAATACCATTTACCTAGAATGAAAAGAAAAATGGTTATAAAACTTCATTGGCAAGTACTCACATTGAAGTAAAATAATCTACAAGTCTTTTTCAGTGGAAGAGATGAGCTTAAACACACTTCTAAACACTGATTCGTAAACATACACCTACCTCGAGCCTTCGAAATGTTGACATGACATAATTATCTCCTTTGTTAGCAGTGAACAGAGAGAGCAGCCGGTTAGTGTGTGAGCTGAAAACCACGTACACAGGGGGGCGCTAACACACCACAGCACAGCACAGCTACGATTCAGTCAACCTGAGAGCTCTCTTGCCTGATTTCTTGCAGAGCCGTGACAAAAATGATTTACTCTCAATAATCTGTGTCCAACTGAATAAAACTAAGGTCTAAGGTCAGACTGAGGTTCCCAGCAGCATAGCATAATAACCACATGTCAAACGTTTGGATTTATCATTTGTGTGTTCCAAGTGCTATTCAGTGTAGAAATATGTCAGATCAAACCCACAATTACTGACCAATTTAAAATTCAGAACTTGAATGAGCATTTGTTTATGATCAGGACTAATGCAGCTCTCTTATAGAGGAAAATGTTGTTCATCCATAGTATTTTTAGAGCTGTTTACGAAGGGAATTGCTCTAAGGACATCAGGGTTAACTCTTGGCCCCTTAATTGCTCCTCTAACTGAAACCCTGCGAACATGTGTACTTTTATTATTTTATAAATAACCAAGCCACATAATACACACTCAGATTAAAACAAAGGAAGGCTCGTTTACTGTGTTGAGGAAATACTAACCTGATGGCCGTTGCTGTGGTATCGTAATCTGGTTTTGCAGATTCCTGAAATGATTAATGATATTATGGTTAACAAGTATTCACATACATTACATGAGCCCTTGGTATCATGTGTTGTACTTATATTAGCAAATTTCTGAGTTTCAAGCCCATTAGGGGAAATCATGGGACGGCTTGAACCTCTTAAGCTGTCGTCATATTTTCTCAAGGCCTGACTGGCTCGCTGCAGCTTTAGCTGTAAATTGGCGCCGTGAAACTGAAAACAGGCTTAGACGATAATGGTGTTGTTTTTACTTATATTTCCCCTTTATGATAACGTCTTTAAGCCAAACTAATGCGCGCCTGCCAATTTAAATCTGCACGTGCAGTCAAATCGACTTATCTTTCCACTCACGTCTGTGTCTGCATGAGGGGCATGCTGGTGGTCTCATAGTTGTCAGGGTGGATAGGCGGTACCACCTCGCCACTGACGGGGTTAAAGACGGGCAGCGTGGAGAGGGGCCAGGAGATCTCCCGGTTCTTGGACATGCTCCGTAGCTCCTTGGTGGACTTCTGGATGGAGCTGTGGTGAACCAGCTGGATGCTGGAGAAGGGACAGGCAGTGAAGTTAAAATGTATTTGAGCTGTCATGACGTTAAGTTGTCTCATCTGGAACACATTTAAAGAAGTTGCCATCGTTTTTGTATCTGCACTCCATTCATGCATGCACAGCAGCAGTACAGCCTCCACCCTTACCTATCGCTTGATCTTAGGCTTCAAGATTTATGCAGCAATCTGTTACCGCTACAGCATTAACTACCTACATCTGAGGTTTTTGAGCAGCCCATTGGATGAATGATCGTCCACACACAGATGAGCACGTAAATGTTCATGAGAAAGCCGTCAATGACAACATAGATGACCAAACTGCAAACCAAAGAGAGAGGGGGGAGGGGACAGAAACAGACCCGAAAGAAAGAAAAAACACAGGAGAGGTAAAACACTTACTCTGGTGTTTGCATGTTTCTTTTTTCCCTAGAAACAAAACAAAATGGATGAATTAAATACTAATATTAATAGTTAAGAGACATCTACACACACGTGAGTGGACTGCTGGGTAAAGACAGAGTGGAGATGGGGATGTGGGTGTGGAACACTGAGTGAACGAGGGGGCACGTCTCTCCCAGCCTGTAAATGATGGAGAATGATGAAAGGATTGATCGTGGATGAACGGCTATCGATGTCATGGCTATGCTTCAAAACATCAAAATGTATGAAATAACAAAAAGCTGTGACAGATATTCATGGGGAACTTATAGAAATGGACCGTGCAACTGGATGGTAATGACAAGCTGCTATTCCAGTCCAGATTGTTGCTCTTATCTGAATATCCTGCGCTATCCATCCTGTCAACAGTTTCTGTGCTTGCCTCAAATGTTTGTTGCTGGGGTGTCTGCTGCAATATTTGCATAGAAATATAAGACCAAAGCACACTTACACCCCTTCCCGTCGGCAGCACATAGTGTAGCCGAGGATGAAGAAGAGGACGAGCGCTACAGCGGAGGGAACAGCCAGTGTGATGAGGAAGTCTGAAAAGTAGTTTCGGCCCTGCAGGGACTCAGAGGGGGGGTCGTATTCCCCGAATTCAGGCAGGATCCCTGTGCCCGGGTCGGGACGGGTGATGTATACCGGGACCACTTTGTTGATGTCAACCTGAAGATATAATTTGTAGTTAATTGCAGATTTGGGGCCTCTCATACTGCCTGTCTGAGTAAACCAGTATTCCCTGTCTCTTTAAGTCCCGCTCCTGAAAAAGCCCAGCCTGCTCTGATTTGCTTGCAAAAAAATATTGTTCACATTAGTCGACAATCCTGATACACTAATGTATCTGCACAAGCACTGCGAAGTAAGTCCTTTATATTTCATGTCCCCTGAAGTTTTCAATTAAGGTAAATCTATGTGAGACAATCCTCATAAGGGATTTATTATAGTTTTGGCAGTATGTATTGAGGCAATAAACCAACTGAATTTATCACTCTGAACAATTACCTTCTTAAAGTCTGAAAGGTAGATATAAGGCAATAACTTACAAATGGCTAGACGGAGAGCAACTCTGTAGTGTACAGATTTTACACGAATATGATGATGCAAAAGTACTCTGAAGGCTGTCCTGTCATGAAGTATTCATATCACCAAGTATTCTATGAGCAACTTTAAAGAAAATGTATAGTGTGGAGAAACTGACATTCTCTCTAAGACTTTGTATGTATACTTTTTAAGAAAGAAAATACCCAGACTTGTGCTTTTAACCTTGCTTTATAAAGGTATGGGGTTTATAATTCAAACTCTTTTTTTCCTGTGATTTACCTGCTTTGTAGGCATTGGTAACAATTGGAATTGCATATGAATATTGGTACATATAATACTTTTGTCATTCTTAATGGACTGGGACTGACTAATTTAAGTCTCCCTTACCCTGTGCTGTTTGTGTAGTTTTTTCTTGGGCATTTGTGTTCCATATAAACAAAAAGTACAATAATAGACTATTAAAACAAGACATTCCTCACCAGAGAGATTTTGCACCAATCAATGTGAAACTGAGCCCTGAACTTCTTGTCGCAGCTGATGACGGGCTCCATCTCCTGACTGCAGCGCAGCTGGTTATGTGGGCTTTCCACCTCCCGCAGGCACGACGAGAAAGGAACATCAGCCCCAACCATCACGTACACTCTAGGGAGGGAGGGGGAGACAGCGCGGTGCAAAGCATGAGAGGAGCCTCTTTTTACATGTTTATGCTGAGGCGTGTAAGAGTCAGACTATTCTTCTCCGCTGAGCGTTCTTTCATCTTCCAAAACGTCAGCATGAATCTTTGATGCACAACTTCTGCCATGTTCATGTGGGCTATTCCCCTCTGAACTACACCAACTGACAGTGTCTGTCAGTGCTGACGGCCAAGTGTACTCATCTAATTCGCAGCAAACTGTGGATCCCCAGGGCCCCAATTAAGTAAAATGTCAGCATGATGTGTGTGGGCTGAAAATATAAGCGATTTGTTTGATTGAGAGAGGTGAAGAGGTGGAGAGAATCTTTAAGACTCTTAAACCTCATGCTTATCATGTATGACTTATTCAAATAAATTATTATGAAATCTTAGCTTAGTTTGGAAAATACAAAATCAATACATACAAGATGTATAAAATCTGAAAGAAAAACTAATTTAACTGTGACTGGATCCTATTTTCTTCACTCTGTGTATTTACAGCAATGCACTCTGCAGTGGAAAATGTATTCAGATCCCTACTTTAGCAAAAGTACTAATAACACACTGCGAGCAAAGGTCCGGCATTCCAAACTTACTGTATATACTATATCAGCATTAAAATGTACTAGTATCAAAAGTTAAAGTGCTCATTGTGCAGAAAGGCTTCACTTAGTTTGTTATAATGTAAGAAATGTTATATTAGATTATTATCATGATGCATTTATGCAGGCAGTGTTTTAATGTTTTCCAGCTAGGTGTAATATACTTGTGTGATTTAAATGATAAATATGCATAAACATTTTAAATTGTTTATGTTATTTATGTGAAATGCAAAACCTTCCTAACCCTCACCCTTCCTTGAGGTTGTTGATGGGCAGAGGCACGCGGCCGCCTCGATCCAGTGCCGAGGTGATGTTTATGGCGTTGAGGCGCTCAGGCTGCCATACGTTCTTCACCGCTCCCAGAAAGTCCCCCAGCACCTCGCTGGCCAGCATCTCCTCCACATTCATGTTTTTGATGTAAAACTCCGCCTGGTAGGGCAGTGGGAACTCTGTGCAGAGAAGAAAGAGGCAAATAAAAAGATGAATGGCAGTAAGATGAGAGAGATGGACAGCAGGGCAGCTACAGTGGCGTTTTGCTGACTAAGACTACATTAATACTTTATTACTGGCGCAGAGTTGACACTGATTTCACCAGTCTGTCCAGCAGACGCTGGTGTGTCTGCTTCACTCTGTTATGACTCCACTTCCCTTCTGGGGCCAGATGGCAGATGACATCACAGAAAAGGGAGAGTGATGTCACGTTAGTGCTGCGAACATCTGCTGAGCGTTCAACCAATTCACGTCATATTGTGCTGCATGTACCGCGGCTGGTCAACAAGCCGCTGTGCAAACACACAGATGCACAGATGTGAGGTGCAGACACACAGAGGAAACGAACTGGAGCTGTCTGTGCATCGAACTGACACTAATATGACGACGCATAAGTACTCAGAAGGCTGCTTACTAAATGACTTAACTTTATTAAGTAATATATAACTCTATTTTTTATATTACTTAAATTATGTTTTGCATTGTCAGCCAATTCTAGAAATGATTAATTGAAATGAGGAAAATAAACAATACCAATAAATAAACAGGACTAATTTTCGCTAAGTGGACACTTGGTTGGATCAATACAATGTGCTGTTTTTCTAAGGAAACGATGAGTTGACAGAAGTAATCAAAGGCAACATTTTCTCCTGAATGAGTTCTCAGGATTTAATCAGGGAAGCTGCACAGTCTGATCTGTGTTTGCTCTAAGCTCTCATACTGGCACTTCTTACCTTCTGTGGCCATGATGTTTATGACCAAGTTGTGCCGTGCCGTCTCGAAAGTGCGTCTGTTATAGGCAGTAATCTGCAACACACAGGGGTGAAAGTTTAAGCCCAGATCAGTGCAGCTTATATGGCAGCAGCCCTCTGGACGAGGCTGAGCTGGATACACTGTGCTGGCTCTGTACCCGACTGAGTTGCGTATAGGCACACATGTGCGCCGCTGGGAACGCTAAGCCTTTTGGGAAAAGAATTTCTGCAGTAGCTTATGGGGGACAAAGAAAGCATAAAAAAACATAATGGAATTTAAGTCTGAAGACTAATGGCGTAACATTGCACCATGCACTAGAAATCAATTCAAATGTGCTTCTAATGCATTGCCGTCACGCGTTCCTTGGTCACAACTGTGTGAACTGCCTTCCGTTAAAATGATAAAAAATGCCAGATTGTATTCATTTAATGCTTTCATGTTGTCGAACACTATTTCTTCTTCAACATCTTAAATAGAAGCTGAAATGCCTTCGTCTTCACTTTTTTCACTTTCACAAACACCCACCTCTATGACGGAGGGCTTGCCCACGTGCTCTGCGGTGGGGGAGCCATAGAGCACCCCGTCGCTGTGCTGGGTCCTCTGGATGTAGCGCAGCCAGCCGGGCCTGTCGGGGTAGCCCATCAGGTTTGTGTTGAAAGTGATCGGGTCGTTGCTGGCATCACCTGCAGGCAGAGCTGTTTAATGAGGGGCAACCCAATGATCTGTTATGAGTCAGAACCAATTCGGTAATGTACATTTAGAGCCATTAGCTGAATTGTGGATGTGTTGCCAACAGCAGCTAAGCATTTTCTACGAGTGAAATATGATGAATGGACAATGCGCTGCTGCATTTATACGATGACTGCAGCAAAAACTACATGTACAAATGTTTTAATCCTCTTGATAATCAAAAAACATCAACACTTTTAACCGTCAGTTTTCCAAGACAATCTGAATGGTGGATTTACATTGATGGGCCAATTCAAATGCATGCAGTCACATGGTATGAACATTTACTGTAGTTACACAAAGAAGTGGATATTGGAAATAAAAAGATGGACCAATATTTATTATTTTCACACTATCTACAAAAATAATGCCAGGGCAAAGTCCAATAAATGCCTGTAACCAACTGATTGAAAGGTCTATGTCATGTGGCACTCATAAACATATATAAATACAAGTTTTCACATTACATAAAAACAAAAAGTCTCAGGTGGACTAGGGAGATTTTATAGTGTTTTCAATGGGTTGACAAGTTTTTTAAATTCAATATGGTATGATAACACAAACGTTAAGACAAAACTCAACTAGAAAGAAAGTGTGATTTCACCTTAATCTTGTGATGTATGATACTCAATACTGACTAAAACAACTAGCACAGATTTGGAAAAAAAATGAAAGAAAGAAAACTTTTTCCAGGCATATGATGTAAGAATGTGATGGTGTTGTACCTGATTTCGGGTAGGGAGGAAACTCTCCTTTAAAATATTCTCTCTCCAGAACATGGACGAATAGCACTCCTGCAGACGGGTAGACGTTACGGTCTGCATGCGACCTCGACAAGATGGTGACCACTGAAATACAGGTTTTGAAAACAAAAGGGGATATTAGCTCCTGAAAGCAGATCATTATACCCTATTCTTTTGTGTGTTTTGTTCGTCATTAATGACTCGCCAGCAGCTCTAATTAGAAAAGAAGAGAAGGCCTTAATAGAGGTGAAAACAAATAAAGCAAACGTGTTGGTTACCAGCACCTGCTACTACTTTGAGAATCAATACTGCTCACAATGATAGATGTAGCTGCTCTTCTTGCCTGGCGTCTGCGTTCTCTTGAAGGTAAATGCATTTGTTTTACCGACGGATGTGCTGCAGAAACAGCCAAGCATGAAGGCGTAAACTGAAATTATTAGGCACTGGAAAGACTATGATTTTTTTTTTTGCATAATAAGAGCAAGCTGCTAAACCACAACAATGAATTTCAGGGCCAAGAAGCCTGGGATCTGTGAGTAAAAGCAGCAGTAATGAGAGTCATTCAGACTGTACAGGGTTGTTTCATGCAGTCCTCCCACTCCGTCTCCATTATGTTCTCTGTTTAGCCCCACTCCATTTCAAACACAAACATTTATCTGTGAAGGGCACTGCTGGGGAAAATGGCAGCCCCTAAACAAAAGTGTACACAATGCAATACTGGAGGTGATTTGCAAATCTCTCCGCTTTTCATTGCATCTTTCCCTTTCACTATTTCCCCTTCTCCTGCTCATTTGTCTCCTCTCAACCTTTAAGCATTTTTCTATTCAACACCCCCCCTCTCCCCCACCACCACCTTTTCTCCCACAGTGGATGGGCACTCAATTTTTAATCACCATGGGAGACAAGGGAGAAAAGGAGGGGGGAGAAAGACCCAGGGAGGGGAGTGAGGGAGGGTAAACAGAAACAGGAGGTCTGTGCTGTGAAGTGCAAGTGGAGGAGGGAAGGGGAGTTTGAACTGTTCTCGCCTGCTGATACATAACTGCAGAGAAGGCATGGGGAAGCTGTGTGCGTGCTTTTTCCCGCTAGCAAAATGTAGCAGATTTTTTTTTTTTTTTTTATCTTCGGCTTTTTATCTTCAGTATAATCAAACCAGAGGTGGGACCAAGTCATTGTTTTGCAAGCCACAATCAAATTTCAGGATTTGCATTCAAAGTTTTAAGTCAAGACGTGGAAGTACCAAGTCAATATTGTATGTTTTATGCACATAGTCTCTTGTGACACCACCCATAAGTTTCTAAAGAGCAAAAACAAAACTAAGAGTGGGTGGATTACCATCTTGGCAGTTTCTGACTCCTCCCAACACCCAGCTAATGGGCAAAGAGTGTGAGATGAGGCGGGCAGAAAGGAGCAAGGTTGATAAAACAAGCCATCTGTGACAGAAACCACCTGTCACTTAAAGCAACCATGCCCCTAATTATGCATACTTTTAAGCCTTAATGTGATTTCAATACGTGAGTGTTCTAAAGTCCACCCCTTTACGGTCTTTATGAAGGAAAACATAAGCTATGTGTGAAGTTTCACATTTTAACATGGGAGTCTATGGGGACTGACTCACTTGGTGCCAGCCTCTCAAGTGGCCAGTTGAGGAACTGCATTTTTTTTGGTGCTTCTGCATTGATTCTGTCACTTGATCCCGAGTCAAGACTGGAAAGTCCTGAGTCAAGTCCCAATTTGTTTTCCTTGAGTCATTATAATGTATATTTAAGAGAGCAAAAACATTAATAAATGTCATGAATGCTTTTTAAAGCCTAAAAAGGTTGTTAAACCAAGCATGACTGAGCTTAATGATAAAAAAAGTAGTTTGGGCCTATCATGGTTCGTGAAAGTTATCAAGTATCTTTAAGTCAAGAGGTTCCAAGAGGTCCATTACTGGTGTTAAAATTGAAGTTGAGTTGAAAGTACTTTTGATTTTGTCAGGCTAAATCTAAAGTCATTAAATATGAAACACATGAGACTGGATCCACACCTCTGGTCTCAACTACGCTGTGAGCCCTGTCCTTCAACAGAAGCTGATTTCCAGGCAAATTATCCGCTGAACAGAGTAATAGAGCAGGATTTACATTCTAATCTGTGTCCGTGAAAGAGGAAGTCAGTATGTGATCTTTGGCTGTTAAGCGTTATCTATTACCAGGGTGCACAAAGGGGTTATAGAAGATTAGGTGACACAGTAAGCCGCAGATTATTAAGGAAGTCCACATCTACAAGACTAAATTGCCTGACTGCAATCTAAGCACACTGATGAGCTGCTGGAAGTGTAAAGTTATAAAACAGCCCCATATGTATGCTAAACTGGGCTGCATCTGTGGCCACATAGAGAGACGCTGAACTGACCATATGTCCGGTCCAATGTTCCCAAGGGCTCAGTCACAGCTAGATACAATCAATAGCATTTAGCAGCCACTAAATGGGGTGTTACTTATAGAAACCTGAGGTTATATCCACCACATCTCTTTCCAAGAACACAGTGAGGGAAACTGCCTGAGCATGACTAATCCACGCCATAGCTCCTCTCCTTTCTACCACTGCCCCCCTGACATTAAGATCTAGGTTATTCAGAGACCAAGAATAAACCCTCAATCAGTTTCTGCACACCAATGGCGACTGGGGTCGATCTTCAAATCCCGCTCTGAATGCACACGCTCGGATTCTATTACCCGACCCGTTGGGCCTCATCAATTCTTCGCCAAACAAAGGGACCACAGTCACACACTCCCAGTCAAGGTCAAGTACTGGCTATTCTGTTCTGCTCACAGACCAACTGGATGCGCTGTAAACATTTGTGGCACGTCCACAGATGAGACAGGCAGAGCGGGCCCAGATGGCCTGGTCTCACCTAATGGTCTGAGGAATAGGAAATGACCTATGGGATTTGAAATGTGTTTTGGCCTATCAACATGAAAGCTTTGATTCAACAACAGCCGTTTAGGTCTAACACACGCTCCTGGCAGCCTTATGCTGGTCTCACTTACAGGATCCTATTGGAGTGTGTTTCACGCTCACCTTTGACTGCAGACTTTGCACAGAGAGAGAGAGCAGCCAGTAAATAAAGATCACTAACTAAGCTACACTGAGGCTTAGCTAAAAGCATCAGATCTGCTTATTTGCGTCAGGCTGACTCTCTGCCAGGCCTTCTCAAGATGATGAACCGTAGCGCTCCTCCTACTTCAAATAATACATCACTAATTACCGTTTGTACTCGACTCTCTACTGCAACTAACTAACTAACCTTTCGGCTTCTGCTGCAGGCAATGTACAGACAGACATGCATGCTACACACAACAAGCTAAACTTTTCTAATAACTATGTCCAACTACAACTTAAGTGTTCTCTATGCCTTGAACACAATCATTATAAAATTGCTTACTTGCACCAGTTTAAAGATTACTGAAAGGCCACGGAAGAGGTGGAAATACTTAACCAGATTTTATGCTTTTCTTGGCTGACCTTGGACTTGCTTAGTTAAAAATGCCATTGGCAACCAATAGAGAATAAACCATCCTTGTCCGTCCAGTGGGTTGGCTGACTGAGGCCTCTAGCTAGCAAAGGCAGAAGCGAGGCAGGGATGTCCTTTAGTTCTGTTGAAACAGCTACGTATGTGCACGTCGTCCGGGTCAGGAGGAATGCATGTGCTTCTTTGGTGTTTCGCTGGGAAGCACAGACAACAAGGATCGCTACTGTTTGAAGCTCAGTTTTGGTATCCTGCCTGTAATGAGTTTGAGCCTTGTTGTTCTTAACTCAGACCTGGAAGTGAAACTAGGCGGGTGACACAACAGGCAGAAGGCTGCAGCTGAGCACAACAGCGGACAAGAAACAGGCAGTTTAATCTTCTACGGCTCTGAGGAAGGTAAGTAAATCACCGCTTTGTCT
>JAOWBC010000539.1:12218285-12243955 GCA_028566105.1 Hypoplectrus providencianus | reverse complement strand
AAATTTCTACCAGCACATTTTCATGCTTTAAAGTCAGAAAAACAGTTTATTGTTTCTTAAACTGTTTATTTGTTCTGATAAGCCTCTAAGATAAACATGGTGGTTAGATTGTAGGTTGGTATATTCTACATGTAGCATATTGTCGGAGGTGTAGTCAAATCTGAAAGGCTCATTTAATTACATTTCCTTCCATTCTTGTCTTATTTTGCAGATTGTGGCTCTGAAAGCAGATATGAAGATGTTTGTCCAGACATGCTTAAAAAATGAGTTTACATAATATATACCCTTTTATCAGTTCATATCCTGAAGTGGATGAAATTATGATTATTTCTGCAGCTCTTCGTGTTCCGAGGTAACAGAAAAGTTTAATTGTTCAAAAGAGACTGCAAACTTCAGAAACACATGCATATTTTTATTACAGTTCTTGAGTCTGATTTCCTTTGAACATTCCCCCTAGTTGCACTTGTACACAGAATAACACAGAGGAAGGAAAACATGTTTTTGGCTTTGAATTTGAATGAGCACACAACACAAAATTCAAAGTTTATTTTTCTGGCCCTGCCCCCTTTAAAAACTCCTGCAGGCCCCCTGGTGGTCCACACGCCACATTTTGAAACACCCTAATTTGAACACCCATTGCACAGCCCGAGTGGTCCTTGACCCTACCTACCCCACCCAAACCCCATTGATGAACAATAAGCAGCGAGTAAAGTTACAGTGGCTGTGTGTTGGTATTTATGCCAGACTGCAGCTCACAGAAACCCCCTCCGCGCAGCAGATTATCGGACCAAACCATTGCCGCAGTTCAGGTTTTAGCACCTGTCACATGAGGCTTTACATTTGCAAATCACCGGCTACCATTACAGCTAAGTATGTTTACTTTACAATACCGCAGACGTATATCGGATCAACCCCTGCAGACGCCGCCACAGTGCAGCTCTCAGTGAGATGAGCTGCCAAATTGCACCGACACCCCTATAGCGCGACTGGCAGCATCACCCACTGCCTGCAATGGCGTTGTAGCGGCTGTGTCCAAACGTTTCTGTAGTGGCGATTCCGTCCCGGACAATTTACATGCGTGGGATAGAAATGTTTTTTTCGAAAGCTTTTGCGACAACAGCATCTATATTTCCTACGAGTTTAAGCCTTTGGATTACAGTTTATTTGTATCACGCGTCAAACGAAGCCGGAGCCATGAATGTAAGTCTGACTCTTTTGTTTTTGTAACATTGAGGCAACATCGCTGTGGTTTGTGGTTAACAGTTAACTTAGTCTTTCTGGTAATCACAGAGGAAGGTCGGTCATTTAATTTGTTGCCCGGGCATACATCTCCACACTAGAGTAAATGTACATAAATAAATGTTTTAACAGTGTCAGAGGGGAAACCTGAGCTGTCATGTTGTGTGCGGTGTGGCTGATGTGCGGCTCTGCCTGTTTGTCTGATCCCACTGACACAACGTTAAAGCCCTAAATTTCATCCTTCATCTTTTATCTCTAACTTAACTTTATTCTCGTGCAATATCCTCCAAGGCAGCCCAGGGTGTTACTTAAGTTCAAACGTGTGGGTTTTCTTGCACAAGGATTCCACATAGGTGTTATCATGGACCAGCAAGAGTCCAGCATGGTGAATAATGAATATTGAACCAGGACATTTAGCCACTGCTACTGCTGCTGCTGCTTCTGCTTCTGCTGCATCTATACAATCCAGCACAACTGAGATTAATGGATTCTCCATGTCCCAGATGAATGTTTTTTTGTGTCATATTTCATCATCCTCTTTGTGGAATGCGTTCCCAAACAGGATTAAACATTAATGGCTGTTGGTATGGAATATTTAACTACTATACTAGCTTGCTTTCCTGCTCTTACGCAGTATTATTTTTATGGTGGGTAAACTGCAAGTCTTTCAGCTCATGAAATGTTTTGTAATTTTGACCCCGGGATGAAATCAGTCTCTGGTGCATTCAACAGCATTTTCTCTGAGCAGTAAAGGTTGTACAGTAACTACCAAGCAATGCTTTGTTTGAGGGCTGGCATTTAGTGAGATCCAGCATAATGTCAGTGGTGGTTGAGAGAGCTGTGGGATGTGGTGGTGTACAAGGGTCACAGCTTACTATAGAAAACAGAGGGAGTGGGAGAGAGAATGGAGAAGACAAAAACGGCAATATTTCCTGCAGCATAGAACCAGTTTAAACATAAAGAGCTCAAACACTGATGTCTACAGTAAGTATTGATTTGAAAAGGTAAACAGTGCAGCAGTGCTGTAAAATCCCGATATAATAGAGTGCTTTCAGGGTCCATAGGCTTTCATAACTAGTACTCTTGTACCAGGAGCTTTTATATTATACATCAGCATATTTGGCTCTTATGTTTCTGAATGAAGTTATTGATGGACCGTAATATGCTCTCCTTTTAGGCTTTGTAATCATAATTTTGATTATCAAGAGCCACCTTCAGTTTATGTAATGTTATTTTACGCATGTTAAAAGAGTTATCACTGCTGAACTCACACAAGCAGTGTTGTAAAATGTTTCCATCTTTCTAATGCCTCTTATCATCCTTGCAGGTGTGAATGGGCCTAAAGGAGCTATAACACCAGGTGGATCTGATTAAGTTGCGTTGCAGTTGGCCAAAGAAGACTTCCAATCCTCCATTCTAATGAGGCCAAGGCGATGCTGACATCCCCCCTGAACCCAAAGACATCATCATGCTGAAGACGGAGGCCTCGGGGGAGAGGACCAGCCTCCGGAGTGCCTCCCCCCACCGTAATGCCTACCGGGCTGAATTTCAGGCTCTCAAGAGGGCCTTTGACCAGCCTCGGATCGATGGAGACTCCAAGCCCAAGGACCTAGAACGGGTGAAACAGCCAAGGGGCCGCCAGTATGGGGGCCATGTCAGTCGCATTAAGGACATGTTTATGCAGCTGGGCTCCGATAATGTGCCAGCTAAGGCCAAGGGTTGTGATGATACTTCGCCGCAAAAGCTAGTCAAGCCCACCAACTTCATCAACAAGGCAGATGGATCAGTGATCAAACTGCAGCATTCATCATCCGCCGACAGGGTCGGAGGGGCAGGAGCAAAGTTCTCCGAAACCAGGAAGCTGTTTGAGCAGCAGTCACGTGACCAGTCCCAATCTCCAGTCTTTCCATATGGACGGGATAAACGAGGTTCGCATGAGCACCTAGATGACTGGCGAGGTGCAAGATCTAATCGAGGCAGCACAGACTCGTTAGACTCACTTTGCTCCAGAACAGAGGCGTCTTCCCCAACTGTCAGTCAGCTGAGTGCAGTTTTTGAAAACGCTAACCACCACAACCAAGGAGTGCCCTACAAAGGAGTCAGCCGCCGGGCCCTTTACTCACCAGATGGATTCCACCGCCACGGAGGTGATGTCAGCGAAGATGATTCAAGACAATCTCCAGTTCGTGGAAGCTACCGGAGCAGGACAGGGGGAAAGATTCCCACATCCTCGTCTTCAGAGGACCTTCTGAGCCCCGGTCGTGCGACAGAGACTTCGGAGCTCAAGCCGGTACCTCAAGAGGAAGAGGTCACAGAGAAAGCAGACAAGGTTGAGACCAGGGACGGAGATAGACGGCATCTTTCTGGAGTCACCACCAATGGAAGCCAGGTCAATGGCTCATGTGAAGAAGACGAGAAACTTTCAGAAACAAGAAAACATATTGAGGATCTAGGGGTGTCCAAAGCTTCAAAGCCTACAGATGATGCTGTGATTACAGACAAAACTTTTGAAGATGCCACCCCTGAGCCATTGGCAACCCCAACTACACCAGCTGGGGAAAGCCAGGAGGACGGGGATGGTTCAAGAGAAGACAAAACCTCTGAGTCTCCCAAGGACCAGGTGGAAGAACCTGACGAGGTATATGTCGGGAATGAGCGGGTGATTTTTAATGCAGACGGGGACGCCTGTTACCAGGGTTGGGGAGAGAGCTGCACTGATCCCGAGGACGACCTCTATGGAGACGATGAGGATATTGTCTACGACCCAGGCTCTGATCTGACTGAGATTCCTGGTCTACCACACGAAAACAAAGAGGACATCCCTCCAAAAAGGAAGATTCGTTTCAGCACTGCCCCCATTACAGTAAGTTGGGTACTGAACAAAACTGTTGTGGAAGCCTTAATTGTGTAAACACACTGAGCACAATCCAACATAAAAGCCCTTGTGCAGCTCTTATCAAAAGTAGGTTAAAACAACAGAGAGCTAATATTGTATTCAAAGCTTCCTTTTTATGGGCTCATATTTATAGTTACTGTTGAACTGCTCATTGTGTTAAACTTTGTTGTTTTCCTATACATTCTTATGTGGTCATGTGATAATGATAAATTGATCAGAAATCAGTAATCTTTATCCTCATGTGACCTTTATCATACTGTTCAATTTTACATTTTTTCCTTTAATACGGGTTGTGATGTGGTGTGGAAAACTGGCAAATTGTTGTTGCTATTTTGTGACGCAGAGCTTGAGGGTCAAAGCATCGCCCTCTGGGAAATTGACGTGTTCATGAGCAGAACATCTGTGCATGTGTTAGTCATGCTGGTTCTGCACCCACACAGTTTTCACACATGATACTGTGTTTGTTTTTCTCAAACAGTCCCAGCTCTGTCTTTCAAATGAGGAAGTTGTTTATGAACGACCGGAAAAGGGTATTTTGTCCGTTTCATTGGCTACATGACTGTCAGTGTGCAGGTTGTATATGTACAGAACATGGGGGAGTTAGTGTTGAGTACATAACCTTGTTGTGTCTGTTATAATCAGTGATATCAGTTGGTTTATGACAAGAGATAAGATGCATTTTTACCATCCATCCCACACAGATTTCAATGAGGCTGGAAAAATCACAGGAATAAGACAATTAGGTTTATTTATGAAAGAATGTCATTGTTCCTTGTGAAAATGCAGCCATCATGCCCAGTTCCCATTGAGTTTAAATGATATTAAATGAATAGAAATGGCTTTACTATAGTATTGTTGCATCATCTGCCCTTTTTTGTGCTGAGTTAGACACAATGCAGCCAGTGTTTGTGGATTGGGACGATGGATTTGGAAGATTATGGGAAATATTTTTCAGTCTTTATCCTGAAGCATTTAGAATCAATAAGATTAACACTAGCAGTAGTAAACAACATGCTTTAGATTTTCTTTTCATTTGTTAGTGAAATCTGTTTTTTTATTTTCAGGGTTTTTATCCTGTTGACATTAAAGTGGCGTGTGTATGGCAGCATGTGTGTTCATGTGAAATGTAAGAGCAACACTGCTGATTTAGAGAGTGAGATTTATGTATTTGGAGCTAACACAAACATTCCACAAGTTGAGGATCAATCCTATTAACTTGCTGTAACGAACCAGAACAATTAGCCCAGTTATTCTGAAGAGAAAACGTGATGTTGGCTCACTAATTACCCTGCGCCGTCTCTGCAATGTGTGTCCTTAGCATATTTCTCTGTTCCTCCCTCTTAGGACTCACTACACGTGCAGAAAAATGAAAAGCACACAATGTCAAGAGCCGTTACATTCGAAACTTAAACATACCATTATAGAAATATCTGTTTTTGATTATATATTTGAAAAAAATACAAAATCTGTTTTTGAACATTTGAAATATGTATTTATATCAATTCAGCAAGTTTTCATCTCAATCATACAGTGAAAGTGAGGACTACAAAGCTTGTTGTCCCATTCAGGTCGAACAGGCGGGGAATTCGCTCCCCTGTTGTTGTCTGTCGTATCAAGTCTTCTGGTTTCTATGAAAAGGACAGACGCTCGTTCATCATATAGAATATTCAAGAGAGGCACTGCCCCCCTTTGCATTGACACACACGCGCAATTAGACATGCGCCCCTCCCACTTCTCCATCATACGCCCCCCCTCCTCTCAGCACATGGGGAACAAACGGGGTTCTGTCTTTTGTTCGTCTATATAGTGAAAGAGACAAAGCTATTTTCTCAGCCCTCTGCCCCGCACGAGTCCAGCTTGACCCCTGTGGGTGGAGACAGCATAGAAGTCCTTGAAAAAAAGAAACTGCAGTGTGATAATCTAATACTTAACGTTCCCTTCCTCTTCATGTAATATTTCTTAGTCCTGCCCTGTAAAGCGGATAAATAATTTCAACATCCCAGCTTTGAAGGCTTAATTAATTTTAGAAATCATCATGGCCGCCACAGGCAGAAGATGACACACAACCAGCTTTTGGCAACATTTTATAAACACGCACACTGGTTTCTGTTTGAGAAGAGAAACACCAGGGCCAGATATTCAAGGAAGACTGTTATTGTGTTGGCGGTCCACACCTTTGTGCAGGCATTAAATATGTTAAAAAGTATTGAAAGATTTACCGTCCAATTTTTGTCCCCAGAGAATGAATCCTACTACATGATGATCATCTGACTTTTTACTTCACAATGAGTTGAAATTTTCCCCTAATGCTACCAGCAGACAAAAGTTTACACAACCTCAGTCCATTAGGTGGATTGACACAAATCATGGTTCCCACTTGATTGATCAGAGTGACTTGTGTGTCTTTTCTATTGCAACGTTGCTCACATTGTGGCCCACAGGCCATTGGTGGGCCTAAGGAACATTTTGTGTTCCTGCTGGATTTTCAGGAATTGCGCTGTTAGTAAACATTAGCATTCTAACGTTAGCATTTGTTAGCAACAACTCACATCTGCACTCTTCCTTAATGACTCTGTCAAATGCTGGCTCCCTAAATTTGCATGCCATCATCAAAACTCAGATTTTAGATTAACCTGCATTAGCCTTGGTGATTCCTGGCCTTTTTTATCAAGTAACATTATCAGATTAAAACTTCTATATGTCCACCAACCATTTGGAAAATTTATCGACCTTCCCTATAGCCTGAGCTGTGTTTTATGTCCATGGCAAATAACAGATGATAGTATGCTAACATGCTAAACTTAGATATTAAATATGGTTAACAACATACTTTACAGTACTATCATTGTTAGTATGTGAACTTGAGCATTTAGCTGAACATATTGCAATGCCTAAACTACTTAGACCTTTGCAGAGGTGTTATCGTGCCTGTAAACTCTTGTTTAAGCACATAGAAGGGTTTGTTCACTATTTATTTTATTAATGATTACTTCCACATCCTTTCACTCAACTGTAACATCTGACTGACCCAGTGAGAAGTGACTGCTTTGAGCTGCCTGAGGCAAAGGACGCCTGCTCTCCCGAAGGCACTGACCTACAGAAGAGAATCAGATCTCATGTTCATTCAAGCAACCGGTTTTATCCTTGATATGAGGACCTCTAGTTTGGTTGTCAAGTCTGAGGCATAAAGATTGATGTAGTGGTATTGAAGTATATTCAATCTTCTCTCGCACTTTAGATGTCCTGTTGTCAAAGTGTGCTCTGTGCAGCTCTTGTGACATTGAGAAGGCGATGTTTGATCTGAAGGTATGGCACTCATCTCAGCCAGTTCCCCCGTGTGGTTCTCTCACAGTTTAAAAAAACGCAGCCTTGAAACAAATCCCCAAAGCTTTTAACCATCTCATACTTGTTGCAGATTTCTTTGCGTGCTGTGTGTTTTCCTTCTCTTGTTGTTGGACCGCACCCCAGGAGTTTGACAGAAGAAGTGTTCTCCCTCTGCACGCAGCCTGCTGTGTCAGTCTCCTCTTGTTTTCCTCTCCCCCTCTCTACGTGAATGGCATTTGGATCGCCTCTTTAATGATACTTTTGTGCCTCTAGAGCAACCGCATTTTCATCAGTCAGGACGCCATGATATCTTAATGGAATTAAGCAGATGTGATGAGCGGCGCACCAGTTCACCGGCCACTGAAGTGGCTCTGTAATCAGCCCCTCCACTTGGCATGCTGTCTGTTACTGAATGAAAGAGACTGGCGTTTTGTCCATTAGATTCTGCTGCTGCACTGTAAGTGGAATGCTGAGTATCATGGATCTGAGCTCAGAGCTATAATCGATATGATAGATGTGTGTCGCTCCTCTGCTCTGTGGCAATGGATTTGAAGCCGCAAGACATTTTTATCAATGTCTTTTACTCGATGTTTTGACTGGTAACATGGATGGCTGTGTTTCTTCTTTCTCTGCGGTCTATAAATGTCTGTGTCTTGTAAATACTTTGTGTGAGATTTATTTTCTGTATTTAAAAGGATGTGAGGTCAACATGAGGGAATATGAGGACACTAGATGACTCATTTGCCTCAGTCCAGGGGTGGGGACAAAAGAGTGGTAGAGAGGGGTGGTGTGGCCCCCCACCCCTCTCCTGATTGGCCACCCCTAGTGCACACCCCACAAGAGTCAGAAGGTAGTTGACATGTTAGCATCACATATGGTGCTGAACAGGCCTACTGCATTCATATTGCAGTAGGCTATCCTGTGTAAGGGGAATGATAACAGTTCTCTTTTGGAAATATCAATCATATGACCACAAAGACAGGTAAAAACGAGGGATGTTCCTAAAGAATTATTTCCAAAAAAAACTCTCATAAACCAGTTTCTCGATACCGTTAAAACACTGTATATTGTTTTGGGTTGTACATAAAAATGGGACTGCTGTATATGTTGTAGTGGGTTTTATATCAAATTAGGACAGTTAATTATCATTTATTGGTTTATGTTTAAAGTTGGGATAGCTGTTATATTGGGGTTATAAATACAACTTGGATAATTATTTATATGTATGTATATATATAGTATAGACAATTAAATATGTATATATATTTATAGTTAAATAAAAAAAAATTATTCTTCCTACTTCTTTTTGAATATAAAATATTTAAGTTTAAGTGCCTGGAGAATTAGTTAATTGAGACTGACATCAAGGCTTTACTTGTCTTAAGGCCTGTATGCTTTTATCTGTTTGTTTTGTTTTTAAAGCATGTTCAATATAAAGATATTTCATCCAAACATAGTCCAGAAAATATTTAGAAATTGTTCGTCACATCTTTCGATAACCTAACTGTATTTTAAATGCCACTGAAATTGATATGTCCCCCCTGTCCATGATCTGCTCTGCCGGGCAGCAGTGCCACACGAACATGGTGTGTGGTGTAATATGTGATGATATGCCAGCGGGTGCTGTGGTCTATATCTTAGCGTGCAAGTTTGATTCGCTGGGCTAGTTGGCGTTAGGCCTGCTGTAACATTTAATTGCGACTTATCATGCACATCCCTACAGAAACTATTCAAAGACTATTTGGTATTCAGCTCTCTATGGGCTACATAAGAAATAGTTTATTAGAAATAGATAGTAGTAGTTTTTTATATTATTTCATATAATAAGTTGAATAATTAGCATTATTTATTACACTAAATAAACAATGTTACGGTAATAATGGACAGCATATTATTGTTAATATGGCTTTGCTGTACCCCCAGTTTGGCATAATGTTCTACATCCGTCCCTGCCTCAGACTGATATCCTCATGCTTGCAGATTAGATCCCACTACAAACAATTGGTTGCAGAGACAACACATTTTCCTTGTGTACTTTTGCTGTATGCAGGTTTGCTACTCAGGCTGCAGTACATCAAACCAATTCAGAGACTCATCTTGTACTTTACTGGAGCATGAAAGAACATAAAGACAAAGTCGCTGATGCCTAAAAACAGAGAAAATGCCCGCTAGCACCCTTCCTGTGCTGTTCCACAGTCTTGCCAGAATTGAACTTTTGGGAGCTCATTTGACCGCCCTTAATACCAAACATGACAACAAAGAGCTACTGTACACAGCTGTTTATATCGAGAGTACAAGCATCAACAGTAAACATCTGTGATTCTAACATCATCTTTAACTGGAGCATCACCTCATTCAGTCTTTGGCTTCACAAGCTCAAATGAGATGGCTTCAGGCCAGGGACTTTCTGACCGTGTTTTTGATGGAAAGGATTACTCTACTTAAGGGCAGTCTGTCTTTCTGGATGATGGTATATGTGTAACAGCATTGCTCGAATTTTGGAACCGTGACTGACATGGTTGTTGTCAGTAAAAATCCCTTTTGCAGACATTTAAGTCCTCTCTGTTCCAATCACTCTGAAGGATTGAGTCTACAGAATCACAGCTCTTCATGCAGATTAACTGCTACTTAATGGTATTTTGCCAGATTATTTGCAATACAGAACTTTCTGTATCTGTGTATCTCTTAATTGCTGCATTCTTTAGCACCTAATTTGTCTCCCTTCTGCCCTGAATTCTGGTGTTTTCCCTCTGCTAGCTGGCTGTCAGCTTCCTAATTATGCAATCTGTGGCTGGGCATAATGGGAGCGAGCAGGGTTTTTCTTGGGAGAGAGTTCTGACACTGCTATAACAGCTGACATTTTGGTTAGACCAGCAAAACAGCAGCAGCCAGAATGACAGTCGGGTATCTTGGTTAAGCTCCTTCTGGGGAAGTTCAATGAATAATCTTGATTTACAACTTCTAACAAATGATCTAGAAGAGAAAACCCTTTGTGATGGCAGATATATGAGCTATAAAGTAGCATAAATAATCCAAAAATATTCTTGGGTATCATAAATCAGTATTCGGCTCAAGCAGTTGGATTAGAGGCTGTTTTTGTTTGGTCGTCCGACTATGAATGGAAAAACACATCATCAGATTTTTTTCCCTCCTCTCTTATCTCTGACAGGTACAACTACCAAACGTGGTTGTTGGGTGTGTACGTATCTGTGCGTGCATGCAGCTTAGTCACTCCATTATTAATGCAGCAGTGTTTTTGTTTTCTTGTTTCGGTGCCACCTGATCCTCCCTGGGGAATGCATTTTTAATGATCCAGGAAAGGCGAGACATGCCTTGTGGTTTTTGAGGCTGGTTACTTGCCATACAGTGGACTGTGTCCTGAACCGTCATCCAGCCCCCACAACCCTAATCTGGTCTCCTTGTAATGATATCAGTTTTTATTAGAGGAAAAAACTGCAACAGAACAAAGCGATTCAGCGACACAATGTTCTCAGTGTGTGCTAAGCCGGTGCTGAGGACAGTTTAGGCTGCTGCACTGTCACTGTGTCCTTGTTCCAGTGAGTCAGGACAATGATAAACCCTAAGAGACACCATACAGTGTCCCTTCTTCTTCTGTTTCTTTAGACATGGGGTCTTCAGGGGGAGATAGCAGGTCAACATTAGATGCCACACAGAAGTAGTACATCATGTGAGAACTGGAACTTGGAGATTAGCACATTAAGAGACTCAGCTCAGCACTGAGCATCAAGTTTTTCTCGTCAAAAGTCAGTTATGTCTCTTCAGGTTGTTGCAAGTACATCTGAGTTGATTCCATCTATTACACGTATTTGGTGCAAAATTTAACCATTTCTTACCACTCAATAGTTGCAATAGAGAAATTTTTAAAAAATCTCTTTCCAAGAATTGCTTCTTGTGACTCCTCTGCTAGAAACCTGCTCACAAACCCCCCTTAATTCTCACACTCTCTGAATATCCAGTTCTATCATAAATGGGCACGCCTGTGAAAGGGGAACCGATTCATGAAACCAATTTTCTTTTAGATATCTTAAGATCAGAGGTCATGGGACTCCTTTGAAAATGGCCATTCTAGTTTTTCCCTCACCAAAATTAACTTTGTAGTGTGATTTAGCCCCATTTTAAACAAGCCAGGATGATGTATTTGGCACCAATGGATGCCTGAGGCTGCCTAGTTTCATGTGATATCAGTATCACTAAAGCTTTAAAAGGAACTGTGCAACAACATCCTTAGGACAGCACTGTTGGTTGAGATCTCCAATGGTCTCGGGGAAATGGAGGAAGAAATATTCAGATCCTTGCTTAGTAAAGGTACTTAAAGTACTCAACTACAAGTTAAAGTCTGGCATTCAAAACTTACTTCAGTAAAAGTGCCAAACTACCAGTTTCAAAACTTACAATAGGTCATTATTCAGAATGGAGCCACTCTGATTGTTTCATATATCCCAATTATATAATTTGGCTGTTATCATTTATGTAAACATTGCGTGGGGTGGAGTGGGGGTGGGGGTAATCTAAAAACATGCTTAAACATTTTAAATCATATTTTATGTTAAATCTTGACCTGAAAAGCAGCTTAAGCGTTGAGCTATATGTTGTGGACTAAATATTACAATATTTGTCCTTTAAATGTAATGAAGTAAAAATATAAGGTTACATATGTGGACATACTCAGATTAAATACAAGTACCTCAAAACTCTTCTCAAGTACTGTACTTAGGTAATGTATTTAGTTGCATATAACAACTGTCTTTGGGTCTGTTTGAGTTAAGGTGTGAACTTTTTCCAATAATAGAATTTTAACCTTTTGCCTGATTTCTTTCCTTACAAAACAACCACTGCTTCTACTTTTCTCGTGTGCTCCAAGCAGAAGTATTCCCGATCACACAGAGTGGTTATTATACTGTTTGGGAATCTGAATAGTGACTGTGGTCCCAAACTGTGCCAAGTCATTGTTGCAGCATAATGAAGTACATAACATAGCGAGTGGGCATGAGAGCATCAATACTGTAACAAGCAACATGTTGTTGTTGTGTTTCCTCTGATCGCGGCCTCCCACTCACTGTATATGACCAAGACATAAAATAAAGCAGGACATTGTCTGCAGCCATTCAGTTGCAGTTGTTTACTATGCTCTGCCCCCTTGTTTAAAGCTGGCCCCTCGCTCTCTCCCTCACCCTCTGTGTCTCTCGCCCTGCAGTTGGCCAGTGGCTTGGTTTGTTGCTGGGAGTCATGGCACCCACTGGTATTGTGCCATAAACAGCAGACTAAAAATGCATTTTCGAGGGGAAATAACAAGCTGGATACAGCAACAGCGGCTGAAGAAATACTCTGAAATGTAATTATCATATTATCTGTGTATTTCTCTCATAGTTCCCTACACGTATGAGCAGTGTGTGTGTGTCTGCTCTGTATGCAGAAGCGACTTAAAAAAGGTTAAAAAAAGAAACGCTGACTCGCTAGATTGTGGCATTCCCCGACATGTCAAACGTCAGTGTCACTTCCTCAGATGAGGGGTGATGCATGTCAAGATGACAGAAAGGTTGGCCCTGAACTGACTGTAAAATCTGGACTGTTCTCACTTATCTTTATATAGAACAGGTCACTGAATGTTTCATTTTGTTTCTTTCTCCTTCTCGCTCTCACTTCATCCCATCCCCGCGTCTTTATATCTGTCAATCTTGGTGTGCTCTCACAAGACATTGAATTAATTTCCATCATCAGCAACTGTCTCGTCCCCTCAGCGTCCAGACACTTTCCTCAGCACCTGTCAGCTCTCCGGCACGGCGTTGTTTGAGTGGGTGGATGGCTACAGGTAGAAGTAATGGAACGTAAATGTGCTGAGTTGTCGCAGCGGAGCAGACAGTGTGTGTCTATGGATGTGCGTGCGATTGTGCCAGGCTGTAGTTAATCCACTGCAGGGTTTGCTGGGCTTGTGCCACAGCAGTAGAAACATTTCTCCTGGGCTTTCCAGCCTCTTATTGCCCTGGGCGGCGTCCACTGTCTGGAAGGCGCGGGGCAGGCGACAGCACTGGCACCGACTCACCGAAGGCCCAGTTTAATACCATCAGAGGCGGCCGGCCGGGCATGGGCGCCATGCCGTGACAACCTAGGCAGGGACTCAAACAACCCTGGAGCAAATCACCCCAAGCCTTGCCTGCTCCTCAGTTTTCCTTCTTTTTTTTTCATTTTCTGTATTTCTTTCTTATTGCCTGTTTCACTCCAATAGCCTCAGTGTCTGCTGCAGCTCTAACCCATGAATCATATGAGTCACTCTGTTTCTTTCTCTGTGGATATTGCCTCCCATCCTCTGTAAACTCAATTCTTCCTTTTCATTTACTACTCCTCCATTTTCTCATCATCTTAAAGCTTCCTGCATCTGTTCTTGTGTCCCCTCATTTGTCTTCTTTTATCACCATCTCCATCTCCTCATTTCACTGGCCCTTCCCATTCTAATGTTATGTCTTTTTTAAAAAAGAAATGTTCTCCAGCTTTACCCACATTCTCTGTTGCTCCCTCTTGCCTTTTCTCTCCTCCCCTGTGGCTTAGTGGGTCCTTGGTTAACCCCTACTCCTCTGTTCCTGAGTCCAGCCTAACAGCCAACCAGACAGACTGAGGCATTATTTGGCTGAGGTGGTGAGAAGTGAGATGAATCCTGATTCAGGACACCAGCGAGGCATGTACGGCTGCATGTGGCTGCACAGAAACATATGCACGCAGCACCTGCAGGCATACTGTCACCAGCATTGAAGAGTAACTAGTTACATGTAAGGATTTAAAGGAATTAAACTGCAAATAAATGCACTGTAACCTTATATACTTTGCATGTTCTTTTAACATCAGAAATTTCAGTGCCACACCATCAATCCTTTTTTATATTTTATATTGATGTTTTGAAGGGAGACCAGACTGACATAGAAGAAATCTACCTTCCCAACACTGGCTATCATTCAGATACTTGTTGCATACTTTGAGCGTACGTACTGAAGGACCCAAATACAAACCCAGTGGGAGTGAGAGGCTCTTGTACAGAGTGAGAGGGCTCAGCTGTATTGCAGTCAGTGGCCGGGAGTGTCCACAGGCATCTGCAGAGTAACAGCCGCATCCGCAAATGAGAAAAACTGCATTTCACAAGAATCAGACCAAACTCCCTCCGTCCCCCTGTGAGGCCAGGAGATCAGATAACAACTCTGCCAGCCTGTATGCCCAAGCAGAACGGCTGTCTGCCTCTTTCTCCTTTGTAAGGGTTTTCATTACTGACAAAACGCGAAAATGTGTGTGTCAGTGGCATCGATCAGTGTGCTGCGTGGATGAAAGATGAGGATTAGCAGAGGAAGAGGAGAGATATTGGATTACATAGTAAAGAATGGCAAACACAGACAGAGGAGCGGTAGTTATTATCAGACTGTGTGTGTACAGTAGAAGTTGAGAGGTTAAATAGCTGCTGATTGCATTTTACTGGCTCTCGTCTTAAGGGGACGTTACATATAGGAGTTTTAGATTAGGCATTTTAATTAGCCAGCACAGTGTATTGGACAAGCACCATTACCCCCAGAATCCATAAAACTATTTAAAACCCTATTTTCACACATTAAATATATATATACAGTCAGCCACCTGAAAATAAGGCGCTTTAATGTGAATCCTAAAATCTTGGCTTTTTTGTTGACTCAAGCTTTTTTCGTCCAAAGGAGTGCATTAAGCCTGGAAGAAAGTGCAGGCAGTGTAGAGGAATATATTTACATGTAAATGGTTGTGTGTTGTATTTAATCCCTCAAAAGACTGTTCCAATTCAATTCCAGTGGGGCACCACATGAGGAGACAGCCCATTATACTTCCATACTCAGCGGTTGTCCTTGTGTCAGTAAAAGCTGAATTCCAGTGGAGCATAATGACCTGCCCTCAGCACACACCAACTGCACTTTAAAGTGGAAGTTTGTCGGTGTTTGTCATCTTGACGTGATGAGGATATAGATTTCACACAGATATTAATCAGATAAAGGTGAAGTGCACTCTGACATTGCTCTTCCAGGAATCCATTTATTGGATTATGCGGGTCAACTTATTGATATGCGTCATATTAAGTTTGGTGGTGCTGTCAAGGTTTATTTTGTCTCTTGTCTCTGAGTCTGTCCTTACATACAAAGTGTTTTGTTCTGGCAGTATTCTCAAGTTTTGGGCCATGCTTAAATTAGACATCCTGTAACAGCCAGTTAAAATGGTCCACCTCTGTGCTTGCTGGTGCTTTGAATTAGTGACAAGATTAGCATGCTAACATGCTAACAGTCAGTGGTTTTGATTTGTATTCGTATGTTACTTGATTTTTTCCCCAATTTGAATGCAACTTTGTACTTCTACTCCACTACATTTCGAGGCAAATATTGTACTTCTACTCCATTACTTTGAGCTGACAGTTATTTTTCAGTCCAAGATAATCATAACAAAATCTTATTAAATTAAAGGGATTAGAATCTATTTTCTAATTAAGCCTCACAGCAGTATATTAACAAGTTAAAATGAACCCTACCTTGAGGAAATTAAAATGCTGCTTACATAAATGCATCAGAAATCTTCTTTTGTACGTTTTCAATGCAGTGCTTTTACTTGTAGTACAGTACTTCACAGCAACCTAACCTTTAACCTATATCACAACAAAACATTGTGTTACTAGTGTATCAAAATGTCTTAATGTACACTATATATATATATGTATGTAACTGGGTGGCAGTTGTCAGTCTTGTTTGAATAAAACCACGACACTTGTGTGTTCAGCAGCCCTAACTGTCTGGCTCACAGCTGTCAGACTTGTGGTTGCCAGCTGCAGGCCAGGTCCTGGCCATCCTTCAGCTCCCTATAGTAAAACATGCAGCAGGCAGCAGTATCCAGCCATAGTGCCAAGGTTAAACACAGACACAGGCATTACTCTGCCATCTCACATCCTCTCTTTCTGTCTCTTTTTCCCGTTATCTCTCCTATCTTGCAGGTCAGAATGTTTTTGACAGAACAGAATCCACTTATTGTAGATAACAGGGAGATTATACTTCCTATATAGGACGAGCAATGTAAAAGCTTGGCCTGACAAGTGGTTACACCTAAAAAAAGACATTTGATTCTGGCTATAATCAGTCTGCACTGGTTGACCTTCACATTTCCTCAAGCTCTTCCACCTCTTTTTTTCAATCTTATTTTACAGCCAGGGTCATTTTTGAGCCATTTTCTTTCATTGGGTGCCTTAATATGAACCAAATTGACTGAACATAGCATCTCCTCTCTGGAGATATATACTGGTACCTTCTGTTTCAGCCAGATAACTGTCAGGTTTCTCTTATCTTGAGGGTAAATGCTTTCCATTTGATGGTCCAGCCCGTCTCTCTGTTTCCGTTTTCTCTCCCTTTCTGCTTACCTATTGTTATTTCCCCTGTGCGTGCTCTTGTATTTATCATGTCACTACGTCTCTCACTCACCAACGCTCTGCTGTCCATTCTTTGCCTTCTCAGTTCATCTGCCTTTGGAATTCCCCCTCCTGCCTTTTTCTTATCTATCTCCATCACTGCACCCCGTCTGTCTCTTCTTTAGTTGCCTTCTCTCATGGATCCACCCTCCTCTGTCCTCCTCTCTCTCCATGACCTCCCTTTCTCTCTCCAGCCACGTACTAATGTGTTTGTGGAGAGCTCACAGTGACTGAGAGGCCATTAGAGAGTGTACTTACTGCCAGTGGTAGCATCGTGTCCAGGACGTCCCGGACGGTGCAAGTGCTGGTGTTAGCATTCGTCAGCAGTGTGTGTTTTTTGCATTAGTTTTTATTTTCTGTGTGTGTCTGTGTGTGGGGGGGGATACACACTGGCTTTTGTCTTTGTATTTCTGTATTTCCTTTTGGGTTTTTTTAAACCCTTGTTCTGTCTTAAATGGTCAAAAATGATCCTCTCATTATGTTAACCAGCAAAAACAACCCTGCATTATGTCAAAATGTGATTACTTTCCCTAATGTTGTTTATTCACCTTGAAGGTTAAGGAGATGATTAGCATTTTGGCACTTTTCTGTGTAACTTTAATGCCAAAGTAGTTGAAGACGTTTTCATTCAGTTTTTTCCTGAACTGTAAAGAGGAAAAAACTGAGATATTTACATACTTTTTGATGATTATTGTTTCCTGGGTTTAAAATAAAATCATGCTCGCTTTTTTTTAGGAGTTATGAAGAAATTATTCATGGAAGGTCATTTTTTTACCTTAAGAACAGGAGGCATGCATAGAATATATATCACATAAAGCAATCATGTGGTTTAAAGTCCTCTGATCTGCCAGTTTGTGTGGACCTTTTACTCTTTATAATACATCACCTCACTAGCTCCATACCTGCAGCCTTACATGTGCAAAACTGGAGCAAGAAGGGTTCATGGAGCAGTCTAATTTGATTGTAAGGCTCCAGATCAAGCGTCTGTATGTGACAAGTCAGGATTGAGAACGCCATACGTGTATGTATATATGTGGGGTGTGTATGGATGTGTGTGACTGTGTGCGTCAGTGTGTGCATGTGGGCGTTAATAATGCAGGGCTGTTGATCACACTGAATGATTGATGACAGGGAGGTCATGGATAGAGCTCACGCAGGCTCAAACAGGGGAAAGAATAAAAACCAACCCTGGCAGAATCACGCTACATCAATGTGCCCAAGCTGCGTGCACAACCGGCACAGTGTCTCTGAAACAGAGTGCCATTCATACACAGCAGCTTTTTGCATCTTTATCATGTGGTAAGATATTAGTCAAACACATGCCACATCCCCTACGGCATGAATAATGCGTTACTAAAAGCACAGATATCCTGACTGACAATATTCATGCTTTGTTTAAACTGGATTGCCCTCACTGTCTTTAGCTTTCATGGCTCTAACAATGCGTTGATGACAGAAGCTAGCATTGTTTATTGACAATCTGGCTTTAGGCTTTAATCAATACATGTGACGTGACATGATGCCTTATTGATTTCTGCTAGGGAGAGATTTCCTCTTTCACCCACTTCAAAGAGGTCATGGCACTGAGACAGGTGGTGACTGAGCAAGTCAGTCACACTACAGCAGGGTGGATGATGTGGTAAAACACTCTGGGCATGCGAGCGTTGTGAGTAACTTTGATGATTTGCGTCATCAAGTGAAGTGACCCAGAAGTCCTTGCATGTAGGAGACAGCCCCATGTGGCAAATGTCACTTGTTTGTTGGAAACTGCTGCAATCAGTGCTGTCGTGCAGGTGTGCGACGGGAAGAAGCTCATATCTTCGACGAAGCAGTTTATCCACGCATGCGCTCGGCATACCATTCCCTTGAACCCCTTCATTCGGCGCCAGCATTCTGTGAAATGCCACGCTGCAGAAGTGACAACAGCATGCACGTTCGAGCCTGCTTGTGCACAGCTCTCTCACCCTCCTCCCCCCATCTTCTTCAGTGCGGAGGGCAGTGGGAGCGCTTGGCCCGGATGAGATGTGAAGCGACGGCTGACTCTCGCTGCGGAGGAGAGCCTCCTACGAGGACGACACATTATGTTTCTCTTCACTACCGTTTCCTGTTGGTTAATTGGTTGATTGATGGTTGTGGCTTTGTTATTATTGAGCAGATTATCCATTTGCTGGCTACATAAAAGCTCTTATTTACTTCCATCCATTCATAAACTTGTAGAGTTATTAGCATTTGTTTCATCTTCAAACACTAAGTGTGTTATCATATCTTTAGGTCCAATCTATAATAGACTCCATTAAATACTCTGAACCACGCTGCTGAGGTGGCTGAACTACTTCCATAATCTGACCTGACTGCTATATTTGATTTTGTGTGCTAGCTTCCGTTAACTCCTTGCGCTCCCCCTCCAGGTGTTCAACACCTACTCCAACGAGGACTATGACCGCCGCAACGAGGAAGTGGATCCCGTGGCCTCCTCCGCAGAGTACGAGCTGGAGAAGAGGGTGGAGAAACTGGAGCTGTTCCCTGTGGAGCTGGAGAAAGGTGGGAAAGACAATCTAAGAGCCTCGTAACGTGGAGGTGGATCCTGTCAGTTACCCATTATACCCAACAGACAGAATCACCCACATATGGGATGTCACTCTTTTCTTTTTTTCAAATGTGATATTTCTATTTCAGTCTTTCTATCCAGGTTGTTTCTTCAGTACATTATTCATTTCTTTCTTTCAGTGTTTTTTTCTGTTACTAGTTTTGAATATCTGGACCAACCATTGACAATAAGGTTGTCTTATTTTTCAAAACCTGTCAGCCTTAAAGAGACTGTATAAAAGCAGCACTTCACTATAAATCTCCTTAGATCACATTAAAAGATACTGTCGGGCACAGTTTGTCTTCACTCCCCTGCTGGAGCTAAAAAAAAAAAAAGGTGAAACTGAATCTTCTTCAGTTGTCGTTTTCTGTTGAGGTTTTCCTGTGTCGAAACCCAATATTGCCACGGACCTGAAATAGAATGACTTTACATCATAGGATTTCACCATCCACTCACTGTTACGTAACCCTCACAGCTCATGAATAATTAACGCTGAATGGGAACAGATGAATTCTATAATGGGAGGGAACTTCCCATCATTCCCATTGCCTATTCATGTGAAGGCCACCATGCCTGTAGTAAACATTTCCTCTGCTTCTCCATTTATAAGTCAACTGTCCTTTTTTCCATGTATCCCTTAAGTTCACCTGACAACAGTTTACTGAGGACCCTTTTGGGTTTGAGGAAATGGATCAATTAATTCATCACACACTTAAAAAAAAAGAATAGATTGCAGCCGCTGATAGCACCATGAATTGTGCATCACTTGCAACCACTATCTGCCTTTGCATTTCAAGGTATGATATACAAAAGTTATTAGGCTAGTGATATTACAGCAGAAATGTATGCATAAAGTTTTGCAGCCAAATGGTATTTACAGTTTTTTGCCTCTTCTAATTTTACATATGGCAAAATACTAAAGATGCCTTCGCCCTAAGAACACAGCAGATCAAATGATGAGAGAAACAAAAAAAACACCTCTCATTGATCAACAGACTGTGCATAATCCTATGAATTTTCCGTTTTGCTGGAACTTTTGTGCGTTTGTTTTCCAGATGAAGACGGCCTGGGCATCAGTATCATCGGCATGGGTGTCGGCGCTGATGCAGGCCTGGAGAAACTGGGCATCTTCGTCAAAACCGTCATCGAGGGCGGAGCAGCCGAAAGAGACAGCAGGTGAGATCAGCTTTCCTACTGGACATCAAGCATGTTACTGAGCGACAAGTGACGCAAATTACAACGCAAGGACGCTCAGCGTGTGACCAAAGTTGCACTGCAAAAATTGCACACAGCAGTTATTCAGCTATTTTGTTTCTGTTTTCCTATCAACACCTTCACTCCCTCTTACACACACTCACACACACACAGTCATGCTCTGTCCCTGTCAGATTTAGCAGCAGGGGTTCGGATTAGATCCAGTGGGAGCGGCGCAGTGTGGGACATGTGGTCTCACACAGGACTGTATGTGTGTAGCTGCATTGTGTGACCGAGACATTGCATTAATGTTACTTTGCAGAAGCTAGTTTGTAGCAAATGAGGGAATGTTTTGTGCAGGCTTTCATATTCAGTGTGTCTGTTTCTATGTCCCGAGATGATGCATGTCTGTGATGTTGCGAGGGAGAATGTATGTGTGTGTGTGTGTGTACTGTGCATTGTAAAGCGTGAACAGTGCAGAGTAAGCACTCAGCCGCCGGTGGAGGAGGAGATGACAGCTTCCCAGCAGGCGAGATGAGGTTTTCTCCCTCTAAACCGCCAGCTTCTACCTATTAGTGTGCCTGTGTGGCTCAGGTTCCCCATAAACAGATTAAAAGACTGATAGGCACTTCCATTCCACGCAGTAAGTACTGTAAGTCCCAGCATACACACTGGGAACCCTCATGCTCTGGGGGTTGTTTGCGGTAGGTGTGTTTCCTTCGGGGATTAATTCTTTTCTTTCATGTAGCAGCCAGGGCTGCCATTTTCAGGAACACAGAGCGAGATAAGTTAAAATGTGAGGAGCAGAGAGACGGGGGAAGAGGAGCAGGGAGTGAGGGGAAGACAGGGCTTGTTCAAAAGTGAGAAAAGTTGTTCTAAGATGACAGTCGCACCCACTCCAAAAAGTCTCATTTCTCTCTTCTGTATCAGAGAGTATGAAAAGTTGAACAGATCAGAGGAATGCTCTGCTAAAGCTCAAGTTCGTTTTTGCTCTGAGCCAGAGGATTTGATCCCGTTTCACATTTATCTAACCTGAACAAAGCTTTGAATATTGCTGTTTTGGTAGTAATTCCCACAGACTCCAAGGTGTCGTAAGAGGCTATAAATATTTGATTTACACCATAGTCAAAAGTCTATTCAATATTTTCAACATCATATAATAATACTGAAGACATCAAAACAATCATGTGATTAAAAATAGGGATTAAGCAAACCAAATTATGTTGTATATTGTTGATTCTTTGAAGGATCCACCTTTTCTTTTGATGACAGCTTTGCACACATAGTTATTCTCTCATTCAGAAAGCTTTTAATTACCAGATCGGCTTTTCAAGGGTAAATTTGTAATTTTTTAAATGTTTTTGAGACCACCAAAGCACTGGTGGATTCTCTAAAGAAACTAAATAATCCAACATATTCTGGTTTGTTAAACACTGTTTTTTCATGACTATAATCCCCTATAAGTTCCATCATTGTTATGAGTTTTTTAATATTATTCTACAATGTAGAAAATATATTAAATGTAAAGAAAGAACACTGAATGAGTGTGTCCAAACTTTTGACTGCTATGCATTGAGACATTTTTGAGCCATGCTAGCAGCCTCAGATGGAGATGTGGGTCTTCTGGTTGGTCCAGGCTGCCCGTGACATTCATTTCTTTGATTCCATTTGCTGCTGACCTTTCCACCAGCGGAGCAGCAGACGAAGACAGAATAACTCCTCTTTACTGCTTTTATAAAAATGTTTTGATGGTGTAGGTCAGTTTTTATGTAGTGTTGAAGCATCCTATAAAAGAAAACAATATGAGAGAAGTAAAGCTTGGAGGACTTGAGATATTAGTAATAAATACTGGATAACCTGTGCACTTCCATTCAAGTGCTACAGTATCTCACACACACACACTGCACACGCACACACACTCTGGGGACAAGTCACTATCCACAATGTAATTTCCTTCCATCATTACCCTTTCCAGCTATAGGGCTCGCTCTCTCTTGCTGAGTCGGACTTAATGGTCTGACGCACACACACACACACACACTCGCAGGCAGGCAGACAGATAGATGGGCTTGGCTGTGGCTCACTGTATTGTCTGGCACAGATGACCCTAGGTGTGTGTGTGTATGTGTGTGTACTGGGGTGAGATGGAGGTTATGAGATGGAGGTGTGTTTGTGTTTTGGTTTATCCAATGAATGTTTCTTCGCCGTCAGTTTGTTTTTGTTATTCTTCCCGCTGAAGTCGCTCAGCAGCTGTATCAGTCAGCCAGCCGCGGCCACGTAAAGCCCGATCCAGACGTTTGATGGCGTGAAGGTCAGAAAAGCGTCTGAGCTGCTGACTGGCAGACGACCAGCTCACTCTCTGTCTACCTGTCAGGCTGATGAATCTCTATACATCCATCTGACAGCTCGGGTTGATGTGCCGGGTATCACGCTCATATTAAATCCCGCTCTGCAGACGCTTTCTGTTGTGACAGACTGAGGAGGAGCCGAAAGGACGCTGGTTACTGCAGTTGTTGATGCAGCCGTCAGATGACATTGCTTGAATTGGATCTTGACTTTGCAGGGAATTCACACTTCAGTGCTCTTCTAACAGTTAATGCCCCCAGGATAGGTTAAAATTGGGCCTTTTATTTTTTTTTAATTGGGCCTGTGTGCCCTTCAATTTAGTCCAACATGCAAATAAAGAAAAGTTAGGATGCTCTCATTGGTTAGTGTGAAGCTGGTGCTCATATTCCAGCATTCATAAACAAAGGAAGTTAAGGGATCTCTGTTGAACTGGATTAAACTCTCAGGAAACAGTTTTTATTATCCTCTCAATAATCCCAAGCGTCATCGCTGTCCAGTCTCCAGAAAAGTTATCGTTGAGGTTTGATTGGAACACTTTATGTCAAAGAAATGTGATAATTTGGCAAGATTAAAGTGGTATTAAATATTCTGCATTCAAACGGATATGAAGTAATAATAACTAGGACCATCGGGGCTGAATAGAAGCAGGACCGCTGCAGTGGAGACCAGAGTGGAGAAGAAAATTATATATGAGTTGTGCCTTCAAGCAGCGTATCATTAGAACAATATGCTGTTTTGTTAAAAAATAACAAGAACTCCTTTTTGTTTTATTCATATGCCAAAGAAATTATTCAAAACTCAGATCCAGAATCCTTCTTAGTCTGGTTTTTATGTAGATTTCCAAGTGGATTTAAATTGAATATTTAGCAAGGGCGCCTCTTTTAAGTAAGTTGTTCTCTATTCCCCTGTCATGAATAGTGAATCATCAGGAGTTTCATTTCAGATCAAGAACTTAGCTGACCTCTTATCGTGTCCAGAGCAGAGCAGAAATTCCGGCTGTGCCGTGGCTCAGGGCGAGAGGCTCGCTGGCCTCCATGTCCTCGTTAGCCCTCCTAGTTTGTTTTGAGCCTCATCTCTTCTGTCTCCTGGTTTGGCAATAGTCTGGAGCTATCGCAGTGGAAATTTGTGACCGCAAGAAACTCTGGCACTGTTGTAATTTTGAAAATAATGTGAATATTCATGCGAGGCAAGCTTGTTTGTCCCTTGTGTTTCTTTTCATGGATTTGAGACAAAAGTCATAATTTTCACACGTATTTTTGAGTGTTGAATGATGCTTTTGTCTGTGTGTGCTTCAGGATCAAGGTGAATGACCAGATCGTGGAGGTGGATGGGACCAGTCTGGTGGGCGTCACCCAGAGCTTCGCTGCCTCCGTCCTCAGGAACACATCAGGCGTGGTCAGGTAAACAAGCAATATTTAAAGAAACAGAAGAAAAAAAAAGCCAGTCCCAGCAGATTGTAAATCCCATATGTAATTTTAGGGAAGAGTTCCTTTGCACAAACAGATAAAAGCCATTTTTTTAATGAATAAATAACCAGTTTGTTTGAGTGTCCTCCGGATGCTAAATAAAAAAAACATGATTTATGAAAATTTTAAACGATGTAGATGAAGAGGTATCTTATCTAAACTACAAAAACACCACTTTCACTGTTATGCCATGAAAAAGATAGATAGACAGATAGATGCACCGATGGGCAGCACCAGCACAAAAAACACACAGAATAATGAAAAATAAAATGAATAAAACACGGATATCTGTTGTTACAAATGAAGCCTTATCTGCTACTTAGTTTAGATAATTTAATAATGGACTTATTGGAAACAGGACAGAGAGACACTCACTCTATTACCATTAAAGGCAATCTGATACTCTTTTTTCTGTTTTCTGTCATATGTGTTATCTTACAATGTGGGGTTTTCATATTAAACATGGCCAAAGTTTCCAATTATTCTGTAATAAACTTGCTAAACTTAAACAAATTGAGCATGATAAGTATATTCATAATAATCTTTATCATCAGAACAAGTTAATCCTCGTTGGGCACATGCTCAGCAATGGTTGTTCAACATCAGCTAAATCTAAAAAATATATATGTTAAGATTTAGTGCCTCTTAGGTTTGTTAATTTCATTCATTTTTGTACATACACACATAAGATTTCCCTCTGATGAGGATCTTTGGATTACCATAAGATTATAGAAGTGTGTCAAGCAGCTATCAGCCCCAGAACCAGACGTGCCATCGTACAGTATCAGACATAATTACTGACAAACCCAAGCCTCTGAAAAGGCCCTTTTGAGCCATGAGGACAGCCTTCAGCCTTCACTCCGACTGCATGGGGCACTTCTGAATGCTGCTCCACGAACGCTGCTGTCATGGTGCAAAGCAGCCGCTGAAGCAGCCACCCTCAGTGAGATTTGTGTTTGGCAGGCCCCTAAACGCCATTACCATATCTGAGATACTCAAAGATGTGGGAACACAATATGTGACAAAAGTCTGGTGTGTTTGACAGTCGAGCAGTTTCTGGCAGGGGTCCACATCGAGCAGTGGGGAGCAGACAGCACTCACACACACACATACACACACACACACACACACACACACACACACACACACACA
>JAOWBC010000539.1:12200564-12211404 GCA_028566105.1 Hypoplectrus providencianus | reverse complement strand
GTCAGTCCATTTGTGGGTATGATTATATTTAATCTAAGTCACATGCCCATCTGTTTACACTTCAATATGAACACACACATGGGAAAACATGGACACACACACTAAAAAATCTGTAAGTCTTACAATTTCTACATTCATACTTTTTATTGCTACCTTTTCTGATGATTAGAAATGAAAGGGGACATATTCCGCTAATTTTCTGATTCATACTTAAATTTTAGTCTTTGCTATGATTTTGATGTTCAGAAACAGATGACATATTATTCTCATATTGTCTTATTGTGTGAGTACACCAAATGCTCTGTTTAAGCGGCTGTCTCTTTAAATCCCAGTACCAAAAAAGGCCAATCTGCTCTGATTGGTCAGCAATTCCAGATCCTCCACATCTGCACTCTCAGCATCTGTGCAGGATCATTACAGCGTACAGAGTATAACTGCACTTCTACCTATATATATATAGTTTATTTGGGACATCACAACCTGAAGTTCCTTTGTGCATTTCGACATTGACTGGAAGTTTTTTCACTTTCACAGTATTTATATAGCATCACCAGATCTGGTTTATAATCAAATAATCAAATTAACTTTTTTATGACAAATTTAAAGGTTCTGGGCTTCGAACTGTTATTTGTAAAATAATCTCAGGCTCTACGATATCAGAGAGGCGTCATTATGTTTCTCTGTTTTTTAATTTTCATACACAGTAAATTAAAGAAAACTAGTCCCCAGACAGTTGTTGTTAATGGAAGTAATCATTGTGCATTCTAGTTGCAGCCATTGACAAAGATCCTTTCTGTTAAATTATATAAATAAAGTTAAAACAAATGTGAAGATGCAGCATAAAGGCGTAAAAAAATGTATTAATTTACAATGATATACCAGAGTGTGAGCTGCAAATGCAAGACACCATTAAAAAACATATTTCTAATCGAGCATTTTTCTAATAAGCACAGCGTGTCCTCCAAGTACAAGAAAATATAAGTTAATATAAATAAATCTGCATCTCTGTTTTAGCTTCAACTACACACCCATACATTTTTATTTTGTGGTAATTCTACACACACATGCAGACTCACAAGGTAAAAGCATTATCAGCCACAAGCTTTTTTCGCAGCTTGCAACAACATAACAGATATGACTTGATGTAGCCAAATCAAAATGCAAGTTCCAATAAAACAATTGTGCATCAGCTGCACAAACACAAAGTCACTGCTGTGCACAGTGGCTCACATGCACTCTGCCTCCAGTCAAGGGAGCAGTCACAGGCCTCTCCTCCACTGAGTGACAGTCATTATGCCAACACACTTCCCCTGTTAGACATTCAGAGTGGGCATCATCACACGCTGAGCGCCTCCTAACAACAGCAACATTTCCCCTCAAATCATCCTCCTGCTTCTTTATGCGTGTGGTAGGAGGTGATGCATTTATCATATGCAAATTGGTGTTTGACTGCCCTGCCATGTGTTCAGCAGTTAACTCCTTCTGTGAATGAGGCCTTAATGTAGGATGCCGGTACCATGGCAACAAGCAAGCTTATTATGGAAATGGTAACTCTATGTCGGTCATGCATGCAAACAGATCAGGCCTGAGCTCTGATATCTGGGTGGGAGATGGATGGAGGGAAGTGCAGGGAGTGAGATGAAGGGAAGATAGGCCAAGATGATGAGAGACGAGATGAGACTGCGTGTGTGTGCTGGGTGGGTGTGGGTGAACTACATGTGTGTGTAGGTCAAGACGGAAAGACAAGTAACCAGGGTATGATAGATTTCAGTTAGACCAGACAAGATAGAGAGAAAGACTGAGTAATACAGGACCAGGACAGCGGTGACAGAAATAATGGAAGTGCATAATAGACAATGCACACATTAATTATCTTAGTTTCTGCTTATCTGTTATGAATAATTACAAGGAGATGATTACACATTGACTGAGAGCAAAGAGGAAGCTAGATAGGAAAGAGACAGGGATCCACATAATGCTTCCCTGGAAATATGAGGCTCTGTTGGTCATCAGCCAAAGAGTGAATCAACCGATCCATTTGGATCCAGTGCCAACTTTTATTATACGTTATTTTGAGAACCCGGGGAAAGGAAAAAACAGCCTTGGATGCATGCAGCATAAAGTCCGACAATAATGCTATTATTGAACGGTTATACCAAATTAAGGTTCCAGTGTCTCTAATAGAGCCAATTCCAGATGTTAGCCACCTCTGGGCAGTGTATATTAATGTTTCTTATCAGTATCTAACATTTTCCCGCAAAGTGAAACATTGACATTTTTGTATTTTACAAGAAGCAGGGACATTTCAGGCTACCTAGATTAGGTAATAGAAGAGAAAGCAGCTGTCTCTCACATCTGCACACTGCTGTTTGTATGAAGTGTAGCTGCAGAAAAATGGGCTAAAAGACTGACTGTGCTGTTCCTCTCACAGCAGACAGGAGAGTACGCCACCGATGAGGAGGAGGGCGGGACAACGGTGGCAGGCGAGGACAAGAGTATCGAAGTGTTTGACCTGCCGGAGTCAGAGGACATCTTGTCTCCCTCGGAGTTAGACGCCACTAAACTCTACCAGAAGTTCAGAGAGGTAACCTCTGCTTCTTTCCCCTCTACAGATCAATCCCTGCTCCTGTACATGTGAAGATTACACAACTGATCACAGCCAACCACATTTTTCTCTTTCAGTGCTCTGAGGGATACATTTAAAAGAATAAATACGCCCACACACTCACTAGAATAACTTAGCCACAGAAAGAAAAAGGTAATTCAATAAAACAACAAAAGATAGCGACACAATGGAGTCTAGCACCCTTGCTTTACTTGGCAGAGTTACATTCTTTTGTTAAGATCTAAGATCCGCTTACCTCCCTAATTCCTAATCTGGATGATTAGAGGCGTGAATACAAAAGCGATGTAAGACCTACGCTCATTACAGCTCTAATTGCCCATGTGTGGTTAAAACCCACTGATGAGGAGAAAGTGCTAACACTTTTAACCTGCGTTTCAATCGATTTGTATCCTGATCTTGGCAGCGTTTCACACGACCGGCCTCTGAGAATAGAAACCCGTTTTGTTGAACTTTTGCTACCGACGCTATCAATGAACGCTAAATAACTACAGCCATAAAATGCAACATGAATTCACGTTTTGTTCACTAATCTCTGCTTTTTCTGCTGCCGCTGCAGAAGAGCTGCTAACATTGATGGAGCGCTCCGGTGCTGTTCTGGCACCATAACACTTTAGCCTTTCTGTAGACCGCCACAATAGCTGCATGACACATTTAACAAATGGCTGGAGCTGCACTGCGGGCGCCACAGGGGATATCGAGTGAGAATATAATGCAATTCCTGGTCACAGGATGTATACGTTTGATCCATTTTCTCACTCTGTATCATGACCTCAGTCTGCCAGCTTTTACCTTTTCTGTTTGAAGGGTTTTCCCATTTCCCCCCTTTTTTTTCTTTGCTGCCTCTCACGGACCTAAGGCAAACATAAAGCAGGCAGCTGGGATCTGAGCCTTTTAAGAATATTACAAAGAAGATGTGATAGTAAAAACGCTCTTGTACTTTGACACACGACAAATCTCTCTAAAACCTTTTCATCTTCTTAATGTCCTCTTTTAAGATATTATTCCCCACCAGGCTGCTGTTCAAGTCCATTTACTCTTTCATGATGTTTTGGACTAGGTTTCAGAGCCAAGAGTAATTGTTAATGCATCAGTCAACAGAGACGCAGTATTGACTAATTACTCATTCTCCTAGGCACACACACACACACACACACACACACACACACACCACTAACTGCTCTCTTTAAATCCCACTCTTAATTAGCTCACCTCATGAAGTAAATTAACGCTAAACAAATCTTGGTCTAATCATCAGCACATTTAAAATAAAAGCAAAAGGCTTTTAACATAATCAGCATCATGACACGCTCTGAATTTAGGATGATATGCTCAGAGGAAATGTGTATGTTTAATGCCAGCGCATCCAGAATATTATCATTTGATATAATGCTGCAGTCATAGCAAACATGGCGCTGGATTTTAAGGATCCTAAAGTTTCAATTAGGCATTGGAACAAAGGGATACAGACTGTGGTACTTTAAAAATTATAAACTGTATGTCAATTCCTCACCTTGTCTGAAATTATATGTTTATGAAATAGTAAAAGTGACTGGATAAATGAGATTGAATTATACTGTATAATTTTTTTTTTTTGTTTTAATTTCAATTTTCTTAGAATTTGTTGTTCAGGTGAAATATGGCCCCTGTTTTCTCAATTTTTGGAGTTGTCCTTCATTGTGGAGGCAACAAAGTCTTGTCTAAATAACACAGGATGCCTTTTAATCCTATTTTTCATGTCTGACCTGCCCACATGCATATGGATAGATTCTGCATATTTATACTAAACTTTTAAAGACTCCCTAACATGCCTCCAACTAGAGCGATGAAAGAATAAAATCCACAGCCATAAGTTTGAAAAATCCTTCCCAAAGTGTATCTGAACTTCATTTGAGACTTCAGCAGTTTTCACTAAATGGAATTAAGTGGATACCCTCTAAAAGTCCCAGTCTTTCTAGGACAGATTCCCTCTTTTTGTTTCCCCAGACACAGTTTCTTTGCTGAGCTGCAGCGGGGAGAGAAACAGCAACACAACACAGGAAATTGGTACTAAAAAGAATGAAACTTTCAAAGATACAAACTTGATTTGTACTCCGACTCAAGAATCCTCAGCATGACTTGTAAACTTATAAACTTTGGAATGTATTTTTGCACAGTTGATTTTGTCCCCCAGCTCTTCCACTGGAGTTTTCTTTTCACAGACAGTGCAGAACAACAAGAATTAACTGCTGCACACAATGCACATGTGCACAGGCTGAGAAATGATCCCTTTAAAGAGAAATCTGGCTGCAAAAGAGTAAAAGAAAGTATCGTCATTATTAATATTGTTACACTTGAAACTTTCCCATATCTAATGCCACTCCTTCCCCATTTCTGTTTCTGCCTCACTTACTGTAGATCTCATTTCCACATCCCTCCTTCCATAACCACTTCCATCTCTCCATCTCCTCTCCTCTTTCTTTCTGCCCTGTCATTATCCCTCTTCCTCTCTGTGTCTGCCTCTAAATGACTGCTCATCTCGTAACTCCTCTCCAGCTCCATCCATCTAATGTGCAACACTTCCGGAAAGCCATACAAGCTTTTTTATTTAAGAGTTTAATAGTTTCTTTCACTACATTGGGATTTTTCATCCTCTCATTGGAAAAAAATTTATATATTTTCAAATCTAAGGCTACCTAAATGACTTTTTAAGCTTTTTGTACTCGCTTTTTTCTACTATCTCTGTCCCGTGAGAGTGTGTGTCAGAGCCGGAGCCGGGATGCTGTCAGGGGAGGACTGTCAGGCTCGGCTGCCTCCGTCCGTCACACTGTATCGACAGCACAGAGAGCCTGCGCGGCCATGCATTTGATTATCTGACCGCCCTCTCTTTTTACTCTCCTATCCTCTCCTTTTCTCCGCCTCTGCTCCCAACAGCTCCAGATCAAACACACGGTGACCGAGGCCGAGATTCAGAAGCTCAAAAACAAGGTAAGAGATTAAAACTGTCAGTGCTGCTTGTGGGTGCAAAACAGCAGAAGTTTGTCAGGAGTTCAGATCATTTGTAAATGGATGCTGAATGGTGTCAGAACATCACAGGGGAAGGGGGGCAGGTGTACTTGGAAAGCTTTAGGACTATATTTTCTTATTTAGAAATAAAAGGCAGGTTGTTTTAATATGCCAGCAGCTATTAAGGAATAGATGAAGCTTCTTAGAAGACGCCTTTGAGCTTCTGCTTATTTCTTTATTTTGCTGTATAACTCTGTATAAATATATAATACATTCATCTCAAGTGTTTAATTGATATGCTCTGTCAAATGTTAATGGCCTAAATTGATTGATTCCCAGATGAATGTGCTGAGAGTTGGTTTTATTACATTCATCAGAGAAGTGGTGCTTGAAAAGCGAAATCCACTTTTACAGAGAAATAAATTGATTCAAACTGTTCTCCAAACACAGACTGTGAAGCCTTTCTTTTTGAGCAGCTTTGTCTGATTTCATTCCTTGTTTTGAATAAATACAACTAGTACTGATTTGGTTTGAGAGACCTTGTGACAGCATATTAGTAACATTATATGTAAGCAGGACAGATCATCAAATTAATTAAAGTATGGAGCTATTAAGAGTTCAGTGTTTGTAGTTCAAAGTGATTCTGGTCTAAAATAAGGAGTATTTCCTTATTGTTAATCACAATGACAAAATATAACTTCATGAGGCGGTTCATTACATAATACATGGCGGTGACGTGTGCCTAGTGTTGACGGATCCAACCTCTCATATTGAAACAATGTGGCTCCTTTAAGAAAAACAAAATTCTTTTTATAATCTTGAATGGTTTTAAAAAACAATGGCATACCAATATGTCCAGATGGTAAAATATGGAAACTTTTTCTCCAAATAACAATATCCTCTTTGGAAGAACTAAAAAAAAATACTCAAAAATTTCTGCCATTCCTTGTTCAGCATAGAAAATGTCCTGTTGGATGTTCCCATGTTGTGACTGAAGTGTTTTTCGTGCCTTGCAGCTGGCGTCGGTGGAGAGGGAGAAGCAGCGCTGGGAGAAGGAGAAGAGCCAGCTGAAGGCCAGCATCGAGGAGAACAAGGAGAGGATGCTGAAGCTGGAGAGCTACTGGATCGAGGCGCAGACCCTCTGCCACACGGTCAACGAGCACCTGAAGGAGGCGCAGGCGCAGTACCAAGCTCTGGAGAAGAAGTACAACAAGGCCAAGAAGCTCATCAAAGACTTCCAGCAGAAGTGAGTGAACCAGGATCGATCAGGTGGCACTAAAATGTGATTTAAGGATGAAGGAGAAAAATGTCTGAAAATGGAAAACTTGAGGAAGACGTTTTCAACATTCTTTGTCAGGAAATGCCAGACAGATGAGGGGTTTAACCGCAATTTGACCTCAATTAGTGTGTTTATGTTGTTGGATCAGTTTGAAAATAAATGATTATCTGCAGTAATCTGCATCTAAGACAATAACAGAGCTAGGATTAGATACTGCTGAGCCTCTATTCTCTAAATTAGGTTGTTTGTATCTAAAAATCTTCTTTTGAAAAAAAAAATGAAGGTTGGTGAAATCTGTTAATGGCTTCTAGAACGACAATATTCTTACTAGGACAGGGATGAAGCTATTTACCTCAAGGTCCTCTCAAAAACTTTTTCCAGAACTTTCAATCACATCTCTAGATCTTTTTTTCTTTCTTTTTTTTGCAAATTGTGTCAAATCAAGTTTCTAATCAAGTGTATTACTATTTAAACATGCCAAACTCTTGTTATGACAGGTGGAAATATATGTAAGGGGGAGATAGTTATGCTTATAGATGATCTTTTGCTGCTTTAAGTATGAACAACTTCCTTAATCTCTTCCTCAACCTGTTAGGATTTTTGTCCATCGGTCACATTCTCCTGACTGCTTTACCTCAGGAACACTCTAATAGGATCTTTAGGACATTTATCCTGTAGGTCAAAGGTCAACTTCACTCTGACATCATAACTCTGGACCTTATTCATGGCCACAACTCAGGAACAGGAGTTGGATTTTGACTGTATTTTCCATTTGGTCATTTACTGAATTGGTGACACTTATCATGAAACTGTCTGCTGTTGTGGCTATCGCTTTGTGTTCCATCCTGCCCCTTTTTCATCCACTACTACTTCCTTTATATTATGATATAAAAATGTGTATCACAAATATTTTTCCATAATGTTTCCCTGGTGATGTCAAAAAATGATAGAAGAAAGAAGAAAATAGAGGAAATAGCATGATGGCATTATTTATTAACTTTAGGTTGAGGAGGAACCACAGAGGCACCATGCTGCCTAGACTTTACCACTATTTATTGATTGAAATACCACAAAAAACGATGTGTCATGATAGATATTGCTTTTAGGATATGAAAATACTCAAAACAGGACAGAAGATTTTGGCCGTATCCCCCTAGGAATCATTCATCAATATAGTGATAATTTTTGTTTGACCAAAATATACACTTAATACCTTTTATTGAATTCCTTTAAAGTCTTCCTTGTATATATTATTTGACTGAGGGCTGAAATGGATGCAGACTGTCCATTGTCTTGGTTCACATAGTTTAACGTATCCCCTGACACAACTTATAGAAAATGCAGAAGGAAAAGTCTGTTTACCTACCTCCTTAATTCGACCGACTCGGTTTCCATGTCCTGCTCAGAGAGGCTCTTGAAGCATTGACTATTAGCCTATAACTGTACACTTTCTTAAATGAGGTCGCTGCATCCACCGTGCCATTAAACATACGCTTTAATAATTTTGAATGACTTCCTTCATTATTCCTTTTAAAGCCTCTCTTGCTTCAGTGAACAGAAAAGAGAATTTCTCCTGCGTTTGCCTCCATGAGGTGGAGCGTCTCATTTTATAGCCAACAGGATTCAACAGTAAGAGCAGAGCCTCCATTCTCATGCAGCGCAGCTCTCCTGCCTTTTCAGTGCGTTGATGTCTTTGGTCAGTCCCATCACAGCCTCTCCTGCTCCGCTCCAGTCTGACTGCCTCTAATTGGCCGTGGCCCTGAAGGCCAAATGGAAGCTAACTGATGAAACAAACCCTCCATGCTGATCTGTGGCGGAGGACTGAGCTGCCGAGTGGGAGACGGCGAGCTCACAGACCAGAGCAAAGCAGGGATGGAAGTGTATGTGTGTATTTTAGTTGCAGACATGTGTTGAGTGTGTGTTCACTTAAAGCAGCAGGGTCAGACTGAAGTCACACTGGCATCCTTAAACTGCCTCTGCTCCCTTATCGCCACAGCTGAGTGGAGGGCAGGCGCTGTCACGCATGGCGGAGCGTCACACATAAATGCATGTCTTTTTCCTCACACACCCACTCACTGCATTACGAACTTCCCTCCCTCTTGTCTCTCCAGAGAGGTGGAGTTTATCCAGAAGGAGGATGCGGAGAGGAGGCGGCTGGAGGAGGCTGAGAAAGCTCACCTGGCTGAGATCCAGGGACTGCAAGTCAGGGTAAACCAGATCTCCTTAAGATCACCATACATATTCACTGTATGTCTCTCTGTGTTTCTGCTCTTCCGTCTTCATATTGGCCTTCAAAAAACACTGAAAGAACCAATTGGTTATGTGTTTTTTTCTGTCTTTTATTATCAAGTTTATAGCACAGGTTGTAAATGTTGTTGTGAGAAATGAAAATATAATCTTGTAATGATAGAAAAGATCACACACATCACCATATATTTACCACTTTGTCTCTATCAGGCTTAAATGTGTGTTTTCTACTACATAAAATAGGGTTTCTCCTCCCGGGTAGTGACAGTGGACAGACCGGGCGTCCAGGGGCCTGTCCTTGGTTCCATTGTCAAACTCTGTATTGATTTTCTGCTTTCCTAGTCTTAAAACATGACAGTTGTGGTGTTTTCTGCTCAAGTGTCAGGCCATGCCCCACAGTTGAATGGGCAGTCAACCCAACTGTCCCCTGTTATTATTCTGCACAGTGAGCACTCATTCTCCCACTGCACCGCATTGTTAAGGGTGAATGGTGAAGTGCGGCCCAAGCAGGAGTGCTGGAGAAACAGTATAAACTGAACTGTAAGCCAGCAGCAGACAGGGGGGCTATGCTTTAACTAAAATGCCATCGCTTGCATGACACTTTTCAACTGTAAATCAGAGGATGAATTATGTGCTCTTCATCGTGCCGGCCTTTTGTTTTAGTGCTTTAAAGCAGCTGTTTTGACAGGTAACTGCCTACGGCTGATTAACTTCGATCGGTTCCTCTTCCTCTACAGATTGCAACATTAGAGTCCGAGCTAATGCAGCTGATGAAGCAGAACGGCATCCAGGTCAACAACAACAACAGCAACAGTGCCGAGAGGCTCAGCGCGCAGCAGCACAGCCCGAAAGGCGTCGCAGCACAAGCCAGAGGTGCGTTTGTCAGGGGACGGGATGGTTATTATGATATTGATTTGGAGAATTAGCTCTGCATGTTGGGAAGTTTACCCCTCATTGCTCAGAGTTATGTGAGACGATCAATAAACATATGAAACATGTTATTATTGAGCTGTAAAGGTGCTGGAAGGAGGATAACATATCCACAGAGTCAGGCTAGCTGTTTCCCCTGCTCCCAGGCTTGGTGTTGAGCTAAGCTAACAGTGTCCTGGGTTTAGCCTCACACTGAACAGACAAACATGAGAACAGTATTGATTTTTCCTTCACACTCAGCAAGACAGTGAATAACTGTGTTTCCTAAAATGTGGAATGGTTCATTTATAATTGTAGAGACAGCTCAAATAGGAACATTGGCATCTACTCATGTTTATGGCTGATGGTCTTAGAGGTATACAACGACTGTGGAACGGTTTCTGCAAACACGGCATTAATATTAGGCCCCTCCTCACTGGCTCAACAAGCTGGAGAGACAAAAGGAGGGCTGCAGTGCTCGAACATGTTAGAGAGGGAAATGCACAAATAAACACACTCGTGCCTCCGTACGACTCTGCAGATCTTGCCAGATTTCGTGTGATTGCAGTAGCATAAATAAACTTTCAAAGTTTTCCCAACTTATTGTTATAAACTAAGTAGCTAAAGTCATTGTCCCTATATGACCCATGATGCAAGTCAACATCATTGCCTTTGCCTTTTTTTAGCCCCAGCAGTTATTGATTGCTCTTGCCTTGTGAAGGACATTGTAAAGATTGAATTCTTGTGTGGTTAAGACACAATACACACACACACACACACACACACACACACACACA
>JAOWBC010000539.1:12168872-12179947 GCA_028566105.1 Hypoplectrus providencianus | reverse complement strand
AAATGATTAATGTCAAGGTTAAGTTGGCAGTTTTACAATTAAAACACATTTAGTCACAGTTTGAACATACATATTGAATTCAAATATGTGCAATGCTATGTTTTAATTACACTTTTCCATAAAGGCACATCCATAAAGCGTGTTTACAATAATCCAGCTTTAAAAATAATATCATATAAGGGTAAAAGGGACGAGATGGGTAGATGACTGACATGCAGAATCCTCCATTTAAAGGACATCTCATATTAGAGAAGCTTAAAAACAAAATAATGGAGCAATTTATTTTTTACTGACATTATTACAGCACTGCTGAACTGCTATGAAATGCAGAAGTTATGCGTGATGCAATGCTGTCAGTCATGAAGGACTGAAATGCCTACATAAACAAAAGTGGAAGAACAGACTTTGCACCCTTTGTTATGCTGGAGTCATTGAACATGTTTCCATTCTGTTTAAACACAGTGACTCTGCTGCAACTGGCTTCATCTGGGTTTTTCAGCTAATCTAATGCAAAAACACAAGTTTACCCAGTAATTAAATTAACCATTGACTACTTCCTAGTCTTTACATTGTGAAATAACACATTTTCATACATTAAAATGGACATAAACACAAACAGCATGCTTGCTTCAGAGTGTAACGCTGTTGTGAATGAGGCAAAATTGGATTAATACCAGTCTTCCATTGCCATTAGCAGCCTGTAATCATTGTATGGTATAATGAAACTCAATAGCCTGGAGGCTTGTTGATATTTCAGTGTAAAAAAAAAAAGGAATCCACATACTACACAAGTCCAGCTCCAGCAGCATGATGAAGCATTTGGTGCCTTTTCCTACTTACAGTACAAGTTAATCCATTTTCTCCAACATGGACCCTTATCTTCTTTACTCTATTATTTTTCTATTCAAACTATTTTAGAGTGTCCTTCGCTTCCCACCTCAGTCCACTATCTCAGAGTCCTCTGGGAATTGCCCAGTTTCTTTGGATCCTTGCTGGGCATGCACCAGTCGTCTGCCTCTATGCTCGCCTGGTAATGCCGTAAGGCAGACTTGTTAAAAACAGGAAGTCTCTCCACTGACTCTGAAGACAAGGCCTGTGATGGAGAACAAAAAAGAACTCATAAGTCCCTGTAAGAAAGACGTGTGAGTGATGGTCAGACCTAGGCTGTTTCTCACCTGCTCATGGGAGCAGTGTGTAGGATTAAGTAACAGTTTGTGGTGGCACCTGTTGCTAATGACAAACATCTTAACATTTTTGAATAGACCTCACACACTCACATGTTATATGCAATCTAGATATCACAAGTAAATATAAGTAAAAACTGTCTATCGTGCTATTGAGCTCTAAATGTTCCTCCATGGGAAATGTCTTTATTGACACAGTCCTTTTTCTGCCACAGCTCCAGCTAAACCCTGCACACTGCTCCTTTAAGCAATGTCGGCGAAAGTGGTGAGTTACAACTAACAACATGTTACACATTAGTTATGCACTGTCTGTATTATATAGTTATGCTGCATCTGCTTCCACTTAGCTACTCAAGCCAGTTGTTCAGTTGACTGTACATTTAAACAGCTCCATACAAACTTGGTTTTCAAGGTTATTTTTGATAGTGTTTGTGGACGTAGTGCATTTCTCACCTTCAAGTATATGACAGCTGAAGTGCCGTAGCCCTCCATGGAGTAGAGCTGCAGGTCCCCCTGGAAGTACTTGGCATAGAGACGGGAGATGGGAAGGCCATAGCCAAAACCAGCCTGAAGGAAAAATGGCAGGGTCACAGTTTTAATACAGATTAGCAGCTGCTGGATTCTGTGGAGGGATTTGTGTTATAAACAGGTTTTCTGTTCATCTCAAGGTTACACTTTAATCCAATGCAATGTTATTCACTGCATTCCTCTTTGTATTGAGCTAATTTGCAACCATGTTCAGTTGTGTGAGTCTCTGGTTAGAACAGGGAGATTAACCTTTTAATCCTGATTTAAAACTCATGTTTAAAACACAAAAGCAAGCTTTTAGGCTTGCAACATACCATGTACTGACTAAGACACTCATTGACACTGAAGACAGGTCTCACCAGAGGTGCATTGCGAGAGTTGTCTGAGTGGACCGGACTGGGAGCCGTGGAGTACATGTAGCTGAAGAGACGATCAATCTTCCTCAGTGGTACTCCTCCTCCTCTGTCAGACATCTAAAAATAAAGGGGAGGTATGTTACAGTAACAAGGGTCCTCTCACTGTTCTGGCATCTGTTCAGCATTTTCCATGTGAAGTCTAAACAGTGTCATGCTTTGTAAATCAAGTCATCAGGGTTTGTTTTATTGGTGCCCTAACACGGTCCACATGGACATGCATGCAGTCTCACTGTTGGCAGTGAATGGAGTAACTTCACTTGTTTGTTAGTATTATCTTAACAATGGTTTCCCCTGATTTGCTCTGTCTTTACTACAGGCTGCAGTTAATCTGAACTCTGTGTCCTCATCTACCTTGATAGTGAGGTCCTCCGTTCCCAGCGACACTCGCACTTTGATCGGAGGCAGCGTCAGGCTCGTCTCATGGGTCTCCACCGTAGCTCTCATGGCATTCTGACAGAAAATATAAAAAGTGGTTTAGAAAAAGTGCAAGCAAGCACATGTTAATGAATATAACATGTCTTTGCATGATTGATACTGTACCTTGAAGAGCTCAAACAGCATATGGTAGAGATGTGATGGCACATAGACAATGTGGAGTGGCTGGTCAGGGTTTTTGGCTGTGAAAACAGTGGATAGTGTTAATATGTTGAAACCATGGCAAATTTAATACACATGTGAGTGAATACAGAACTTTGGGACAATCATCTGCTTTACAAAAGTACATATTAAGTCTGAGCTGAGACACATCAGTGAAAAAATGATTAGACTTTTCTTCACTTACACTTGCTAAACTAAGCAAGGAACAAAACTTAACTTCTTTCATCTTTCTGATTTATGCTAGTTAGACCTGATCTGCCAAGAATGTGCTGGCCAAGTCAGTGCAATTTTGTGCATGTTCTGACTAATATCCTACAGCAGGAATCTGGACTAAACTCCATATTCTATTAACCCTCTGAACCAGTCAGCACACCAGCAAGTTTGAAATCAACACAATCTATCAAGACCAGAATTATTGTTGTTGGATTATTTACATAATATTTATTTTTGTCCTTAAACATATCATGTGTGCAAATATTTCCATCAGGGAAAGGAAACAAATCAAAACTTAAATTTGTGATATTTCACTAAAATTATCATATTCTATGAGTCTCATTTAACATTTCACCAAAAATGTTTGCCAACAGAAGAAACTAAGAAAAAATAATAATTAAATACTAATTTCTTCATCATAAATGGTTATTCCTTTGAAATTTGGTGAAAATTTGACTGAACTGCAGGCTGTTTACACAGATCACAGAGGAGAGTACAAGAGAGAATGTAAACATTTTGATATGTCCTTACTTCCAGCCATGACTATGCTTTTTCCATAGAGGTGCAGGGTTTCTATATTACTGTCATCACGCCATATCAAGTAAAATATGACAGGAAAAAAACAAGGGGGGGGGGTTATTACTCTTTCATGTATGTATTTAAGTATCCAACCATTTTTTAACATTATTTTGCCCTAGATGTATGAGCAGGATAAATGAAAACCCTGTTTCTGGTCTATTTCTGTTTATGTTGTCACATGATCTGTAGATAACGGTTCAAACTGAGGAATGTCTGATGCTGACATTGTTAGCAGGCTCTTGGCAGACCTAGCTAACAGGACACAGACATAAATATCTTAACTTAAACCAACAGATTAATCCGACAAGGTTCAGTTGAGGACAGCAGTATCACTGTCCTTTCATGCAGACGTCTATAGCAGAGGAATATTCAGGCAACACAACAAAGATACAAATATATATATATATATATATATATAATCTTAAACAGATTAAACTTACAATTTACTTTTGTGATCTCCATATCAGGAGATGTCAGGTAATACTGCTCACACAGCATCTTTGAAGTCTCATAGGCATCTAGTGAAACAAAAAAAAAACAACTCTTATTGCAATCCTAGAGGACATCATGTTTTGTTTTTTTTGGTTTTGTTATTGAAACAGTTTTCACAACATTCAAAGGTGAAGTGTATTGCAGCTACATAGTTCATGTTCATATCATGTTTTCATTTTCCACTCCGTATATTGACTCTAAAAATATCAGAAGATAAAAGGTCAAACATTCATTAAACTGTACAAACAGATAGTGTGTGTGTGTGTGTGTGTGTGTGTGTGTGTGTGTTTGTGTGTGTGTGTGTGTGTGTGTGTACACAGAGAGCAGTACTGGAGCTGAGCATGATCATTGATTACCTTTTACCACCTCGACAACGTCACAGCTGGGGTCAATGCTGCCAATGTGTTTGGGATGGGCCGGGTTCACACTGCCGTTGAAGATTAATGCTGCAGGACACAAAGCAACAAGTGGGTGTGGCTCAAAATGTAGTACAGACCAATTCTCCTAGCCGTTCTTTGCAGTTAGTTATGTCAACAACAGATCATTGCTGACAAAGCAAACGTACACTCTTGTGTCAATCTGTGCAATAAAACTGCTATAAAGCTATCAAATTGGGCTGGGTTAAACCTCGTCTTAAAAATTAGAGAGGGAGAAATAAAAAGTGCAAAATGTGCTGTTACATTGTTAAATGCTAACTTTTAAACATTGTCAGCTCTTTGACTATAATTTAACAATATGAGCTTTAAGTGTGAGCATCTGTGTTGATTAACTCACAGTCAATCACTGAGTGCTATACTGACTGTGCTGGTTCATGAGCATGCGTGTGGAGATTCGGCTCATGTAGAAGCGGTCCAGGAAGTACTGGACGTTCTGGTTGGTGACGGGGTCCACGCCGAAGGCCTCCTTGTACTCCACCACACCCTGAGCCATGGTGGGCACCACGTTGTTGTGCCGGTTACGGACCTGTACCAGAGTCTGGGTGAAGCTGAGGGCAGAAAGAGGATGGACTGGTGTGAGTATGTGGAGGTTGGTAGAACACTGAGTGACTCTTAAAAGTTACTTTGCATTAATACTGCCTGTGGAGTGTAATGACTTAGAATACTTTTTCATGAATACAAAATATCACCACTCTTACCATTATTTTATAATCACCTTGTTAGCTCTTTATGATCTATATGCACCACTATCTCTTTGTTTAACCTAGCTTTTTACACTATGAGAAAGAAAGAGATTTTTCATAAATTATTTGTATGAATGAGCTTGTCACTGCTTAATATGACAACCACAGATCAAGAACAATAGTCAGGTGGTGCTTTGGTGAAAAACAGTAAATATCAGGTTTCTGTAACTAATAAATGTATCATTGCTACAGAAACCCCTTAGTTACACTTAGTTACACACTTCATGTGTACCCTTGACTGTGTTAATTGGGATATATAGACATCAGTGTGCATGGCACTGGGCCACACCTCTCTACTAAGCATATACAATGCTGTTTAATGAAACACAAACAGAACCACCTAACAAACCTGTAAACCTACTGTTAGTAAAGGTTTCCAATACTGCAGCAGCAGTGTTTATTTTAGCATACTAATCCATATCATCCATCAAGAATCATGACACCGTCTTCAAAAGCAGCAAATCCAGTTCCAACACCTGATACAAGGTGTACGCCTATATTGAAACATATGCTGAATAAACAAGATGAATATCCCTGTTATGTAACCACATGGCTGTTCCTTTTTATATTGAAACGTGTTGGATTTTGCCAAAGCAGTGGAGCATTTACTCAGTGGTGCTATTATTTATCTTCAGTCTGAGTCTAACAGGCCTTCAGGAGCTGTAGAACAACGCACATAAATATCAGTCCAAAGGGTCTAACACATTGGACTGATACTAACTTTGCAGTGCAAATGATTACACAATAATTGGATTATTGGTTAGGTGTTGGTGGTTACTAAAGGATTAACAAACTGGACTCGTAACAACAAACAGAGGCTGTGTCTGAAATCAGTCACTAGTACTCACTTTATGCTGAGTTCACCATTTTGTAATGCTGCCCAAACACAGTGTGAGATGCATTATACACTATATAATTGAATTAAAGTGTCACATGTGGGAAGCAGAGTCACCTGACTGTAAACAGAGAGATGAAGGTTGAGACTCATGATTAACATGTGAAGACTGACTGATTGAATCCACCTTGTCATGAGTTAATCAACTACTGTTACTTTGTCCTTCAACAATAGACGTGCAATATATGTCAGAGAACAATCCTGCAGTATTTTTTTTGCTCTTAACTGACTTTGTAGTAAGAATTATCAACTGTCTGCCATTCCTGGTGAAAAGGAGTGTATAACCAATGGTCAATAAGCAGTTACTATAGATTATTATGCAACCTGTCATACAAATTCAGTTTAACTCATGGTGACATGTTTATATTATACTTGATTTATTTTAACCGTTTAATGTGTTTATTACAAAATTGTATGCCAGAATTTATTATAACGGCTGATCCACCAGTTAACGTAACTCTAACATTTTTTATTTGTAAGGAAGCTATGATGAAACAGAGAAAGTGACCCAAACAGAGTCCAAAAGTGCTTTTGCCTTTTGAAGATGAGCTCACTATTCTAAATACAGCTCGACAGATAGTAAGCAGGGAGTAGTTAATGTGTGAATGATTTCACACACAACCAGGGATTACACAAGCAAAACATACGGATTCATGTACTGGAAAGTGAATTACTTACTTTGACAGGACTTCCCTATCATCCGGATCCTTTTCTAAAAAATCTACAATCTCCAGCAAGCTCTGTGAATACCTGGAGGACACAAAAGGATGGATTTTAAAAGAATATACAGAAATACAATCAAATGCAGTTAACAAAAAAGCCCCAAATAATGAATGAATATAATGAAAACAAATCAATTTAGGGATTAGATTTCTGCAAAAGCTCATCATCCCTTAGACAGTTTAAGACCTGTGAAACTAGGCGTGAAGCTATGTAACATAATTAGAATAACAGTGTCTTTCTTAGATAACAGTTGCCTGTTTTATCACAGCTTCATTTGCAGGCCAGTGGATGAAGAAGTGCTGAGCTCAGAGTCACACTCTCTCACACAGTGGGGAAACTGGGTGAAAGGTGAACAACAGTGAAGCCGGCTGTGGGTTGTACGTGCTCACTTTGTCCCTCATCTGACCTTCAGCTCTAAAATTTTGGATTATGTCCCCTCATGTGAACAGATGGACATCTTGAAATAGATATTTTGCGACTTGCAATTCTACACAAGCTTGCCAGGAAAATTCAAGGCACGACCTTTCTCCCCCTTTTCAACACCATTAACATGTGACAGATCAACTCTTTCGCTGGCAATCTACAGAGCTGAGGACAGAAAGCCACAGTGCAGGAGGAACATGTCCAAATATAGACAATGCTGTGGCTCTCATGAGGACATTGGTGGGTGTGGTAATTATCTTATAGTAAACATGTCTTAACGTGACCCGAGCACCACCTCAATCAACATGCTGGGGTAAAGTCTGCCGCGGAGTGCTTGTTTCTAACATGATGCTATCAGGAAGTAGCAGCTGTAGAGATAACTCCCAGTGAAACTGTGCAAAGACAATACACCTGATGTTCAAACTGAGATGTTACTGTGTATTCCCAATTTGACCATTCTTTTTTTATTTACCTCTTTAAACTGTGTCACAACTTTTTTTCGAATATGAGCTGTATAATAATCTTAAAAGTACTCCTAAAATGTAGCAATAGTACCGTGTGTTGAAAACAATACCATCTACATTAATTTATACATGCTTCAGAATAGTAGATGTTATTGTAAGCCATATTGCATATTGGAGATATATATCAATTGGGTATAACATTTTCAGATTTTTTTTTACCCCCTTGTATCTCTATCAGCCCCATAAATCCATTTTCGGTTTGGTTTCTTATTGAAAGAATCAAAGCTTTAGAATAAATGTGTCAACAGTCGCATATCAACACAGGGCTTCACAAATGAAAAAAAAAACAGGGCAAAAAAAATAACAGCCTCTTTTAATCATAAAAAAAGGAGTGGAATAAATGATTATTTTGCTTTTTGCTGTGGTGTCAAAAGGAGTTCAGAATGATATTGCGCTAACCTTAGAATACACACCTGTACGTGGTTGAACCCTCAGTGTTTACAACCTTTCACTCCTTAAAACATGTACACAGTGTACCTTGAAGCGGGTGTGTGCACAGATTCGCTCATGCCGGTGTTGGTCCTACCTGTGTGTGGGCTGTAACCGCCGACTTATTGCCATGAAGTAAGTTGTATGCATTTCATCATAATTAAAAATTGGCACGTTATCTGATTGGTACAAAAAGGACATCCATAATCTATTAAGGCATATTAAATAGGAATAACATTGCAACAGGTCACACATAAACCTATTTATTTAAGTATGCCACAAGACCAATGCCAACAAGCCAGCGAGTGCAAGGACAACTGCATGGCGAGGGAGGAGGCGATTTGGTGCATGTTTAAACAGAGCTGACAGGGAAAAACCTTACAAAACCTCTGAAAACATACACGGCCATTTTTTCATCAGATCAATGATGTAAGCCTGTGAAGCTTAAAATCTGGAGGCTGATATACAAAGGAACAGAGCTTTGGGAGATAATACGGGGGCGGCCCTAAATAACCCAGACAGTTGTGTTTTATAACTACCCCCCGCTGAAACAAGAACCAATTCCTGCAGGACCTCGCATAACCTGGGAACCCTGAACATAAAAACAATTGTAATGTAACAGGACTCTCATGCTACAGTTTCTCTGCATCCTAATGTTTCTCTCTTCTCCTGCAGAGGTGCAAGAAGACTTATTCCCATAATAAGCAATGATTTTGGCACAACATATTACAGAAAAAGACTTTTAGAAGTCTAGTGGTCGTACCAGCTGATGAGGAGCTTGAGAGATGGAGTGCCGAGGAGCTTGTCAGGGAGGAAGTCGATTTCCTTCATGATGTTGGCTAGTCTGACAGGAAGTTCCTGCCGCAGGAACACAAACGAGGTCTTCTCACACGCATTGGCCGAACCTGCAGTCACATGAAGGGACAGAGACAGGATAAAAACTACTGAGCAAGCATCTGACTTTTGACCCCATCCTGTCAAAATCCTCCTAATCATGGTATTTCGAGGAAATCTGTCCAGAATTATTTATTTACTTTTTGCTTTTGAATATATATTTATAATTGGCATTTTTTTTTGTCTGTCTTCTTCAATACTTTGTTTTTGCATTTTTTTAGATTCTATGTATCTGTTTCTAACATAATCTTATCTTGCTTTTTATAAGCCCTACTGTTTTTTTTAAAATTGTGCAATGTAAATACAGTATCATATTTAATATGAGTATTATTATTATGGTCTTTCCTTGGAGGAGGAGCCTGTTATGCCAATGCAAAAAATGAAATGGGAAACCATGATTATAAACATCTGTCTGCATTTTTAGGTCCCCCCCCTGAGGTTGCACTAACTCACGAGAGGTTGCATTGTTTTGCAGAGTTCAACCACATGAGCTTTTGTGTGTTTTTCTATGGTCATTGCAGGATTCTTTTATCCACAAGAGTCGTTCAGAGATGTATTTTTCAGAAAACAGTAAAAGAAACACTGCAAGAGCTAAGAAACATCAGCAGCTGCGTTAACATCTGTCTGTGTTATGTGTATTAGCAGGATTGTTGTGCCAATCATCAGCTGTCAAAAACTTGACTTGCGCAACTCCCATGTGAGTGTGGGAAATGTTTAGTTAGCATGCATTGTCTGACAAAATCAATATGAAAATCACTCACCAAAGTCAATGAACTGCTTCATGGACAAGGGAGAGGGGGAAAACTTAGCAAACCTCTCCACTTGTTTCGGTATCCCAGCGAACGAGCCATTTTTCAGCAAAAACTGAGCGAACTTCATTTTTTCTGTCCTCCACAGCCCCCAAACTGTCTACCAGTGTATAGGGGACAAACTGTCCTTTCTTTCGGCAGCCTGCTCCAGTTTGACCACTGTTAGCTAACAGGGCTAAAGCTCAGTGTCGTAAAAGAAGCCTTTTGTTAGAGCGACATGTTGAAAGATGCGCCTTAAGAGCGCCCCATCTTTGTTTTTCTTGAGCAGCTTCCTTCCATCTCTGCAAGTAGTTGTTTGCCCTTCAAGAACGACTTCCAGCGCTGAGCGGAGTGTGTTGTTGTGGGGCGGGGAGGAGGAGGGACTGACAGGGAAACAGGCCAATGAGCGCAGAGATTTCCCTGAAACTGCAGGATGTGAAGGAGGAAGTGTATCAATAGTCGTGAATATCTCTCGACAAAGAGGAATTAATAAGAAATGTGAATTTTATCAAATGGAAAGGGATACAATAAAACATATGTATTATGATTGTTTACAAACAATTAAATTAGAATTCAAAGATAGTTCAATATATTATGAAAAAAAGATTTTTATAGTTTAATATATTTATAGTTTAAATAACCATACAGAAACAAATCTAAAATTTTTTTTCTAATCTATTATATCAATAAAATAATGCATAAATGAATTAAATCTGTAAAGTAATGGAATGCTCCATTACAGATTATTGCATTTTATGTAATAAAGAAACTTAAAACATTTAAAAATAGACATTGCAAAAAAGTATGGCAGCAAAAGAAAAAAAAAAAAACTTGAGTAATTTTACAAATTAAAGAACTGAAGGATGGAGGACACGATTCAGGCCTGACCTCTTAGGTTGTGAATGAGAGCAGTGTGTGTGTGTCTGTGTGACCTACAAGTGGAGACATTAGAACTCCCATTGGGTTTAGGCAGAAAACAGCTCCTCTTCAATGAAGCTGGGAAATGATACCAACCCCCGACCCCCGGTATGGCCGGTAAAAGACAACATAATTCGTACATGTAGAATGAAAAACCCGTAACAGATAATACAGATTTAATATTCTTAATAATCAGACTTCCTGCTATTAAGTAAGGGATACATATTTTAAATAATATCAGTACATTCATGAATAATACAACAAGACACGTGGGTCTTATTCATGAATAAAT
>JAOWBC010000539.1:12143532-12162294 GCA_028566105.1 Hypoplectrus providencianus | reverse complement strand
TGACATATATTTATAATTATATTTAAGTTGTTTATTTTGTTGTTCTTGTTATTTACTCTCTCTTATGTGCCAAGGAAACAAAGAGATCTTGATAATAAAACCTTTTAAAATGATTTAGCATTTCATTACATTACGAACTTTGAATGAGTGCAAATCCACTATGAAGAAACATTTAATAATACATTCTTTCATGTTCAAATAATTATTCTTTTTGGGAAAAATAACTTCAAATGCCTTTTTTGCTGTTTTACAGCTACCTATTCAGTACAGTAAAAAAATCACTATGTTCATAGCCCTACAAAAAAAATCTTTTTTTTAAAAAAGCGATTTGACACAAATAAGGCTAAGTACAATTTGACATAAATTAGGCTGAATAAATCTTAATATATAAAAATTTTACCTTGTGTGTTTTTCATATTGTAAAGGTACATGTATGAAACACGGCATTTATCATTTATTTGTCTATAAGTTGTTGTCCCACTGGTGGCTTCCTCTCTGAATCAGCAGCTGAAGTATCAGCTTGCTGTTGTTGTCCAAGCTTGAGCACAAATTACCAACACAACATTCAGCCGAGACAAAATTGATATGACAGACCACATACATTTTGGCAGTTTCCATCTACTTGGCTATAGGCCTGAGGCAGTAAACAAGGCATATGTTAGCCTATACAGATATGCAGCCGATGATTTGGTGCATCCTTAAGTCAGGACAATTAAGTTTATGCAAAATACAGCTTTGCTAATGTGAACGTGTTGTGTCTGTTACCCAGGCGCAGGATGCAGAGGCTGGGAGCCTCTAAGATCACACAGGTAGACTTCCTCCCCAAAGAGGTTGTGTCTTACTGCAAGGAGACACAGACGCCACTCAACGCCCACCTGTCTGAAGGTGAGTATTTCTGTGTTCATGTGCATGAGTGACTTCTTTTGACACCACATATCATAGTCTTAAGATTCAAAGGTCCTAGGGGCACCAAAGTTCACAAGAGGCAACAGCAAGTCTCAGGTTGCAACGATTGTCGTCTCTGTGTGGTTAAATCTGATACGTCCTCCTTTGGCAGCTCACGGCCTGTAAACCTGGAGTAATTTAAAGGCTGACAGATGAAAGTTACCCAAGATGATTCCTGATGGATGTCAGCGTATCACTGTGTGTATGTCTGTTGTATGCACACATGTAACTTTGTGTATGTCTATTTTTATATTATAGACAGTTGAGCACTCTTGAACAGGAAGAGTTGTCATTCAATGCATCACAATTTGATCTGGGAAGAAATTATAAAAGAGAAAAATGTGTGTTTTTATGCACATCTAAGTGTTTGCATGGGAGGCTGTGCGCGCATTTGTGGAAATGTATATATGTGCATATTTGGGTTTCTCCAAGTGGGTGTGCACATGTGTGCACTGTGAGCTGCAGTCACTAAACACATCCATATGGTGAAAACTGAGGTTGGCCCTGCACTGGATTTGGCATAATGTTGGTGGTTGTGAATTCAAGGCATATAGATTTAAGTATTTTTCTATTGGGGGAAAAGGGCGAAGGGGATCTGTATGGAGGACAGTTCCACTTGTTCCATTAAATTGATCTTCAAACGTTTGCTCTCTTTCCAAATGCAGATATTCCATTCAGAAACGTCATTTTAACGTGTAGGAATGCACATACAAATACTACCCCACCTACGCACTCTCCGTCCAAACTGACTGTCAGACATGTATATATAACACACACACACACACACACACACACACACACACACACACACACACACACAAACTCCCTATCATCTTCTCTATCTTCCGTCTTTTAGTTGCCAGGACAGCTGGCAGCCATGTGACTGTGAAGGGGTTGTACTTCCTGCTTCCTGTCATTATAATAGATGGTCTGGTGTGGATTCCACTGCCCTCCTCCACCAGAAAACCACCACGCACATACACACACGTCTGTACTGATCAGCATCCAAACGGCCCGCCTCAACTCCCCCCATTTCCTTGACAGACCCAGGAATAGATCATTTATTCAACAAGTGCACAGGCACTGACTCACACATGTGTAAGACATGCATGCACAAGCACACACACACACTCCCACAGAAACACACACCAATATTTGAATTTTTGGCAGAGTGTGCTTGTAAATACAAGGTCTCCTGCTGTCGAAGGCTGTCAGTTTATCTACAGCATGTGCAGCGCCAAAACATCATACACACACAAACAACTTTTGTGTCCAGGGCAATTTGGTGAAGGGATAAACATCCAAACAAATAAACACGCAGTAGTTATACAAGTCTAGTAGTCTGTGTGTACATGCAAACAAATGGCAGCCCATTTAAGTTTGTTTGTTTTCAGCTTTCAACAGTGTTTTCTGGAGGTCCCTCTGTGTGTGCATGTGTGTGTAATGAGAACATCTGGGAGCCAGAGCGGAGCTGTGGTGGTCTACAGGGAGGTGACCCTGGCCTTAGGAGACCCTACCTTAGCAGACTACCACAAAGCTTGTGTGTCTGGAGAAAAGAGGCCGATGGAAGCACCTGCCTGCACTTCTGGCCGTGTGTTTGTTCAGGCCAGTTCCTTTTGTTGATTACTGAGGTTAACATACACACAACACACATCTCATTTTCAAGCTGCAGATACAGGCTGTGAGCATAGTTATTTAGCCATGATTTTGAATTCTTTTGTTCCTGTTTCCATAATGAGAGCCAAGTAAAACTGGTAACAGATTTCTGATGAAACCTGAAGTTCTATTTATAACTGCAGGTACTGCTAAATATTGTACTGAATGATAAACAAACAAAAAAAATGTATAAATGGAATCTGGTTGCAAAACAATTCAGAGCTGAATTTATGCAGGGTTGTCACCTGGAGTAAAAAGCAGGCCTGTGTTTAGCATGTATGTACATGAGTGTGTGTGAGTGTGTGTGTGTTTGTGTGCTCCATATACATCTTTGCTGGTCACCAGTGCCCATGTGGATCTCAGCTAAGATAGCGAGCTCAACTTGAAGATCCTGGTGGTTTCACATTCAGATTTCTAGTGTTTGACTTGATATGGCCAGAGTCATACTTTTTGGGTTTTAAGGTAGAGCAAGCATTTGGTGATCGGGAGGCACTAACCAAACACTTTATTAGCATGCATGGTGTTCCTTATAAAGTGGCAGCCTGGCCCACCTTCCCCCCGATGGTCACTTTGAACTTCAGCCTGGTGCGCTGATTTGCTGTCATATAACTGGCTGATTAAATATTTGCTTTAACAAGTTGTTGCACAGGTTTACCTAATAAAGTGGACGGTGATAGTCGGTCTGATCCCCAGCTCCCCCAGAGGAGTGTCAAAGTATTCTTGAGCAAGACACGGATGTGTGTGTGTGTGTATAAATGTGTGTGTGACTGGCTGAATGCTAACATCTGTTGTTAAGCGCTTTGAGTGTTCATTGAACTAGAAAAGCTCTATACTGTTGAAATGCGGGATGTTTACATATTACATCTATTTATTTATTTATTTATTTATTTATTTATATAAAAGTTACTCTTTATATTTATATCACTAAAATGTACATTTGGAATTACTCATTCATATCTTATTGGTGCTAAAAAAAAAAAAGTTACAAAACCCCCCCCCCCCCATCATTTTAAACATGTACAATCATTTATGCCAATCACAATTTCACTGTATTTTATCTCTCAGTTCCTCTACCTAATTTTTGTCTTTCTTATACAATCTTAGTCCCTCTTTTCTTCCCTTCAGACCTCTCCTCTCTGCCCTCAGGGTCTGAGCTGGGCCAAACTGTTCTGTAAAGCATCTAATGCTACCTCTGTGTTATGTTAAAGCACATATTATACAGAGAGAGAGAGGGGAGATTTAGTGGGGGAGAAAGCCAGCTGGCTCTGGAGGAATGAACGGAAGAGTAAATCTGTTGTCTTAATGATGGTGGTGTGTCTCAGGGCTGTATAAATCTCTATGGGGGAACTTTAAGTCTTTTGGATTTTTTCTATTTCTCAACCTCTGTGTGACATAGTTTTAGTTTGCTATGGTTTAGGATTGTTTTAACATTGATTCAGGGTTAGCAGACTGAAAAGAGAAGCTGCAAAGAGAAATTCCCAAGTATTATTAATATTTTATTAAGATTTCCCCTTTTGCTCTATGTCACATATTTTATAAAAACTTAAAGGTTACATGGGGCACATGATTGTTATATTCCATATGATTGCAATGGCTAGATGTATTATTATTGCTATCAAATGCTTCTATACTTTATTGTTGGACTTCATAGAAGTTAACATTTTTTATGTGTCATCTTCTTCATATCATTCCTGCAAATGTATGTATTTTATATTGAGTCATAATAGAGGTAAATAAACGAGAAGAGGATGTAGATGCATAAAGAAAAATAAAAGATGGTTGAAATCCCTGCATAGATCAATGTACACATCTGCACCTGCTTACATGTAGAAAATGAGAATGAGGAAAAAGATAAATCATATTTAAAATCTCATCATTAATGCCTTTACTCCATAGTTATATAGTCTTGTTCTTGATTTCTATATCTACAGGTTATTCTCACTATTTCTGAAATACTATTTAGGCCAGGATAATGCTTCTGTAGAAGCTGGTTACACCGTAAATCTGTCATATTGACATTGACTGTGTGTGTGTCGTCTCATCTGATTCATTTTAAATCGTTGTCGGATGACTCAGGGTTTCTGTCGTCGCGTTTTCTCCTCATGAACTACTGACCTCCCCAGTTCACCATATCTGCCATTATGGCCAAGGTGGCTGGTTGCGTGTGTGTGACGTGAGTATGCTTTATAGTGTGTCTGTGAGACACTGGATAGAGAGATTCAAATTGTATTGATTTGATCTGTGCGCGTTCATCTACTACACTGCAGATAGTGTTTTAAAGCTCCTGTGGACATTGTGTGTGTGACTCTCATTTAAACCAGTTAATGATATGGCTTTTCATTTCCGTGACCAATTGCCTCCCTATCATCGTGATGTTTAGCTGCCTATGTATGTTGCTTTTCCCATTGGCTGCTCACTGATCTGTCTGTCCTGGGTGTCCATTGTGTCGGGCAATCGGATTAGCCCCAGTCACGGTTGGCTCCAGCTATTTACTGCTGTCCTAATGGCTATGAATGGACGTGCTTGTTGTGAGGGACTGACGTTTTGTCTAACGACATAGCAGGGAAATAAAGTAAGGCCTAATGTGGTGTGTGATAGTAACCTAACCTTACGAAGGTCAAACAAAGTGTGCTGCTGTTTCATGCATTTATCTTTTGCCCACTGTTGACATGTTGTTGAGAAAGAGAAGTGGCTTGTATTTCCAGTGGTTTGGGTGCTTTTTACCCAAAACTGTATTGAATATACTTTTAAATAAATAAGTACTAAAACTAAGTAACTAAGGTAAGTATTGAAAGCTATTTCTATATTTTATTTCTAAGGTAAGGTCACTGCCAGCAGTGGCCACAGTGTGACAGGTGGATGCTTTTCAGCACAGCTGTGGCAGCACAGAGGGCTGCAGTGCTGTGGGCCCTAATGATAGAGTTTGCAGGAGGACTTTTGATGGTAGTAAGGTTCTTATTTAGCAGTTTTTCAACTCCTGGAGCTTTTAAGTGTCTTTCAGGTTTTCCCATCACGGAAAACCAAGGCTGCCTTTGAAGGTTTTAATACAGCTATTATCATCATGTAGTTAAAGTTTAACTTTAAAAGGGCTTTTTTCCTCATTAAATTCTGAAACGTCTGTATTTTCACGCTTTCTGAACTCCACCAAACTAACTCTTTCTGGCACTCTTCCACTTTACCACTCACTTTCTCTACATTGTAAACAATGGTGGAGTGTAACTAAGTAAATTAACTCAAGTACAAGTACAGTACTAAAGTACAATTATAAGATACTTCCTGTGTATTTCCATTTCATGTAACTTTGTATTTCTGTTCCACTACATTTAACCCTCAGCTTTTGTCACTAGTTACTAAAATTTAACATTAAAACGTTCTCAATTAAAACACATAATGGTATATTAAATGGTTTAAATTAGCCCTACATGGACAGCGGAGAAATGCTTTTTACATTAATAATTCAGTTATTATATTAACACAATAATATATTTGAATTTGTATAACAATCTTTCTGGGGACATTCTGTATAATGAGTACTTTTACTTTTGATACTTTAAGTGCATTTAGATGTTGATGCTATTGTGTTCTTACTTAAGTACGTTTTAAATGCAGGACTTTCACTTGTACTGGAGTAAATCTGCAGTGTGATATTAGTACTTTTACTTAAGAAAAGGAAATCAATACTTCTTCCACCACAGGTTGTCAGACACTTAAAACAACAATCTGAGCTGGTCAGTGGCACAAACAAATACTTTGAGTGGACATACACTGACAGTGACCAATCACAGCCAAGGATAACACTGCAGCCTGTTATGAGGTTGGTAGCTGCAGCGTCCTGCTCATTACTGAACCACATTAAAAAATGGTTGTCCCCATTGTTCAGACACAGAAAGATAGGAAGATAGGGTTAACGTTAAAAAATATGAAAGGCAATCTTGAATGTGTTACATGGAATCATTCCCTGTGCATAATGGAAGTAGCAGTTTATCTTGTCCTTAGCTTCTACGATAAAACACATTATCAGTGTTGAAAACAAACACTACTGAAGTATTTCAAGAATATTTCATGAAGACCGTCTGAACCCTTTCCCACCCCATGTCCACTGTTTAACCACAACAGAAATATTCCACCTCCATTTTCCTCAGGTCTGAAAATATTTTGAGGAGCCAAGTCTGAAACACTCTACACGCTGGAGGAGGGGTGAGACTCCACATAGTTTCAGCAAAATGTGGGCAACCTTTCTGCCTCTCTCTTTGTCCGTCCTTACAGCCCTCCTCTGGACTGGCCAATCGCTCCTGGCCACGAGCTCAGTGAATGTCAGTACTTTGACAAACCCACTCTTTTACTTTCTACTGATCTCAATCTGAAGATAATTATCAATGTGTGTGTGCTTGTGTTGAGATGTTGGCAAGAGCAGGAAAGGTCAAGGGGATTGCAGGCATTTTGTGCATGTGCTTGTGCACGTCTACATGTGTGCAGGTTGGCATGGGTGCAGTGAGCCTGACCTAGTTTGTAGTAAATTGGTTTCGCTCAGTGGAGCTTTAAAAGATGCATAATAGGCCTCAGTAGAAAGGTAGCCAAAGAAATAGAGAGAGAATGAAGGAAAGGGAGAGAAAGGTGAAGAAAAAATCTGCTTGCCAGAGAATAAAATGGAGGTGGAAGAATAACAGAGAAACAAATGAGGGAGAAGCAATAGAGACCACTGAGACCTGTTGCAGAAGTTATGATATTACAGCAGTAATTGTTTGCAGTGAACCACAAGTAGGCCTTCAGAAATACAAGTCTGTGTTTGTTTCAGTACAATTTGATGTTGCAACTTTGGAAAAACCCCTTCACAGGGTTAAAAGTTCACAGGGTCAAAAGTATTTGTGTGTGTGTGTATTCAAAAGTTTGTGTGCACGAATCTCTCTCTCTCTCCCCTCTAGTATTTTCTGGCCCATTAGTTTTCAGGGTCTGTACAGCTTGAGTATATAGTTGGTCAGTAATTCACTCCTCCTTAAGTATATTTACTGCAATAAGTGGCCTTCTTTTGACATGTGGTGAACTAGTAATGGCCTCTAATTGCAAGAGAAAACCCATTTCCAAGCACTAATCTGAAAAGACACACATATTTTGCGAATCTACTTACATGCACGTACAGATTCCAAAATGTAAACACACATGTGCAGATCAACATACATGAGAAAAAACAAGCATGCACAACCCACAAGAAACAAACACAGAAACGCACACGCACGCTGACGAAGCGGCCACACACACGCACGCACAAACGTCCCCTGAGCTCCACATAATCCTATAATGGAGCAGTTAAGAAACCAAACGTCAAATCTATGAAATGATCCTGACTATTGGCAGCACACTGGGTCAATTAGAGTGTTTACTTTTGTGTATTTTTCCACAAACTTCTAAATATATTAAATATGGTTCAACAGGTTCTGAAATGGTAGGTATTTATCAACAGTTGTACTCAAAATGTCCTTCAGGATTTCATCCAATAAGGCTGGATTTTAGATTGGGAACACACATATTGAGTTCTGTCTGATGTTCTGATATATATAAATGGATTTTTGTTGTACTAAATCAGGAAAAATATTACTATTGTGATATTGATTTCAGCAGTCAGTTTTTTTGCTATGTACGTTGACGGATTGCAACACATGCTTTCAGATTTGACCATGGTCTGCTGTGAGAAAAACAAGAAAGCCAGATGTTGTAGTCTGGATCATGTTATCTCTGAGATGTATCTTTAATACGTAATGATAAAGTCAGCTATGAAACTTTAATGATTTCCGCAACCTCTTTAAACCTTTGTCTCTGACACAAAGGGCTGATGACAAAATGATAAAAGTTGATTGAGTAATCAGATTTGTAGTCTTGTTTAATATTTCTGTAATCAGATTCCTACAAATGCAATTATTTGTTTTTAAATTTCAGTTTTATTTTGGCTAATGTCTTGCACAGCTGCTTGTGTTTTAGACACATTTACCATTTGAGGCCTCACTGGCTCATTTATTGAATGAACGAATAGGTTTTGTAGAAGGCTTTAATTGTACTCCTCAAAGTAGAGTATTGTTGTTGTATTGGTAACAAAACTCAAATACTGAATTGTACTAAAAGCACAAAATATCCTATGTTGCCCAACCCTATGGCACTTATGTGAAGCTATTTGAATTTAATTAACAAGTCAGACAACATTTGGCTGGCACAGAATTTGTGTATGAAGCTGTGAGAGTCGAGTAGGTGCAGGTGCAGTGACCATGTAAATTATCTCAAATGAAATAGAAAACTTAATGACACTTTTTTCTTATTGGCAGTTTCCATCTTAGCATGCTCATGCTGGGTATTGTTCATATGTAGTTTACAAGACGTCACCACTAGAGGAAAGTGGGTGATCTCTGGCTATTTTTACTATTTTGGGCAGTAGGCTGATAGAATAATATGTTAAGCTTCTTTAAAGGAATAGTTTTTGGTAGTTACTTAGGAATCAAACTTAAACAAACCTACCAGCAACTCCTAGATAGATTAAGGCCATAGTTTGCCTTTTGAAAGGTCCATTTGAAAGAAAGGGAAAGATGTAAAAATAATCTAAATACAACCTTAACTTAAACTGATGGCTAAAATATGTTTTGCTGCCGCCCCCATCCACAGCAGTACATTGCTTCTTCTGCTGCAGGTATTACACTGACTATGAATCAGTACCTCTTACAACCCCTCCTGAAAAATATCCAAACTATCCCTTTTAATTTCCATCAGTCAGTTTATCCTCTATCTGTCTTTGGCATTTTCCACAATCCAGTGAAGCAATGATGCATTTAAATAAAAACAGTGAATGTAACACACTCCCAGTCTATACGAGACCATCATGACTGAGGGGTTTGCGGCCAGTCTTCAAGGTTCTGCAGGGAGGAATGTGGTTGCATGAGTGTGTGCTTTGCATAGTTAGGTACTTATATGTTTCTGTATGTGTCTGTGAATGTACATATATATATGTGTGTGTGTATGTGTGTGTGTGTGTGTGTGTGTATGTGTGTGTCTAGCCACATATGGAAGTGCTTGTCTCATACATTGTTGTTGTTCCAGCCAGGCAGCTACAACAGACTGAACCGACCGGAGGGTGTGTGTTTGTGCGTGTGGTGTGTGTGTGTGTGTGTGTGTATACAGTATGAGTGTGTGAATGTGAATGTTTTCTAAAGGCACAATTCAAGGCAAATAGAGAATAACCACAGTAGGTTTACCATGTGGAATCTGAACAAAATGTGCTCAGATGTTTCACTTTATGTTTGTTTTACTGAAGGTTCATTTCAGAATTGTCTTTTTATGTTTGGTGACTCCTGGACATGAGTGGAGTGATTGCTTTGAGCTAGCAGTTTCCAGGGATACAATTTAAACCAAGTATGCTGCATGTGCACGTTCACACACAGATCAGACTTTGGTTTTGCTATTATGATCTCTCCTCGTCTTTCCCCTACAGACACACATTATCGGCCAACGCTTCTCACTTTCTCTCCTCATGAAACAACTCTGAGTTTGGCTTTCATCGTCATCGCCCCCAAAAGGGCGCAGCCTACACTCCCGTTTCACTCCTGAAATTGATGCAGGGTCCCAAGCGGTTTCTTGTCAAAATGGCCATGGCTGTCAAAACCCAGAAAAACTCTTGATATTGGAGAAAAATAATGTCTTTCACGGTGCGTAAGGTATTCCAAGTGAGTCACAGATGATTGCAATTTTCCCCTATGACCACCGTATAATAAGGTACATGAACCCCTTCTTCATCTCCCTCCCTCTGGCTTTCTCTCTCTCTTTGGTAAAACGGCCATCATCCAAAATAATATTTGCCATCTGATGAGTGCTTGAGATGAGTAGGAATACAGTTTCAAATGTCCCTTTTTTCTCTTTTCAAGTGTTTTCTTTTTTCGCTTGCATTTTGTTGAACTTGACTTTTTGACATATGTGTGCCCCCACTCCTTGTTGCCTTTTTTTTATACATGTGTAAAACAACAGTGTGTCTTGAACGCATGCCTGGGTGGTCTCCCTTGTACTCCGAGATCCCTTCGACTCTCCAGGGATTTTCATTTGAGAGTGTAGTGTAGCGGTTCACTGCCACGGCTAGCCTGCAGCTCATGGCCCTGCTTCACTTTAGCTGTTTCTGTTTGGTGTTTGTTAACCCTTTGTTTGGCATGTTTGTGCCTTTTGAATGTATTATATTCTCAGCATCTTTTAATAGACCAAACCAGCAGTCAATTTAACGCATACAACTCCAATATAATTTGTTAAATAAAAATAAATTTCAGTAGAAACTACAAGTTTGTTTTTAATTGTTCTTCAGTCAACCTTGGTAATCAAGTTTAACAAGCTCTCAGAAAGGTTTACTTTTTCTTCTGAGTCAAACTTTTCAGGTCATTATCACAGTTTATAGCCTGACAGTGAAGTGAAATTTGATAATCGTGCAGGTTTTCTGCTTGGCTGCCGTGTGGCATGCTGTCCTGCAGCCGTCCAGCAGGGAGCACTCTTGGCACATATACTTGAGGGCTCCCTCAAAGTCTTACCAATAAAAAGTGTCAGAGATTTTTATTAGAAATGAGTACCAGCTGGAATTAAATTATGGTATTATAAAATAACCGTTTTACAATTAATCTAAAACATGTGTTGACTTTTAAAGTTTTAATTTGATTGACAAACTTCCATTAGATTAAAGGGCAGTGCTCTCTTTGGGTTTGTATATTTATTTAACAGAGTCGCTGTGAAAACTTTTCTCTATTTCAGTGCAATCCACAAACATTCAACTCCACGCATTAACCTTTAGCAGGCCTATAAAAGCTGTTTGTCCCATCTGTCCGTCCGTCCCTCATTAAAACAAAATGAAACACCATCACATCCAAGTGGCAAACACCGACCTCCAATCTCCTTTCAAGCCACACAAACACACACATACACGCAGCCCTGTTTCTGAGTGACACAAATCCCAGCTCAGATGACGCGCTGAAAAGTGAGTCGATGCCACAGCGGTGATTTTATGTAAGACTTTTCTTTCTTTCTGTTGGACTGTCTCTCTGTCTCTCTCTCTCACTCTGACTGGGTTTTTGACAGTTTGGAAAGTTTGAAGTCATGGGTTTTAATCAGGGTCTTGCGGCCGGGCTCAGAGCATGGCGTGGCGTGGCATGATGGCTCAGTTTAAAGATGTGGGTCTGGGTCAGGGCCAAGCCTGGGTGGCACTGCTCGAAGGAGACGGGGTGAGACATAGAGAGAGCGAGGGAGAGATGGGGAGAGAGTCGACTCAGACTGCACCCGCAGCGCACAGCAGAGTTGGCCGCAGACCCCCAAAGACCTGAATGGGCTGCATTAATGAAAGCTGATTATGTGAGGGCATGCGTGTGTGCATACAGCGTAGACTACGCAGACTTTAACACACGCAGATACACAATGTTTGATCAGTGTGAGGAAGTGTGGTGAAGAGATGAATTAATCTACATCATCCTGCGGGTTTTAGCCTCACCAGTTTTACATCAGACCTAATGTGTGTGTATGTGCCAAATACTTTCCCCCTACTGTGGTTATCATGACTCGATGAACCATGGTGAATTTTAAGCATTATTTTCTATTAAAAAGAAATGGAATGGAATGGAAAACTGTATAAAATTAACAAACTGAAGTAAAAAGACATTTTATGCATTTTGTGTTCTATCTAAAAAAAATCTTTGGACAATCTATCAATTAACACACCACAGCATTAACTTTGTCTGAGGTTTTCTAAGATACAGTTTACTTGCAACTTAGTTCTTGCCATTTTGTTACATTTTGCTCTACACTCCGTCCTGTCTGTCCCGACCATCTACAGATCAGCAAGACTGTTCACCCTCTCACCTCACAGCAAATGATCCGTTCGACTTTACTGCGCCGCTGGCTCTAACCCATCAATTTTATCCAACCTGACGAACAGAGGTCCCTAAAATGTCGGCAGTGTTTCTCTTTGTTCAGAATCAGAGTTTTGTGCGAGGCCTGACTTTTTCTAAATAGTTTAAAGTGTACTATAACCTCCATAATCAAGCATATTTTAATAGTTTATTTAAAATATTATAATTTTTTTCCTACCAGTCACCTAAATAAACTATAAAAACAGAAATAAAAAGAGGAGCCACAAGATGGCAGGTGAGGTGGGGATTCTATAATTTGAAAAGGAAGCTTGTTTAGATCGATTTCAGATTTAGAATTCAGTTTGTGAATGCCTGAATGATCTTTATTTTCCACCATATACTGTATGAAAATCAAATTGAAAACTAAAAAAAAGTAGAAGGCTGAAGCACAAGACTTACTTTTGTCTATCCTAATCCCATCCGAGGAAAATCCCAGATTAAAGTTCTGTTTTTGTGAGAGAGAATGACAGGTTATAAGTATGAAAATTAGGTTGTTTAATCTCTGGGTTTACATCTTGTTCCATTTGGCTGAAATCATGATGTTTCTCCTTAAATGTTTCAGTGAAATATTGAGAAGAGCTAGATAACTTCATTTCCAGTGTTACTGTTTCTTTGCATTCAATTCAGAGATTGCACAAAATCACTATATAGATAGGTATCTTAAAAACATGTTCACCTCAAAATAAAAAAAAAATCCTGTGAGGCGAGACAGATTCCCGTAATCCTGTCATATCACTTGATTTATCTCAGAATTGCGTCATTTGACTTGTGCCCCACATCAGTATTTCATTCATATAAAATCATTGTGGTTATATAAACCTTTTTTGGTACTTGGATAACAAGTATTATATTACTGGAGGTGGGACGAATTAAGATGAGAAAATTCCCCTGATGCCTCGGGTCATTTGTAATATATGCAGAGGTGAAGTGGATGCAGTGTGAGTGTGTGCCTGTCTCTAACAATAAGAGTGAAGTTAATGCATATCTGTGTGTGCATGTGTGTGTGTCGTGCCAGGGCCACATTAGAGGAGCCTTTCAAGTCATGTCGGCCTCCTCCTACTCCTCTGCATAGTGCTTGTGTTGTGGTCTGCTCAGCAGCCAGCCTCCCCGAACCCCTGCGAACTCTGTCTGAGTGTGTGTGTGTGTGTGTCCATATGAATGTCTATATAATGTTGTAGGGTTATTCCCAGTGCGTGGGATCCCCAAAATCCTGCTCTATTTCTCTTTTGTGTCCCTCTTCCTGCTTCCGCCGCCTCCTCTCTATCATATCAGTATCTCTCTTTCTTTGTGATAAGTACAATGGAGATCTATAAAAAATTATGAGTTCTGTCAACTTTGATTGTGTCTGACTCACTTTAGCAGGCCACTCTACGTTCTGCTATAAAAAGTCTGTGGCTCTGCCCCCATAATGTAGTTGATGACAAACTTGGGGTCTGGTCTCATCCTCCCCTCTATACACACACCACACACACACACACACACACACACACACTTACACACATACGGACACACACAGCTCTTTGATAACTATGCCAATCCCTCCAAGCATGCATGCGCTAACACATTTCAGCACACTGGCACTTACTGTGGATTGGGTTCAAAATAAAAGCTTAGCGAGCGCTTTGATCCTTACCAAACAGAACACATGCTAACACATTTTTGCCTCGACACACCACGCCATTGTGCTTTATGTACGAGCCGAAGGGGAACAGAAGACAGTGTGCACATCTTTTATCTGCTGTCAGTATCTTTAAAACTTCTCTCCACATGCCCGATAGTAGCAGCCCACTGTGAAATAATACAAGATGTTTAGGCTAATGAAACTCCCAGCGGTGGCTCAGCCTTCATTAAGACTATGTTTTCTGTATTCCACAAACCAATCAGCCTGTTACTCTCACTTGAACTATTTCACTCTTGTGTTGGTTAATAAAAGCAATAACGATACTTATAGTGGATAACTCGAGTGTCATCCACAGAGAATATGATGATAAAGTGTTAATTAGCCACAAGACAGTAGCTAGTTACATTGAAATTACAGGCTAACTCTCTCTTGCCTTTCTGACTCTTCTGTCCTTGAAGAAAAACAAGCATGTATAAGATAACTTATATTGCTTTCTATTTTTTGCATGGATTTTCAATTGTTTACGAGTTGCACAAAGAAAGGGATAACATAAGTAACATTGTCAAATATGCACAAACAGAGCGTGACAGATATATCAGTTAACAGATATTATTGGCCGATATCGGCCCAGTCTGAAACTTTTTTTACACCACATTTCCTCCATTATATAATGCAGGAAATGTAGCTGAATAATGTGTTTTTAATCATCATTAGTTGGTAAACATAAACTTGCATTTGATTATCATCATGCCACCACTATACCATTTGAACAAAAGTTTATCTCCTGGTACTTTTTGACCACTTTATATGGTACACCTCGCTGGTCCTGGCAACATTTCTCAGAGATTTTGTTCCTTGTTGGCATGATCCCATCACACAGTTGCAGATTTGTCAGCTGCACCTCCATGATACTCTATTGTGCTATATTGGATTGATATCTGGCTACTGAGGATTTGCCACCTATAAACTGTGAACTTACTGTCACATTCAAGGAATCAGTTTGAGATCATTTGAGCTCTTAGTTGTGGTTTGTGATGCTGCTGGAAGTAACCATTAGAAGGTTGGTATGCTGTGGACATAAAGAGACAGACATGGCCAGCAGCAAAACTCAGGTTGTGCCAATGTGCCAAGAAAATAACCCCCACACCTGAACTGTTGATACAAGGCTGGATGGATCCATGCTTTCATGTTGTTTATGCAAAATTCTGAACCAACCATTTGAATGTTGCAGCCGCAATTGGGACTCATCACACTGGGCAACATTTTTCTACAAATACCAGATACCAATTTCATACCAGTACTCCTCTTTTACCAAGTTTTAAACCTGCAGATTTTGCTGTGGAGAACTTGATAGAATCATTTTTATGTTAAATAACATGAGACTAAGCTTGCAGTCCACAGTGACTGGATGATGTTGACAAAGACACGTTATGGATGATACCTGTCCTGCACAATCAGATAAGTTTTGGTATGGATCCATAATATATTGAATCATTGCCCCCGCCCTCACTGACAGCATATTAGTCCCTCGGTGGCATGGTACTTATGAAGAGGCTGACAGAGCATATGAAAGGCTATGTAGTTACTTCCATCCATTTTTTCACTGAGTAATATTTCCGTTTTTCCGAACAATTTAACAAATTCAAACATGCGTGTACATGTTCCTGTTTGTGTATGTGTGTTTATGCATCTGCAAACACTTTTACACATTTGTGTGTGTGCGCAGATGTGTACTTGAGTTTATATCTCTACACTCTGAATCTGTGTGTGTACATACCTGCTGAGTTGTGCTGAATTGACTGGGCACGGACAGCATGAGTAAGCAGCCAGGGGAAGATTGAGGCAGCCAGATGCGGCGGCCCTGGGCTACCGAAGATATCATTACCCTGGGTGTGTAGCCGGCCAAAACGGGAGCCCCCAAGCGGAGTTTCATCAAGGAGGACCCCCGTCTGCGGCGAGGGGGAGGATACCAGTTAACCTGTTGTCCTGCAGTGAGGAGCGGTATTAAGCGGCAGGTGGAAAGAGAAAGCATCCCGTGACTGGAAGGAGGTTGAGGCAAGAAAGTGTGCGGATACTTACAGGGTAGCGGGCAGATACACTTAAAATGTGGAAGCTTGTCTCTTTTGATTTCCCCTCTCTGCTTCTGTTGCAACTCAACAGGAAACCCTGCAGCGCCCCTGTGTGTGTTTGCATGAACATTTTACATAAAGTTTTATATTATCCTTTCCAACTCGTGAGTCCTACTTTCCAGTATCATTTACCGCAATATAGCTTCAGCTTTACTTACATACACAGAAATGTATCCGCGAAAAAATTTCCATTCAAAGGAAATAGTCGGGATATTTTTGGTGCGGGAGTCTTGACAGAACAACTTGATGCATGGCTGCTGGCAACGACATCAGCAGTATCTTCATACGGGAATTGGACCGTCTCCCCTCAGTGAGGTAACCCATAGGCCATGAATCACGCTGCCTTGCTCCAGAGTCCTGTGGTCCCGGGGGTTGACAGTTTGACCGCTCCTCAATGTGGTCTCTCTCCTCTACTCACGCTCCTCCCATCCCCATCACCACACATTCCAACCACCGGACCGGTCACCTAAGGTCAAGAAAATAGAATAGAAGTTATGGATGCTGGTTAGCTGGACCCTGGTTAATATTTCACATCTTGGAGCTTTTGCAGAGTAATGACAGCAGTTTGTGGAGGGGGAAGAGTGATGAGGCTGATAGATGACAGAAAAACAATATCCGAGCGAAATAAGGCTTGACAAACTGAAGACAAAAGGGCCTGTAGGAAGGGTATTCCTGTGCGTCTCTGTTTGCTTGTCTGTTTTGGCAGCTCAGACATGGAGCTAGTCTGGCAGTCTGCCTGTCTGGTTTCTCCTCTGTACTGGTGGGTCACTGGTGTTTGGATCACAACAGCTGGATGTTAACCACCGACTTGGACCGAGCCTCACCGCCATGTTTTTGATTTAGCTTAGTCAACTATTATATACACACAGCATGGAAATGAAAGCTGTATATCAAATACGTGAACTTGGGAATAAAAGAAAACACAACGACAGGGTGAGAGAAGGCCTGAAATAAAGAGTAAAATACTGCCTGAAGTTCTAGCAGTAATTATTATAAAATCACTCAAGTGCTCCACCAATTATAATCACATTTGTACCTTTTTAAAGAGCAGCAGCGAGTTCATCAAAAGCTTAGGCGAGTCCAAGTGATGAATGGACAGTTCATCCGGTGCAAGAGCGGCCCTTCAGCAAGTGGTTTTAACAGTGCCCCGGGCCATACTCCAGCTGAGTTAAACACACCCCGACGTGTGTGTGTGTGGGTGTGTGTGTGTGTGTGAGAGAGAGAAGGAGACATGAGACGTCTGAGGGTGTGATGTAGTCACTTCCTCCCACAGGACTGAGCGACTGTTGTCAGCTTGACCCTGCGCCAGTTAACCCCTCACCACCCCTGGCACTGCAGGCGAGGGCCCCAGTTGCGTGTGTTTGAAAGAGCAAGAGAGAGGGAGATTGTATGTGTGTGTAGCGTGTGTGTGCTGCCAGGCCACAGGTGTCTGGTCACAGTGTCAGGGTGTTAAGAGGTCTTCTGAGATCACCCCCCTCCCCTGACTCTCAGCATCTGTTTGGGAGGGAGCGGCAGAGAAGGGGAGGAGAGGTTGGTGAGGGTTACCAACACATACCCTGAGGGGTTTAGGGGCTGGTTGGGGGGGCAGTAGCTGACAAGCAGGTGCCTATGTTGACAGTAACCCTTCATACTTGAACCCCACCTCCTCCCAAACACACAGACACACTGCACACACTTACAATAAATCCTGGAGAGGCTAAGTGTAATTGCAGCGCCTGATTGGAGGGAATGCGCAGGGAATCCCCTTTTACACACACACATCATTGGATCTTTTTGCCATGGGTCAAAGGTGAGAGAAAAAGAGGAGAGCACACACAACTCTGACATTTCCTGCTGTCTGTGTGTGCGCACAATGTCCACACATGCGGACCATGTGAACACAGGCAACATGGAAATGGGCACGGGCTTGCTTCCTGTTATATTTATTTTTCCAAGATATGTATACCTAATATACATATGTGACAGCAATAGACACTGCAGCATTGATAGTTTTTAGTTTTCTAAAAAACACAAGTGCGTGTGTTTGTAAATGAAACCCATTTGGACCAAATGTTAGTTAGTCAGGTGTACCGGTGCATGTCTGGGAATGATTATTTTGCTAAGAAGTGGGGGAAGGCAGCACACAGCGGGAGGTCGAGGAAAATTGGAACAGCTGTTGATTAACATGAGTGCTCTCTCTCTCTTTCTCTCTCTCTGCTTCCTTTTTTTTTTGCTCTCTCAGTTGAGGAGGAAGAGGAGGATGAGGAGATGATGGAGGCGAAGCCAGGCCCTGAGTCGGAACAGCAGGATGAAGATGACAACAGGGAAAACAAAGACGGTAAGAATAAGAAGGATGGATGGAGGGTAAAAATGGTCAGCTGTTATCATGAATTAGGTTTTCCCAGGTGTATTTCGGTTTCCATGTATTTTTATGAAGCAGCTATATCCTCAATTACTGCAAACACAAAACTTTTCAGTCATTATCCTCCAGTCTCTGTCTTCCCTCGAATTCTCACGCTATTGG
>JAOWBC010000539.1:12122375-12143432 GCA_028566105.1 Hypoplectrus providencianus | reverse complement strand
ACTTGTGTGTGACACCCTCTGCCCGTCAGTGGGTGTATCAGATGGAAGGATGGGGGTAGGTTATGGTGGGGGTTAAGGCGGGTCCGGCATATCAGCTCCATGGCATGCAGAGGTCAGCGCTGATTAAAAACCTGTCACTTGACCCCCCGAACCATACTTCAAAGTGGAGAAGTGTGTGTGCATGTGGATGATTTTATGCAGTAAAATATAGATGCATGAAAACACAACACGTGATGGACACACAGATGGCTGAACATATTCATATTCAGACATAAAAACAATCCCGACTGCTGGATGTGACCCAAACACACACAGAGACAGCATACGCACACGCACTCATAAACACACAGTCATCCGTCTCCTCTCCATCCCGGCCTATTAGAAGGTCTGGCCTTTGATCTCTGCCACTCGATTCGCTGGGTCTTTTCTGACAACTCGTAAGCAAGACAAAGGGATGTGGGGGATCAAAGTCAAGAGGCAGGGTAAAGGTCGATATATGTGTGTCTGTGCATGCTTGTGTGTGTAAAATTGCATGTGTGCATGGGGACAGTGACTTCAAAAACCGGACGCCGTGCTGTGCAGCCATTACGTTCAAAGGGAGGCGGGACGCTCAGAGGGCTTTGTTTTTCTCTTGTTTATGAAGTTCTTACTGTAGGGTTTTATTAGAAAAGATGCATTAGGAACTGTTTGTAGTTTATTATGTCCTGGATGTGATTCTGGTTTTCATAGAGATGAAGTGAATGTTAATCTGACATCCAAAGCACATGATGTACTTTTTTTGCAGTAGACACGCCAGTGCTGCACACAGCACAATAATATACAGCAAGGTATCTATGCTGCCATCAGAAATAAAAATGTATAATATCTTATTAAATAGAAAACAATTTTTCAATTTGGTGCTCATGAACAGTAAGGGGGTAAAAGCATGGTTAATAACATACCCGTGTTTTGCAGTTCACATTAACAGGAATAGCATGCAAACCCCCCACAGAAGGGCCGCAGCTAAACAAAAATTCTTCAGGATGTGAGGTGACAGTGCTAACCACTGCATCACCATGCCACTCTTATTCTCATATTCTGATGAATATCTTACATTCACAAATATCAAATCTGTCTCGCATGCTGAGTGCTTGTCTTCCGTCCGTTAGGCTCTTTTCCAGTCCTGCGGGAGCTGACGGAGGAGGAGAGGCAGCAGATCCTGCACTCCTCTGAGTTTCAGAGTTTCTTTGACTGCAGCATCCGGGTGATGGAGAGAGCTCTGGCCGAGGACAGCAACATCTTCTTCGACTACAGCGGCCGGGACCTGGAGGACAAAGAAGGGTGAGCAGGCAGGAGGCGAGAGGGGGCAGGAGAGTCTGTGTTTGGGATGTGAGAGCACATGTGAGTGTTTACTTGCATGCCTCAAAGTAAAAAATGTGCAAAGACTGACTCATGCCCACTGTGTCACTCGAGGGGCCTGGGAGCTCCTTTGTTCTTCAAAATGTCTTCATGTCTTCCTGCTGATGTCACACTCTTAGGGGGTTAAAAACTCCTATGAACTGACACCCCTTGTGTCTTAAAGAGCATTGTCTTGCCAGCTAAAGCCTTCAAATGGAGGTTATCAAAGTGTTGGTTGAAGTTATAAGAGTCATAAGTGCAAAGCTGTTTTAGTATACTCCTCTGCTATTATAGAAGAATGCAGCTCACTTCAACTTTGACCGCGGCTGCCACAGAGGAGCATCAAGCCTGTGGTCAAATAGAGATTATGTCTAAAACAGGCCCAGTGCTTAACATCAGTCTTCTTCTTTCCATATACATGCTCTTTATGAAGTTATAACTACATAACCTACATTTCACTACCTCGTTTCATTACTATTCATCCTCACATGGCAGTGCAGACAAAGTGGGTAATTCTTGCTAATTAATGTATAGAATTTGTTGTAATTAGCACTCAAATAGGAGTCTGTAAACTTTTCTCCAACAGAGCTGACATGAACAAACAGACACAAAACTGCTGTGATAAAACTTTCTGAGGTGATGTAACACTGTGCTCAAGACCTGATCCGACCACAGGCAACATGTTGGCTGAAATCTCTGCCTCAAGAGGGTGAACAGCCAGTCAGACTGCTTTCTCACCAAATTCTTCTGATGGCAATTCATTATGCTGATACAGCCTGTAAGGGGCCGACAGGAGCCAATGCATCTTGGGACCTTCAGGCAACATGGACAGCCAAATTACAACATGGTGTGTCAGGAGCCTTTGAAGCCTGTTGTGGACATGAGATGAAATTGTTATATGTTATTATGTAATCTTTTATATTTTATTCTCTTAACACAGCAGCGATAGCTCTAGTAGAAACCTTAAATGTATTTTCCCCATGGGATAAACATGAGAAAATGGCTCAATCTGGTGGAAAACTTCAGTTTTACAGCCAGAGCTCTAGATTGAAAGCCTAATATAATAGAATGCATTGTTTTATACTGTAATGAGCGTGAAATCTATAATTGTGGTTTGAATTTGTTTCAGTGGAGGTGTTTAGGGTTTAAGTGTCTGTGTTTTGGCTGAACAGTTTATTATAGACTTTTGATACGAGCCGTGACTGAACATTTAAAATTCAAAGAATTAACAAGTGTGGTTTAACACAGTCAAAATGAGGTAAAAAGAACATCCAGACTCTTAGCAGTGATCACACATGACCCCTTTCTTCTTGGCAGGTAATTTCATGTTGTCTTTATTGTTTTTTTGTTGTTGTTTTTTTTCCAGAGACTTGGGTAGCGGCTCCAGTCTGTCTTTCAGTAGACTATTCTATGATGAACACTGGTCGAAACATCGTGTGATCACCTGTCTGGACTGGTCCCCTCAGGTGAGGCCCGCAGCCAGTTGTGTGTCGCTTTAGGTCTTGATGCATGGGATATGGTTGTTTAACATTAGGCCCGTTTTCATCCCTCTCCTTCTCTCTTTTCTTCCTTTCAGTATCCTGAGTTACTGGTTGCCTCCTATAACAATAATGAAGATGCCCCCCATGAACCGGATGGTGTTGCCCTTGTTTGGAACATCAAATTCAAGAAGGCCACACCAGAGTACATCTTTCACTGTCAGGTAACTCATGATTGCAGTGCATGTGGGGAAGATGTTAGTTTTGCTCTTTGTGTTTTCTTCCTTTGTTTTGCAGGTGGTTAGTCATAAGCAAAGCTACATGCTGAAAAAAGAACAAAACCATCTTCTATCTCCTTTTCTCTCCTTGTTTGCCTCAGAATTTCACACTTGAAAACACTGTTATTATTTTTTATTTTTCGTACCTTATCTGGTTATCCAACAGCCGGTTCATCCAATAGTTTAGTGTACTGCATGTTCCTCTTTTCTTCCCCGTAATGACAACACCTTTGTGAATGAAAAATAAAGAGTGAAGGAAAGGGGAATGAAAGGCAGCTCTGCGCACGTTCATTTGACCCTCAAGATTGGATTAAAGCTGAATGCAGCCACTGAGGCTAGTTCTAATGGAAGAAACTTTTTGGTTTTGGTGGGAAAGAACTCACTGATGGCTGAGATGCTAATAGCAAGTGACACTGAGAAAATGGAAGAAGGCATGAGTTGGTTGAGAGGGGATCGAAGGATTGGGTGTGAGGGCTTCACAGCTCCCTGGAGACAGGCGAGGCCATACAGAGACGTCGTGGTAGTAAAATGATGTGGGCTACCACTTCCTAATCCAATGCTGCCACATGTGTGTGTTAGCCCACCCACATTGATGCTGCGTATGATGTCAGCACTGCTGTGTTTCCCAGTAATTGACAAGCTCTCTCTATACACGTCACTTTCAAAATGCACCTGTAACAATATTAAGCATTCACTTCACTGCTCAGAAATAATGTAGGAAATGCAAGCACGTACTTTCACATTAAGCTCTATTCAAAGGGTAGAAAAGGATTTCCTCTTTTTTTTTTCAAACACATACAGAACTACATATTCTTGCAGACCACATGCATGCTGCATGCATATGTTTCAATATGAAGCTCTCCTTAAAGGTCAGGCTCTGCAATGGATTTTTAAAGCGCTCTGTTCTTTCAATGCACCATAATTTATGCCACTGCTGAAATCCATGTGGTCTTACAGATAGATTACAGCAATGCATCTTAAAGCTGTAGGATTCAGCCATTTTTCCATGTGGTTTTCTGGCAAAATATGTGCAGCACATCCGACTTTATTAACAACCTGGTTTCTGAGCATGCTGATGTGTGAATAGTCAGTGTTAAAGATTAAATGTTTGTAAACAAGGATATTTGTGTAAACAGCTGATAAAATGCTCATTTTGTCAATAGGGGACAGTCAACCACAAACTTTAAGGCAGGGTGAAAGGTTTAAGTGGAGGAGGGATTACTGGAATATGATGCCCTCGAGGGCATTTTCAATAATGATTTTTACTTCCAACTATTATGATAAGAAATATATCCACATGAAGCCTTTATTTCACATTGTTCTCTCTTTGTCTAGTGGCACGCTCTGAGCGGACTATGTTAAATTTAGCTTCCCAAAATTGTTGAACATAGATGTTAAGTGGATTTTTATCATTTAAAACATTTTCTTTCATCTATATTGGTCTAATTTGTTTGTAATTTATTATGTCCAGTATATGTAAAATTTTGCCACAACCAGGCAGCCCTAACAGCGTCTGTTTGCATTGATAAACAGATAAAACGTCACTAACAGCTCTAACATAAAGCATTATCCTTGATGTTTGTTTTCGATTCCCCAACTCATACAAACCACTTCTTAAAACACAGTCGGCTTGTCCACATGCTGAGATTTGTTTTAAGTTGAGTGTTTACTGGAAAGATGTGCATTTGATGAAGTGATATCAGATGCAGGAAAGACAGAAGAAAAACTGAGAGAGAACAGAAACTCCCAAGTGGTCCCACTTTCCTACCGCCCCCATGTTAGTCAGTGAGTTAGTGTGGCCTGGGGCTGTGCCACGGCCTTTTCATGAGGGGAGAAAGAAAAGCGAGTGACAGGAAAACAGAGAAAGAATGATGGAGCAGGGACTTAGAAATGGAGTGCTCATATAAACAGTAGAGGATGAGGGCAGATAGAATAAGAAGGAGAGGTTGCAAGTCATGACTTTCACTGTCACTGTTGGATTTGGATGAAAGGAGCACAGGAGCGGTTACACATTAGACATTTTTTCTCCTTTTTTCCTGTGAGCCTTTTGCACACAGAGTCGCAGCTCCCTAGTTAGCCGCGGATCAGATGGCTCTTAATGTGCGAGCATGTTCTGCCGTTTAACCCCCCCCCAAAACCACAGGCCTGGGTGCCTCTTCCCCCTCTCTTTCTCTGCGTTCTCCTATTTTTCTTTCCACCTTCCACCTTCCTATTAGAGAAGCAAGCTGTCCACATGCTCCCTCCATGCTTCTGTTGGTGGATAAAAAGGTAGATGGCTGAATACAGCCCGTGTGGATGCACGTGTTTGTGCACACGTGTAAAGGCTGCGGCATTTGTGTGTGCCTGTGTGTGTGTGGAGGATACAAAAGAATGACAGTGCTGGGTCGGTATTGGTGGGTTGGGGTTTGTGGTTGAGGTCTGGTTCAGCAGGGGCTTTATTGTATAAGGCTATGGCTTATAGAAGGCTTCATGTTTCAGATGGGGTTTTGGTGAGGTCAAGCTTCTATATTTCTTGTCTGGCTGTGCACAGTTTGGTGAATTGGCTTAGCAGTGCAAAAACTCTTCTTTTTACCAACATACAACCTCTTATTCAGGGTTTAAATGTCTTTGCCCAAACAAGTGAACATTTTATTGTCAGAGTTCCAGTCCAGTTTTATTTGTTTCTTGACTTTTTTTGTAGTTGTATTTTGGTACAGATTATTCACTGTTATAAATAGAATTTTTATTTGCACTGGACAATACACAATAATTTGAATCATTTTTACTTTGCAGAAGGATTGTTTGAGTTAATATTCTTTACTCACTGCTGTGGTTCAAAGTGAAACATTTAAAAGCTGGTGTTGGTTTGATTTTGGGAGGAGTCTGTGATTTTAGACAAGTGCATACTGGGAGCTTTTTTGGAAATATGCAGAAGTGTTGTAATATTGTATTCTGATGCAATAGTTAGACACACACGTCCTGATTTGACAAATGATGTTCCCTTGTGGACTAAACAAGTCTACAGTTATGCATTCAGCGTTCCATCATTTTCTCTTCATCCTGCTTAGCGTTTTTTTTCCTCCTGTTTTGAACCCGCTTAACCCCAAGCAATTTCAGGGAGAGTTTTGCTGCAGTCACATTTTTTCATGCTGGCCTTGTTTCTTGACTGTAATATCTACAATAAGTCCACTAATGAAACAGCTCAATGGCTAGTACGATGATTTGAGTAAAGCTTTTCATAATACAAAACTAATAATTGCACTATAAAAGTTAAATATTTCTCTGTTCTCTAACTCAGGTTATTTGTCAAACTCCATCAAAAATTTAACATTATCACAGTAAACTAGTTGTGCTATTATAATCCCCTCAAAAGGATCCGTGGCAGTTTCATGACCCCACTTTAGGAGCCATTGATCTGTGATACAGCAGAGGAAGTGTGTGATCCATCAGTGTGCGGGCTGGGTTTATACGTTGGGAAAGGGGCTGCCGCTTCTGTGGATTCTGGTACCAGTTGAGCGTGCCTCCCCTCATCACGGCCGTCTCAGCAGTTGGACCCATCATCGCCCCATCCCAGTTGGGTCCAATCTTGTAACTTCACACCAGCCTCTCAAGTGGGCGAAGTCACACCACATTAAAGGGCCCGTTTGACTTAAAACCTCTGCCGAACCCCCCCCAAACCACACGCCTCCCCTGTAACAACCCCTGCCGCTACTGTCATATCCCATTGGACTCAGTCATATTTTTATTAATATCTTGCTGCCTTGCGTCGGTCCCTAGGCCTTTGACACTTCCAGAAAGGTTGAGTAAGAGAGGCAGAGCAGAGGAGAGGAGAGGGGGGGCTTAAGGTAGAGTTGGTAAGAGAGAACAGCACAACAGAATGATTCACAGGCCTTTTACTAAGCAGGAGCCCATGTGAAATTACACAGAGGATGAAGCTGCATTGTGTTCAGAAAGCTAGAAGAGAAGTTCTGTAAGTGCTTTCTGAACACATGGGTTAGGGCTGTATTTTTGATATGTGGCACATGGAACAGATGCAACTATTGGTAGAGTTATTATCAATTTAGCTGTAGTCTTTATTTGTTTGGCATATTTTGAAAGATGGGAAAGATATGTTATAGTGCCCTTGACCTTTGCTGCTTAGTCATTGGCTTCCAGAATTGCCAGTCAGTCATCAAAACATTTGGATCTCCTGATTTAAAGGAGAAATTCAGTGTTTTAAGGGCATGCAAGTTTTTTTTGTTGTTGTTGTTTTTTTATATGGAACAATCAGTATCACTCTCATGTGTAGTCATTAAATATAAGGCTACAGCTTGTAGCTCCTCTGAGGCTCACTAATTGTCTGTTTTATTTTATTTAATTCATACAAAACTTTATGAACCACAAGTTTCTCCTAAATTAAAATGTTTGAGTCCTTAGACTGCTGCATTTTATTCTATTTTTACTCTGTTTGCATTCTCTAAAACTACTCCCATTTGTAAGTGTGGCAATATTGTTATTGATATAAATTTGTTTAGAAATCAGACCTGAGAAAGAATTAGCTGATTTCCAATATCAGAATAGAGCATTATTGAGTTGAACAAGCATTATTTTTGCAACAAAAATCCATCATTAAACCACAAACCAGCAAAAGTGAAAATATGAGCCAAGCAAACAAACAAGATATGGAAAATAAAGGGATAGGAGCTCTCAGAGGCAGAGAAAGGCCTGTTTGTGCTCCCAGAGTCTCCTCCTCGTGCTTTTTGCTCCGTCAAACCCTCATTCTTTGCCTGGTGAAATTGAGACTCGGCTTGGTATTTCTCTCTGCTTGCCAGAAACCACAGAGTGACAAAATCCGTGGGGTGTCATAAACGAGCGAAGCCAGGGGGAGAAAGGGAGGAGAAAGGTGGTTGGGAGGAGGGGGGAGGTTTGAGAAGCAGGGATGCAAGGGAAGACAGTCGGATCCATCTGGTACTGATAAGGCAGAGTGGAAAACAGATGAGTGCGGTGAGAGAGGGGGTGAGGGAGGAGGGGAGGGATGGAGCGTGGATCTACTTGGGAGGATATACTGTCTGGCGTGCCCTATCAGCCCCTCGCCGCCCCCATTCTTCTCACCATAGCACTCTTGCTCCTTTTCTGCCTTCCCAAGCCAACTTAAGCAACAGTTTGTTGCCCCAGGAAAGAACCAAAGAGAGGAGGAGGCAACAAAGGAGGGAGTGTTCTCCTCTCTCCAGCTTTCTTTCTCTCTCTGTCATTCCTTCGAACCTCCCTAATCCCTCGCTGGGTGCCATCTTTCATCAGGGCCTACCATGTGTGTATTATCCTCTACAGAACACTTCCCATCAATATAATAAGGGCTGCCAGAAGCACTTAGCCTTGTGAGCCTGTGTGAGATATGCTAGATGATACTTTGTGTGTGCGAGTTTCTCCCTCATGCACACACACACAAACACACAGCAGACCTTGCCCGGGGAAAGAAATGAAACCCACTGCTCTGGCTGTGAGAGTGTCTCACTGTAAAACTTCTACAATTCATCTCAGGCCCAATATACCAAAGTGACTCTCTCCGCTGCTTTTTCTTCCGGGAGCTGTCACTCCCCACATCCTCTCCGTCTGGGGCCGACAGGAGATGACTTGGCAGGTGTCTGACCCAAGCTGCATGCGAGATGATAACCATCCACAGAGCCACTCTGCATTTGGAAATTAAATGTCAGGCTCGGTATCTAGTCAGCACTGGTATGGAGATCCAATCATAGCGAGACTATTGTCGAGACTAAGAGTTGTTGAGGTGTTATTTAGACAGATGTGGTGTTCATATGACTGATATGTCCATATTTATCAACTGGAAATTAAGAGGAGCTACAGGGGGATGGGAGGAGTGTGTCTGCATTTCATTTAAAAGTAAAAGTTTCACATTTTTGGAAAATATACTCATACATACATTTCAGGAATGAAATGAGATAATTATTAACAATCTTAATCTGTTTGCACAGTGAAAAGCATAAACTGTATAAAAGAAGTTAATGTAGCCACCATGACTTTTTATGACTATTTTCAGTAATTTCCAGCTTCACTTCCAGAATATCCTGTAACTTCCTCGGATTCACTTCACTTCAAAGCCCTACCAGGAAGTTTTTGGCCCTAAACCTAGCTGAGTGGTTTTGTAGAATAAATTCACCAAATCTGCAGCCATTTTTACAACCATGAACATATGTCAATGCATAATGACATGTGTGCCATTTTTACAACAATCTGCTGATTCATGGACTTCACATTGGCATTGTATATTACACATTTTACATGTTGCAGCACATACTTTGATGTTACATGTTTTTTTAAGATCAGTTTGTAAGTGCAAACAAAAACGGTAGCCCTACCCTGCATTCCCTGCTTTATTGCCTGTTTTACACTAAATGGGACCAAATATGAACATTACGAATGTCAAGTTGCATTGAAGAAAACTTGAACCAGTGATTGAGGCCATAAAGCCATAAGAAAAATGTTAAATGAGGTAATACATCAAGTGGGAAGAAGGGCCATTTTTTCATAGTGTTCTATACAATCTGACTTCTTTTTGCAGCCAGTGGAGTTGCCGCCTGCTGGTCATTAGAAAGACTGCAGGTTAAAGCCTCTTCAGGAATGGCTTCAATTTTCAGTCCACTTTTTTTCTGACAGTCTGTAATGTTAAGGCAAAGCCAGCTACGAGCTAAGCTTGCATAGCCCAAAGACTGGAAACAGGAAAACAGCTTGGTGGCATCTCTAATCCTCACTAGTTACCATGATGTAACTCGTTTAATACTCAAAAACCAAGTTGTAAAAGCAGTTGTTTGCATTTTAATAGGGGGATATATTGGGCTTTCCGTAGTTTCCGTTGGTTGCCTGCTAACTGTTCTTGGCCAACAAATAATCCATGCTAGATGTTTTTCCCCATATTCCAGTCTTTGTGCTCAGCCAGCTGCTGGAGCGGCTTCATATTTACCTTACACACATGAGATTATGAAGGATCTCATCATTAAACTCTCAGCAAGACTTCTCAAAATGTCAAACTTTCTGTTTGATTTAGAATATTGGATTTACACATAAAATATTTATTACAGTCATGTTTACACGCTGTGAAACAAATCCCCTCTAATAGATGCAAAAGTATTTGAGTCATTGATGCCAAAGGCTCATGAATGAATTAAAAGTAAACAGAAAGACTGCAGAAATCCAGGCGAAACATAACCAAGCGCCCCATAATTCAGCTCTAAACTCAGTCATTAATTTCCTACATGACATTCAAATTGAGAATGTGCTTTAGAGTGTCAACCAATTCCCCTTGAGCTTAAATCATAAACTTCCTTATAGCGCGGGACAAATTGATCCTATTTCAGCACCAAATGACATACAGTACATTTAAAAGGCATAGAGCTCCAAAACATATGTGCTGATGTGACTTTTGATTAGAAGCATTTAGGGAGAATGGCTTTTATGTTAAGTCCAAGTCTCTGCTGGCAGGCGCCTCAAAGTGCACTATCGGGACAAAGCCGGGCTAATTTTCAGTAGCTCTTTCACTAAGCCTGACAGTACATGAGGGGAATGATGGCATAACGTGTGGTTTCTCAAAGAGTGGATTCAGAGTTTAGTCAGGATTTTTCCTCTTAAGATGGGGACACTGATAGGGCTTAGGAGTTAAACTAACATATGGAGCAAATAGAGAGGGCTCTTGATTTCATTTGGCCTCTCTTTGTCATTACTCATGTGGGGTAGAGATGTTTATTTAGCGTGATAACTTGTGGAAGAATGACAAGAAAGAGTAGAGAACAGGGATGTTTTCTATTTGTGTCTATATACTTGTGGATTTGTGTGTTTATTTAGCATTTTTGATGGTGTTAATAGTAAAAAAAAAAAAATAGGGTCGTATTCATCTTTCCTGGAATGATCAAAGGTCTCTGCAGCCAGTTTAGAGTTAACGGTATAAATGTTTTACATAGTATACTGTCAAATTGAAACAATCTGGAAGACATTTAAAGTAAGATAATTAAAATTCAAATGACACTTCAAGAGCAGCCTTATGGTTTCTTTCTCCTAAGACGTTAAAAAGAGCTTCAACAAAGAAAAGGATGATGGAGGAAAAGGACGTCAAATAAAAGTTAAGGAAATAGTTTGAAGGTTTTGAGGAATACAAGTGGCTTAATATAAAGACTGCTTTAGCTGTCATTTTTATCTAAGCTGTTGCCACTAGCCTTTTTACTTAATTGACACATGTGAGAGTGGTATTAATCTTCTAATCTAACTTTCTGCTAGAAACCAAATGAGCATATTTCCCCTAATGTCAAACTTCTTCAATACAGAATGAGAAGTAAGAGTGAAGAAGCTTTTAGCTATGTCAGTATTGTTTATGCTTCTTTCACTCTGCTTTCTTTTCCGTCCCAGAGGATAAAATCATTCAGTTACCCTACTTTGTGATAAATGGTTGTGGTGGTGGAACCATGTGTGTGTGTATGAACCTGTTTAGTGGATGTGTGTGTTTGTGCGTGTGTTTTGTGTCTTAATGACAGAAAGGGCAGGACTTGGGTTCATCAGCAGACTGATGGAGGGGTGCAGACCTCAGACAGCAGCCTGTCAGACAACCACAGGGGTTAAAGGTCATGCCCCAAACTCCAGGATATTAAAAGTGATCAAGTTAAAGGCAGACTCATCCATACTTATTTGAGAACAAGACCTTTGGTCTTAACATTTCGCCTGAAGCCGTTTTTTTTTTTTAACTTCTTATAATACTTTTTTAAGTTTCTGTTGGGAATATCGTTCTTAAATTGCCCAAATTAATTTCGAGTAAACGATAAAAACATATGCATTTTTGTCCTACCTTTTTTTTTTTTTTTTTTGGACAGTTATACAAGCTTTAGGAATTATTTTAATGCAATAGTTAGTATTAACTGCACATATTAGAAGGGGTTGAAAGTTACAAAATACATTTGTCCTTCATCAAGACGTGATGTACTTTTCAATTGTGAGGTACTTTAACTTGAAAAAATACAATCATTAGCATGCATTTAAATTAAACCACATAACGTATACCTCAATGATGATACAACCATAATATATTTGCAATATATAAAATTCTGTGTAGGGCAAGATATTACTTTTAATACATACATTTTGATGTTGGCACTTTGTAGTAAGTTCTGAAAACAGAACTTGTACTTGTCGTAGAGTAGTTCTGCAGTGTGGTATCAGTACTTTTTTTAAGTAAGTGCTCTGAAAACTACTGCTGCATGTTACTTATACTGTAGAGCTAGAATGGCACTTAATGTGTTCAGACCTTCACCAAGGCCAAAGATGTGTTCACTTCCTCCATGAATGTTCCCATTTCCCAAAGAACATGTGTTGTTATGTATGTTATTGCTCAAACAACTCGTTCATAGCTGTTTCCAGTATTTGCATAATGATAAAAAGCAACATAGCAGATCATGTGAGCTGTGAAACATGACTGGGAAATGTATTTTTCTCATTATTGTATGTATTCAGATTCTACACGAATGCAGCCCCAATGTCCCATCTTGCAGTGTTAACCAAAGTGATTCAGAATTGATTAAATCTTCTATACATGCTGATAAACCAAAATTCCCAATCCCCTTTTATCTGACCATGTAAATAAACATTTCGGGAGGCTGCCTCCTTGCCGCCTGACAAGCGTCTTTATTTTTACCACCAAAGTTCAGTTTATTTTGGGCTCTGACATCTGAAGCGACTCCCGAGCCATTCGTCTGGAAGCCGTGACTCCTCAGAAGAAACAAAAAAGAGAGCGAAAGTGTTCAGTGTTTTTTCTTGCTCCCTCTGGTTTGTTTTCCAGTCTCCTTTCAAAAGAAACTGGGGTTTGGAGTTGGCCGCTTCGAACATGATGTGGTGGTGGGGATGGAGAGCGAGGGGGAGCACAAGGGAGAGAAATAAAATAAATAAATAAAAAATGGGAAAAGTTTTTTGCTTTTCCTGAGATGAACTCCAATTGTTAAACTGCCATGACCACACTGCATATTAGTGCCTTGTGCCTAAAGCATGTGTGTTATGTTAAAAGTAAGTATTTGAAATCAAAGATCCCTTGTTTAGACAAGTGACCGTCTTCTAAGTCCCAGCCCTCAAGCACAGGACGGCCAATCATAGCTCAGGATCGACCAGCTCTGACCAAAGTCTGACATCATCACGGCTCTATTCCATAAGCTCTTCGATTCAGATATTCTTTATTTTTTAGGAAGGTCTGGGGGATTTTCTTTATTTCTATACCTGGGAGTCGTTGCTACCCAGGGAGATTGGAAACAGAAAAAAAGGAAACCTGTGGAGCAAACACATCCTCTTCTATGCTTTGCTACACAAGATAATTTAGCTTTTGAATGATTGTAACAGTGAATAAAAGCCTACCCTGCTTCACAGGCACAGTGTTGATCCTTAACAAAAACTTTGATTTAGCAGATTTCACAATCCTTAGATTCAAGTTCTTATTCATGGAATATATTCTAAAAACATACTTTCCAGGTCATTTAAATTATTTAACAATCTGAGTAGGTCCATTCTGCATATTGAGTACTTTTACTCTTGAGTACATTTGGATGCTGGTTCTTTTTACTTTAACTTAAGTACCTTCTGAATGCAGACCTTTGCTTGTAGTGCAGTAATTCTATTAGTACTTTTACTTAAGTAAAGAATCTGAATACTTCTTCCACCACTTGTATTATACCATCAATTCCAAGTATCTTCAGAAATGATAGACCACCAACCATTTGAAGCATTTGTAATGAATATTGTCCTGTCAATGTTTTCACATAAATCCTGTAAACATTGCCTTGTTAATACACAGATTGATTTGGGAGGATCCTGTTAATTGATTATAAGCTTTGCCTGCAGACTGCGTCTCAGACCTGTTTCAACAGCCGAACGAATGACGTGCAGTTTTCTGGAACACTAAAACTGTCAACGGCGGTTCGCCAACAAAATCTACGACCGTATTTGGGCAACAATGCTTTTGCGAAATTCACCCTGCATGTTTTTCTAGTTCTGCTGTTTTTAATTGTGATGCGTGTCTGAGAGCTTCTTGTTTAATGCTCTCTTGGCTCCGTCTTGCCTGTAATTTATCGCTGCTCTCAACATGATTACGCTGCTTCACCAGATGGATGGATGGAGGGATGGATTTGTCAATGCATAACACCACTTACCCTCCTGTAGCGGTGCAATGCTAAAACATTTTCTCATAACTCCACAGCACAGATGCCTCAGTGGCCCTGGGTCAGGGAAGGCTAGCTGCTGCATGCAGAAGCCCATATGGGACGAGCACTGAAGAGGAACCGAGACTCAATAAACACGGCACTGGGGAGGGAGGGAGTTCAAGGGTGCGCTTGTCATGATGGAGGCTACAGTGAGCGCTCCAGTGGCTGCTGGGGTTTTGATGCTGTAATGTGAAACGGCTGGGGGAAAGAGGACTACAATTCCCCTCTTTGTCTGGTCGCCGCCCCAGTGTCACCCCTCTCTCTTCTCCTCCGTGGACCCTCACCGTAGCCAAACTCATCATCTGCCTCTCCCGTCTGTCCCCTGATGGCCGCCACCCATCACGATGCCTTGATCACTCGTTCTCGCTCATGCTTCGTCTAGCGTTACCGTTTTTCGCTTCATATCTTTCTTTGTTTTGCTCTTTTCTCACTGTCTGCAGACTTATCTCCAGTTTGCATACATCAGTTCATGCTATATCAGAAATGTTCCCATGAAAGAATCTCACACCCCAATGATGTGTATCTCGTTGTCTACCCTTCTTTCTCCTCAGTCCCCTGTAGTATCTGTGGGCTTTGCCAGGTTTCATCCCAACCTGGTGGTCGGTGGGACTTACTCGGGACAGATCGTCCTGTGGGACAACCGCAGTCACCGTCGTACCCCAGTCCAGAGGACTCCTCTGTCTGCCGCTGCACACACTGTAAGACACACAGTCCAGCATACCAAACTGTGACTCAAAACACTGCTACAGGCACAGCTGATATTTAAGATACATTTACAAAAAAAAAAACAAAAGATACAAGAAGAACTGAAAACATCAGATCTGTGCCTTTAAGCCCCTTTTATCTGTGTGTGTTTTATTGTGAAAGGATGTGATGATTTGTTGATTGAGAGACAATCGTCACATTTCAGATAATCAGTTACTCAATTAACTAATTTATGAAGCAAAATGTTTTTGTTTTTTTTAAATTATAACAATGTCCTAATTTCCCCTGTTTCATGTGATTATAAGTTGAATAGCTGTGGATTTTTGTTGATTATGTTGATTTTTGACCGTTGGTCGAACAAAATAAGCTATTTTAAGACGCCACCATGGGCCCAGGAGGATTATGATGAAGAAAATGATGATGAATCAATAATGAAATTAATTGTTTGTTGCAGCACTGGTGAAATAGGCTCTGACCTAAATGAACAAGTTCCCTGTTGTGTTTTAATTAGTTATATAAAACAATTATAGAAAATAATTAAAGTACTGTAGACACAGTAGAATTCTAGAGGAGAGTTAAAGATTCAAAACATGGTCATATAAACATCCTTATCTTCAGATATTCATGAAGTGACATGACTGCAGCATGAAAACCCTGCAGCTATGACAATAGGAACACACACACGCTCCTTACTTAAGATGCCCCAGTGACCTCACTGACCCTGGAAAACTTACTGACCAGCATACACAAGCATTAGCTTAAGAGCGGCCCGTTTTTAATCAGAGCTACAGAAGGCATGTAGTCACCCCTGCTCTTAAGTTTAAACTCAATGAGGCCACGGCTCTCGTCTTCTCTAGCTGCTGAGTCCGGTCAGCTCGCATGGTGCTGATTGCTGAATGGATTCTTTGTGCTGCACAAATCAATTACTGCCCAGTAATGACATAATGGTTTTACACACTCCAGTTGTAAGGAACGACTGCACACTGACATGTGAGCTTGCCGCATCAGTGTCTAATGATGCCATGTGTTCAAGAGTAAAATTACATTATCCTTTCAGGGCCATGTTTAAAATCAAATGATAATAATATCAGCATTTCATATAAGTGAAATATGTCCCTGATCTTTATTTTATAAAATGTCACCATGCCACACCAATAATCAAATAAGAATTATGATTGCGATCACAATAAGCAGCAGAACAAAAAGCAGCAGGGATTGTTGTAATCCTACATGAGTTCTGAGACACAGAAAGCATGTGGCACTTGTTTCTCACCACCCAGCTCATTTATGTGAGGTGTGTCTTTATCTCTTTTAGCACCCAGTCTACTGCGTGAACGTGGTCGGCACGCAGAATGCCAACAACCTGATCACTGTGTCCACAGACGGCAGGATGTGCTCCTGGAGTCTGGACATGCTGTCCCAGCCGCAGGTACACAGCAAAGTCCAAACCCTACACCCAGAGATGATTGGTTAAAATGAGCTGGTTGCACAAAACACCTTAAAGTAAGATTTTAGATGAAGAACAAGTTAAAGTTTACTCCAATTAAAAGTGAAGCAAACTACCTGAAGTGTTCTCCTTAAGGTTTGCTATAAATGTTCAATTAAGAATGAAAAGTTTTCTCCTTGTCCTGGTCCTTCTCTTATAGTGTCCATTAATGTTTGCTAAACTTTTGCACAAAATACCTTTGCAACCAAACCCGCTGACAAAAACTTAAGGTACCTCTAATTCTGTCTTATATATCCAAGTTTATGGCAGTAAATGTAGAAGAAAAAAGTATCCCGAGAAGATTGTTTCACTACATGTAGAATCTTTGACTATCTTCAATTGTATTCCTCTAAAAAGATAATATTGGCTTTTTTTCCTTATTATTATTTTTTAACTGTAGGCCAACTTTGTGAAAACAGCAGGTGAGGGGATAACAGGTATCAGAGGTGTGAGTGCAGACAAACCATAGGAAGCAAACAAATGTTTTCTATTGAGGGTAGAAATTTGCCACTTCAAACTCTTACAATACATTAAGGCTTGAACCCTTCTTCACTAAAGATAACTTTTAAGGACCATCTTCAGGTAATTCCCTCTGCTCAGGAGAAATTAAGCCTTAAGGAGAAAACTTAGTGGCAACCGACCAAAGCTGTGATGTTCTGTGAACTGCTATTCACATGTAATTTCTCTAGCTATAACAGATACCTTCTGTACTGTACTTCAGTGTGTTTAGGTAGACTCACACTCATGCCCTGCTGTGTTCTGTAGGAGACCATGGAACTGGTGTACAATAAATCCAAACCGGTGGCGGTGACAGGCATGGCTTTTCCCACGGGAGACGTTAATAACTATGTGGTTGGGAGTGAGGAGGGCACTGTGTACACTGCATCCAGGCATGGCAGGTTGGTGGACACACACACACACACACACACACACACACACATTAAGAGAACAACCCAGTTAAAACTTCGCTGGATTGCCTATGTTTGTTTGGACTGATAATTTGTTTCTTATTTAGAATCAGGACATCACAGTAAAATGATTCTGCAAAAACAAATGCATTTAGAAAATCAAGAAAACAAGTGAAATTGAGTAAAAGGTGGAAGAGTTACAAAATATATTCGAATTGTTTTTAAAAACTGAATTGACTATTTTTCCATCAATTTAAGGAGTTAATTGTTTTTGCTTTAATCAAAGCTCCCTTACTGTGCTGTAAATTAATCTCCAGTAAGACACAAACCACTTCACTTCAAGTTAAGAAAACTAAAACACTACAAAGATTAATTGTGTGGTTCTGCCCCTCCCTCCCTCTGCAGCAAAGCAGGTATCTGTGAGATGTTCGAGGGCCACCAGGGGCCAGTGACGGGCATCAGCTGCCACAGTGCAGTGGGCACAGTCGACTTCTCCCACCTCTTCATCACATCTTCCTTCGACTGGACCGTCAAACTCTGGAGCACCAAGGTACAGGGTCTGCATGCAGGAGAGAGAGAGAGAGAGAGAGAGAGAGAGGGAGGGTGTGTGGGGGGTTGATTGTACACTCAAAGAGAGAAAGAGGGACCATGTTTGTGTGTGTGTGTCTCAGTGTGTGTGCAGAAGTTGAGAGTCAGAAAGAGCTAGTGAAAGAGGAGGGGGAGCTCATTCAGTGTCTGTGTGTGTGTGGGAACACTTTTGGGTTGTTCTGTTTTTGTGCATGGATACGATGTGGGTGCAGACATATCACTCAGTCAGTAGTCTGTATCACTCACTAGTACAGTGATACATTTGGGTCAGTGTTGTAAATCCCAAATTCATCTGATAAAGCCATTCTAATATTGATACTAACAATATCAACAACAGATATTAATGATCTGCACAAACATATTTTAGCCTTGATCATTTTGCCCTGAGTTGCACCTGCTAGGTAGTTTCCTCCCAATCTGTATCCCGCCTGCCTTATGATATACTAATGAAATTCTGTCGTTTTATGGATGGTACTTAACAGCCAATAATGCAGAAGAAAATTGAAAATTGTCAGAAAATTTTTTGCCTGTGAGGTCTTAATTAGGGCCAAAAAACAATTTTGTTGTTTTTGCTTCTTTAAAAGTAGAGGATTTGTCTCTTTTGGTCAAAAAATAATAATAAAAATTGCGGTGTGAAAAGTCGAATGGTATAATAGCAACTGGCTGTACATTTGATGGAATATTCTGTGGTTATGGCTGATACCCAAGCAAGATCAAATAGGTCAAAAAAACAAAACTTACAGAAGGAAATAACATTTCCCAAAGGTCAATCATTCAACAGCTGCAAGGAGGAAATTGCGGAAATTAAAAGGATAAAGGAAAGGAAAATAACATTAAAAATAAGTTCTTGTGTTCTTTCATTCTCTTTGAAAGCAAACATGCTGTAGCCAGACCAGCATCTTTATGGTACAAGGTGGTGGTGCTCATAGAGATGCTAATATTTTGTCAACAAAATGAAAGCAGACAGTTTCTTTTAGATGCTTTAATTAGATGTGTTTCTCATATTGTCCGGCCTTTATCAGATTTTAAACATCAGTGAGTTGAATTCACTGAGCTGCACTCGCTCAGTCTCAAGTCAGACACACTCTTAAAGGGTTTTGCTCCTCCTCCAGCTCGTATTTGAGTGACCCTGTCCGCTCGGGGCATTTGTTCTCCCTTCAAACTGATGTGATAAATTCCATTTGGCAGCAGCTCAGTGGCAGTAAAAAGCCAACTGTCACAGTTTCTGTCAAAGGGAGTGCTGGCGAATACAAAAGTTAGCTAATGCATTCAAAGACACTTTAGCGGCGATGGTGCTGAGACGCAGAGGAGGGCGCTCAGGTACATTTGACTGCACATGAGAGGAAATACAGGATATACGCTGAGATATGTCATTGGAAAATTCAAGTAAATGAGCAGGGCGGAAGTAAGGAAATAAAACATGGAATCAAAGTATAAATTGGGATGCTGAAGTAGCCTCAATTTGAAGAATAAACTCTACCCAAGGGGAAGGAAAATTAGATAGCACAATAAGATATCACCACTTTTGCAGACACAGGAAGGAGGAAGGAAATATGAAGAGAGGAAAATACATAGAAGAATGCAAGAAAGAGTGAAGGACAAAGGAGCAGGAGGATTTTAAAGATGTCTTTTAATGCTTCAAAGTGGACGTGATGCTAACATTGAATGACAGAGGAGTCAACATGAGCAGGGCGTCAAACAGCAAACACAGCCAAAAATCCAAAAGAGACTTCTTCACTATGAGAAAATACATAATGCATATTGCATAATATCTCCAGCTTCATGCAGATCTAGTTACAGCTTTCATACTTGGCTTTGACAGGCAGTAAAGCACTCTGATGAATTTTAGCTCATGTTTGCATGCAGCTCGTCCATAAGTCTTGTGCAAAGGGTCCCGTGACACATATTAAAACATTTCTGTGGATTTTCATCAGAAGAGTGTGTTATTTTTCAGGATTTGGGAATTCCCTTTCCTTTGAGGGGCACCGCAGGAATGTGTGTCTGTCTCTTATCCCACATAACCCATATTTGTGTGTGGGCAGGCGGCATACCTGCCTGTGTGTGTATGTCTGTGTGTGCGCAAATACAGAGACACCCCTCATGCCTCACATGCACCTTAAGCAAGCTGCCTTTGCTTACCTAAAATCCCCCCGAGGTTTGTCTTCAGCCCGATTGGTACCCACACATGTATTTGCAGTGGATTTTTTTTGCATTCACGTTTGCAACAGTTCAGAAAGGCCGTCACGCAGAAGTCTGCTGGTGTTTTTACACTCGGCGGTGCAAATATTGTGGTTAGTGAAAACATTCGGAGTAGGCCAGTGTGCGAAGACGTCGCGACAGCTGGGAGTGGGTTTATGATTATGCATACCTTGAACCGGCCTGCTCTCTTGACCCCAAAACCAGCATCTACTAAGTGATTGGATGGAGCATAATCGTTCCACTTTTGCTCTCTTAAGAAGTTAATTAAAGGCCAACACCGCAGTCAGTTCAGGTGATTGTTAACAAGTGTCTGTGCTGAAAATAAAACTGTTTCCCTGATCCTCACCTGAAGGAATACTTTGGATTTATTGAAGTGTGGTTGTATAAGTTACTTAGTCAGTGTCAGTAATTGGGAAGTACCTCACACAACACCAAAGTAACCAAACTACCCATTTAAGGGTTTTTGGCACTGGATTCGTCTTGAGCAGCTATTTGTGAAACAACCAGTTTCAGGACAACACCTCAGTCCCTTCAGCGTGTGGTTATGAAATCTGGTGTGAAGCTATCAAGCCTGTGTGATGTTTGTGACGCAGCCAGGAGGGAAGCAGTGAAATTATAGAACTTTGGCTGCTGCAAAGATAAGATGGTTTGGATGCCTCTGAAAGTCCATGTGATGAGAGGGTTTCTGTAAGACTCGCAGGCTCCAGCAAAAGTGAAAGTGCTCATGATTGTAGGGCTTAAAAGTCACTTATAGGTTGGATAATGTCAGCGGGTCTCTGTAGACATGATGTGATTATTTCAGCTGAATTTCAGGGAATCTTTAGTCAGTCACAAATGTGGCAA
>JAOWBC010000539.1:12095781-12107241 GCA_028566105.1 Hypoplectrus providencianus | reverse complement strand
GCGTCTTTGTTTTCAACCCCAGACGTTTGCATCAGTGGTAGAATGTAAATAATTACTTTAACTTAAGTACTGCACTTGTGTACAATTTTGATTTGTAAGTACTTTACTTGAGTATTTCCATTTTATGTACCTTTACACTTCTAATCCACTACATTTAGTTGTCAAAATCCCACATAAAAAAGACCAACTGAAGGGGATTACACATGTTTTTCTTCAATTGAATCACACCAAAGAATATGAAATGGTAAAAAGTAGCCGTACCTGGAGAAAAGTAAGTGTTGCCTTATGCTAATGCTAAAGCTAATGATGCATAATGAAAGTCCCCTTAGGGATTAATAAAGTAATTTTGATTTGATCTGATAATTGCATAATAATAATAATTTGATCATTTATTTGGAATATTTACAACAATCTGAGTGGGCTCTGATTACTTCTTCCACCACTGGTTTGCACTATCGTTTCCATGGATATCTCCTGAGAAATAGTACTTTCATGATGAGACAGTGGCTCTAGTGAACTCTACCTGCAGCTCCTTTCCAGAAAGCCCTCGGTCCCTCTTCCCTGAGAATCTTCCAGAAGCAGTCCACCAGGCCGCTGTAGGTAGTCTGACCGGCACGTGCTGCCACCTGTAGCCTGGTCTTGATCACGTCAGCCGGGGTCACCAGAGAGGCTGCCGGCATGCCTGGGGAGAAGAAAAGCTGTCAGGATGTGTGATGGTTTTCTTTTCTTAAAAACAGTCGGATGTGTTTGATTGTAAATAGAGCAGAAAGTTTCAAATCAACCCCCAACAAATGAGATGATTTGTAGAAAGCAGCCATCAGCGGCCGAGAGAAATCTTGCATATCATCGTAACTGCGACTGATAGAGTGGTTTCAGCATTCTTTGTTCCCTCTTTTAAAACACGTCATCTGGGATCTTGACCATCTTGCAGCAAGTCTGCCGCATACATACACTGAACACAAGTAGGGTCCAGTTCCTATCACTTCACCATCAACCAATCCATACCACCAGCAAGGCCATTATTTAATCTCTACCTTTTTTCTTCCTTTCCTCCCTCTCCCACTTTCCTTACAGCCGTTTGAACGGGCCCAGACAATGGACGGTAATGAGAGCAATGCACACTGTGCCCCGTGTGCCGGCGAAAGTGACTGGCTGACTGAAGGGAGTGACTGCAAAGCCCCCACTCCAGCCACTTCAGCCATGAATGGGCTCAATCATTGATGGCTCGGTCATTACCATCAACTGCCCTCTTGACGATTTATACTGACTTCTTGGTTTTTGTAACGGCCAAACGAGCTATTCAGCAAGCCTAATCAACTCAGCATTAGGTAGCAGACTGGCACCCGGTGGAGACTGACCACCTGCACTGAACTGAACTGTGGAGAGTGAGGAGAGGAGGAGAGGAGAGGAGAGGAGAGGAGAGGAGAGGAGAGGAGAGGAGAGGAGAGGAGAGGAGAATGAATGATATTATTATCAAAATATTAGCTGATTAATTTGCAGCTAAAGTCTAACTGATTAACTGTTTCATCCAGTCATGACTAAAGACTGAACTACACGGTGCCTCTGAGCGAATGAGAACAAACATTCCCTCCATAACTCTTCTCACATTCAGAGCTGATGCCAGTCGGAGATGGCCAACACTATGTTCTTCACAGACCAGAGTAATGCTTAGCTAAATAATGCTGTGCAAACTGAGCATGTAATTCAATTTCCTGTGCTGACTATAAAACACTAATTGCCAGAATGCTGTAACCACTGATAAATACATGTGAAAGAGGGATGATAAATGTGTCGAAGTCAGGAAAAAAATAAAGAAATCATGAGGCTCGTTTCAGCTCGGAGTCTGTGGGCCGTGGCTGCCAGTCTTGTGGTGAGAAACCAGGAGTAAAAGTGGAGGAGGGAGGCAGGATTTATGATTTTTCCGTGTTGTGCTGCGCCTCTGCGTCAAAAAGAGAGTGCTGCTGACACATCTCCGAGGATTCAAAACAAATATTAAGTCTTTTATGCAAATCTAATGCCTTTTAACTTGGCAGGGGAGTGCTGCTCTGTTATTAGTGTTTACTTTAGGGATAAATCCAATATTTAAACTCAGCTTTGGATCACATTTTCATGCAGAGGATGAAGTTGTTAAGTTATCAGTGGATGCTGGTCTTCTTGGCCTTTCCTCACTGTTATGACTAACCTACAGAAGGGACTGTACGCATTCCTTTAGGGTGAACATGCATAAAGTATGCACAAGCGTGTTTGTGCGTCTGCCTTCATGTGTGTATGTGAATGACCAATATATTAGGATTGGAAAGCTTCCCTGTCGGCCTGGTTGGCAGGCATCTCAGGCGCTTCCCTGCTACAGAGCTCCAAAACCCCAGTCCCCAATCACTGAGCAGCGCTCTAATTAGCAGCTACCGCCATGGAGCCTGCGGTCAGGGGCTGCCTGGCTTCCAAACTCTGAGCTCTGCTACTGTTACTGCAGGCAGAGTGAGACCTGCTCTCACACTTTGTTCAAAAGATTTTCATAAACTTCAGTGCGCTGCGCAGCGCCTCAGGGACCGAAGCTTTTGGCTCGCTATGAATGGTCAAATGCTTTACGAGCTGTTTGTCACGTTATGGACAGACTGAAAAAGTCTAAACTCTAAAAATGAAACATGAGATTGTTGATGATTGCACCTGGCATCATTTGATTCATTAATACCAGACAGTAATGCCTACAACACCATACAGTAATGCAGACAGACTTAATTATAGAGTTTAAGACTTAATTGGTTTTCTTTATTGCTGATCTACTTAAACAATTTTGAACAGAGTCCCACCAGGTATGATCCTTGTCACATTAAAATAAATTCTACTTTTAAGCTGCTGTAATCTATATATCTCTGGTTAGAGCAGCAGCTCTATAGCTCGATCTGTCTGCTTGTCAGTTGGTGGGACAACAAAAACAGGCAGCGAATTTTTTTTTATCAGAGAAAGCTGACGTTTAGCATACATGTCACTGGTGATTGTGTGTGTGGGCTCACCAGAGTCACACCAAAACACAAACAAACTAAATGATCAAGGCTGCTGTAGACCAGCAACAGTGTTCTGTGAGGTAAAATGACTGCGTTTGTCAATGGAGTCTGAGAATAAAGAGCCAGTTGAGTGATCGATGCTTAAACTTAAACACTTCTATCTGACAGCAAGGTAAACAGCTGAAAAAATTTTAAAAATTGCATTTACTCTTGGACTGATATTGATTTTTTATGTGGCCAAATACATTTGCTACAATCCCTGCCCAAAGCTGTACATTAAAATGCCTGTAAGCAATAACATAACATATTTTTCTTAGGCCAACTCAGAAGGAGCATCAACACAAAGTCTCAGACTTGGATTTTTGCATTGGATTTTGTATCATTGCAGAAAAAATAAAATCTGTGGTAAACACACATTTCTGATGCTACAAGTTTTGTTCAGCAGGATATGAACACTTTTATGTTTGAAGCTTTAATGCAAAGCTAACATTAAGCTATCACAAACTACTCTACAGTTGACTTAAACATCACTGCAGTTATCTTTCAGACCATCAAGCTAAACAGTGTTTTGGCAAGCTAGTGATACCAAAAATAACCTAATCTGCAATCTACAAAAGTTTGCAAAAGCACTGAAAAAACATGACTTGAGAATATGAGGCAGAAAAGAGAGAGAGTTCTGGTCTGTGTCTGGCCTGAATAGTTTAATGTCCCCCACCACTGTAATCTCATTTAGCCACTTGTTAGCAACCACCTTTTTCAGGCTGCATGAATTCACAAGGGGGTATTTACTAATGTATTTTATGTCATTAACCCAAATTCAACACCTCTTGAGTTCTTGTTAACCACAGACCTTATTTCAGGCTTCTAGCCACAAAGCCATCTAAAATCCTCATTGAGTTTGAGAGGATAGACCGGTGGTGCTAACATGCTAACTTACTTCTGGGTTTAAGAGCTCATTACAGTGGTGCCCTCTAAAGTAAAAGGTCCTCATACAACCAGAAACTGGAATCTGGAAACTTTAAACTAACCCTTGCTTCTAAACTTTATAATAGTTCACTATTTTTTTCCACTCAGTTGAAAAGGTTGAATTATTTTACCTGCCAGCGCTCCAGCAAACAGCATCTTGGCTGGCCCTATCGTCCCGTCCTCCTCAGTGAGGTAAGCCTTGACATGAGCGTAACAGGGGAAGTAGATGGCTGAGAAGGGGATGTCCCGCAGGAAACAGGCCTTGGAACCCTGGAGGACGACGGTCAGAGTGAAAAGGAAATGATTAGGTCAAACGTATATTAAGGAAAGTAAGGGAAAACAAAGATGGTCAGACACAGAAAGTAGAGCAGAGAGAGGGAGTGATGGGGCTTAGGGGATTTATTTCATGACTTCTGGGTCTCTGAAGATGGATTGTTTTTATTAGCCACAATATGAAACATCAACTGTCTGTTCCCAAAACCAAACACTTGAGCATCAACTTATGTAACCGCCAGAGAAACTACTTCCAAAAGACTCCTGGAACAAATCAAGCCTCTCCATATGCAAACGATCTGTGTCCTCAGCAGCAGGTGAGGCAGGCAGCCACAAAAGCAAAACTGAGAAAAAAAAAATAAAAGGAGAGACGCAGAGAAAGACAGACTGGCTGACGGAGATGACTCCTTGTCTGCCACTGTAAACAACACTATATCATCAAGCTTATTGAGTTTCCTGCTGTATTTCAAGCCTGTTGGCCTGCTGCCACCTTCTTGATACAGCATCTACAGTCAACAGGAGGCGTTTAAAGAGCTGGGCAGGGTCTCCCTGTTTTGGACAGGCTTCATTTAACTCCTATGGGATAATCCTTTGGTTCCTACACAGACACAAACAGAGAGAGGATTGGCAGATACCTGGGCTATCTCTTTCCCTCTCTTTCCTCTGGCACTTCTTGTCTGCCTGTCCCTCCTGCTGGCTGGCTGGGGCCCGAGCGGCTGCTGAAAGCTGGGAGATTCTATCAAGGCAGGACAGACAAGTAGCGTCGCAGGGACTGGGACTAGAGGCCTTAATATCAGGGTGCTGTGTTGGGAAAAGCACGAGCAGAGCAGTGGAGTGTGCATGTATAATCCATTTACACCAAGATGAAATTGAATGATGTAGTTGACTAAATGCATACAAAACACCTCTTGTACACACAGAAACAACTTAAATACAATAAGTCCATAAACATCTCGATAGTCCTACACTGACAACTTTCCCCCAGTGAGGAATGGTGGCGCTAGAGTGTTAGCCACCCTACCAACCAGTAGCTCCACCAGCGTAGGGTGAGCGTCAGGATAATTACCCTGACAAAGGCAGCTCTGTGCCTGGGTGCAGCCCCTCCGGAGCCAGCCCGTCTGGGGCTTGCAGGCTGGAGCTCGTCTCCTCCCCGCCTCCCCTCCACCACCACCACCTCCAGCAGCACCGCTACTGCTTTCTCAATACACTTTGTCTCATTTCTGTGCATGGAGACAAACACAATGAAGTATGTGCACAAGCATGCACGCAGTCACACACACTCGCATAGGTAAGGCAGCACTGAGGAGCATTCTCACAGACAGCTGAATGGAGACACATACTTCAACCTAGTCATAAATTACCAGGAGTGAGTGCACAACTCCTCAAACACAGCAACAAGGGGCAGGTAGACCGAGACAAGAGGAGGCTCCACACTCCGTTGCAGCCTTGTTAAAAGGCCCAAAAGCTTCATATGGACGGTGTGACAGGTGGTAACATCAGCAGACAGAAAGAAAATCATCAATAACATCCAGCACAGCAAATAATCAGCATCCTATCAAAAGTCCTGTCTGAGAAAGGCTAGATCTTCATTGAGAAATAGTTTACTACTTAGAATTTGTGTCATCATCTTACTTGCAAATTAATACAGCCGCAGGTATGAGATTGACATTTTCACAGTTGATTGTGTTGACAGTTGAAGCAGAAACTCCCCTGTCGTGCTCCATTAGTACTTATTTATGTAATCTAATTAGAGATGCTCTGTGTGAGGGCTAATGTCCTTGCCTAGCCAGTTAAGCTGCTGATGTTAGCGGTAGTCAAGGCTCAGTCTATTGGTTGCATGCAGGAAGTGATGAACCAATTTCCCTTTTAATTTTTTTTGTACCAACCATTTGTTCTTATTTTCATAGTACCCATTGATTTCCAGGATTTACCAATGCTTCTAATTTTTGATTTCTACCCAAACTTCAAAAGAGGTCGAAAGTGGCCTTACCAAAACATTAAAAAAACATTAAAAAAAACAAAAAAAACACAACAATTTAAGGAAAAAGCATGGATATCATGTAATAACATAGCATAGTACAGTCTGCAAATGATAGATTGTTATACTTTTATATGTTTTATTAGTATATGTTATGAACTGTTTTTGTACACTTCCCTTATATGCCAATACTGACACTGACAGCATGTCCATCATTGTTGCTACGTTGTCATTTCCGATTCTTGGGCATGTTTCAGAGTACTTTCACATGGCACAACACCTGCATTTATATGGTGGTCTAATCAAGTTAGATTCGAGATTGAGAACATCTAGGAGATTTGGATCATTACGACTGTGTGGTTCGTCTGGAGTTGATTTGTCGTATTTCTGGAACTTGTAATAGAAAATTCATATTATGAGAATGTTGCTTAAAAAGACCCATTGATTCTGGTTGTTTGTCTGTCTGACTTGTAGAATTTATTGAAAAAAACAGACACTATGTTGCTTTGCACCTAACTCATGCTAATGACTATTAACTGATTTAAAAGTCATAATATTTATAACAATAAGGAAAATATTCTTCATAACACACCAACGCAACTATATTTCTATATCAGCCTCTAATGACATTATAATCTTTCACGCTTGCTTTACAATTGGTGCGTAATACCATACAACTCTAATATGTTCAAACAGTGCACTGTAATTTTTAGCCCTGTGGCACTGAAAAATACCAATTATGGCAATTAAGGTTAAATACAGCTTTTAGCATAAATTGTGTCTTTTCTTGTTCTTGAGCAGAAGACCACATAGAATTGTTGATTGTAATGAAGGCTGATGTGGGGTAAAGTAATGTATAATTTTACAACAGTTAATAGAAAAATCACATATGATTTAGTCATAACAGCAATGAAAAATAATGGATTGCTGTGAAATTGTGAGGCGGCCAAAAACAGAATGGATACTGGTCATCTAATTAATGTAGTCGCAGCAAATATAACTTGAATTCAGCATAACATATAATATTGCTCTGAGCTTTCTCCACGATCACACCTCTCAATTACAGATAAATGTGAGTTTCAAGGTTGCTCGTCTTTACATGAGTAAATGTCTAATATCCTTTTACCAATAAGTTGCAGCGGCTTGACTGTTCAGGGCAAACATTTTCAGCCTCGTGGTTCTGTGAATATTGCATCTCACACTAATACTTCTGGGGCAGGAATGGATGAGGCATATGTAACTGTGCTTGTGTTCTGGGGCAGGAAGCATTAAAATACTGTAATAATAGTGTAGTTTGGGCCAAAAAAGTACTTGAAGAAAGATTTATGGCAAAGACATGTGAACTATACACAGACCTCTGACCCCAACAACGCCTCTCACCTTGTAAAGTCCAAAAAAGCCGAGGTCCCTGATGACAGACAGGGCGCTGACCCTCGGCCCGGTGGTGATCTCTCCTGCCACCTGCAGACGGATCTTTACAATCTCCAGAGGGTTGGTGAAGATCACCTGGGAGCCACCAGCCTGGAGGAACAGGTAAACAAAAACACATCAATGGAACGAAGAGAGACGCAGGTCTAAGTTAAACATGAAAACTTAGTTTAATTTGTTGGCCAGAGCCAACCATTCAATTTCAACATACATTAGGCCTCTTAATTCTTCAGTGTTAATTTTCTTGATAATATTGTGTGCTGAATCATCATGAATAAAACTGCAATACACTATAGATTAAAATGTAACCATTATTTTGCTTTAACACAACTGCTGCAAGTGATACAACTCAACAATAATGCTGCCTCAGCAACCAGCTGCAAACAAACATGTTGAGAGGAGGAGAGTACAGGAGAGTACCGGGAAATCCAGCCGATGCGGCCATCTCTGTCAGCTGTTTGTCTTCATCACACAGACCCTGCGGGGACTCTGACTTCTCCTTTTCTCTCTAACCTCTCACTTCACACTGCTCTCCAAACCTGTACTTGTGAGGGCAACAATACTGCGGCAAGTTGAGACTGGCTTCTTTTGCCTTTCAGGTCGGCTGGGCTTTTTAAGTATAAGACGTAGCTGCTGTGGTAGAGCTGTGGCGAGACAAATGGTTAACTGTGTCTAGTCAGGGAACGTGACGGCATTTCCAGAACGCTCCTTGATACTGAGAAATGTTTATGCCGTTTGAAGATTTATATTGGGCGTAAGTGGGCTCATTCTGATTTCCCTGCTTCTCTCTTTTCCTCTGAAAGTCTTTCCCGCTATCAACTCTCTCCCTTTCTTACTTTGACCTCCACTCAAGCGATCTCTCTCATCTTCTCTAATATTGTCTCTCTCTTGCAACCGTTGCCACTGGTTACTGCAGCTACACGCAAAAGGGCGGCACATCGCAATTAGATAGCAATTGGTTGCCATGGTGCCGTTTCTGTCTTAAATAGGCCTGGTCTGTTTGTTGTTGTTTCTCTTCTTTTCTCCCCCGCCTTCAGTCGCTTCGTTATGAATGATGGATTGTGCTTGTCGCCTCTTGCTTTACGGGAAGGCATCAAGCTCCAAATCTGCAACATGGGCATTTATTTTTTTTTTGCTCCATTTCCCTCAATTTTAAGTGTTACCATATATTGCTTACGAGAAAAGAGGGGAGGAGGAGATCATAATAGTCTCATTGAAGGTGTGTGCAGCGGCTTTTTTAAATAACACGCAGTACAGTGGGCTACAGCTTCCCCTCCAGACCCAACCAGAGGCTGCGAATAGCAGGAGGGCTGCCGCTCCAGAGCTGCTACATCTCACAGCTAACTCTTTATGACTTGTTTTATGGAAATAACCTAGTTGATTACATGCTGGCTAATAGCGTGAGCATCAAGAGGCTATTGGCTCTGGACTCTAGCAGTGTTAGCTGCTTCAATTGGATACTAATGAGACTGGAGATGGAGATGTTGTTTACAGAAGAAGCGTAAACAAAAACATTGTTGAGAGGGATGAGCTGACAATTAGACCTGACAACATGAGATAAAAGAGTGACAGAGCTGAGTTTTTTGTGCACTTCACCATCCCACATTCCTACTTAACCATTGCAAAATAACTTTAGGACAAGAGAGAGAGGGGGGACCAATAGAAATGAGAGGATGAGACAAATAAACAGAGCGAGCTAATGAGAGAGAGAATGATGGAAGACAGAAACAAGAGAGAGGAGTAGTCAAAACAAGAGAAGTGAGGGGAAGGTCGAGGTTGAGGCAGAGAGGTTGAGGGTTGTGATTATGGAGTGACAGCGTCGGCGGCTCTCTGATGATTCTCAGGTAATTACAAGGCAAGGTGATCCTCAGAAACCTGGGACGTCAGCACCTTATGCACGCATCACAGCTCCTGGCTGTGTGTGTGCTGCAAAGAGCATACCAAGAATTTTGTAGAAGTTTGAGGGAACCCCCCCCCCAACACAAATACACAAACTAGTACATTAGCTGCTATCCTGAAATTACAATTCAGCACTCTTAATGCTACCTATGGGTGTGGGTGTTTTAGATTCTCTGATAATGTTTTCATAATTCACGTCAGGCCAAAATAAGAAAGTCATTACAAAGAATTAAACCTGCCATGCAAGCTGGGATACATTCACAATGAACACGAACAAAGTATTACTGTATTTTGACTCTCGGTCTTACCCCCACTCTCCCTCTCAGCAATGACCCACTAAGTATTTTGTGTAACTTAAGTCCTAAAACGCAGGCCAGTAACTGCCAGATAAGCATCCAGCCAGCTTAGTCAACGGTGCATGCCATTCTTACCAAATAATCATTAGAAACTGGCAACCAGCGTCGGAGCTTAATGGTGCTGAGCCACAGGGTTTAGAGAGGGGAGGAGGAGGGGGTGAGGTGAGAGAAGGGAAGGGTAGGGTAGGTGAGAAGAGGACAGGAACATGTTTTGTTGACACTGCCAAGCCAAATAACTTTTTTTTTTTTTTTTGTAGAATTTCAAGCTTGTATCCAGACTGACGTTTGGACTACTGGACAATGCAATGATATTACATGGATATTGTGATATGAGACAAGATATAATTTAAGATTTTAGACATTATGATATCATAATTAAGCACACATTAGCCTTATTACTATTTTTAGAAATCAGATCCAAGCCACACTGGAGATGGTTTGAAATTAAATTCCAATCAGAGTTCTCCAGAGGCATCTCAGTTTGGAAGCTCTGGCTACCCAAATCGGATTTCATAGTGTCTTTCAAGTCACTTACAATTCGACACACAACAACAAAATGAAATGACAGAGGTGCTGAGGAGAATCCATGCTGCTAGCAGATGAACATGGACAAGAAAAAAATTTAAATTAATTAAAATTAATTCAGATTAACAGCAACTAATATTGAAGAGAGTCAGTTTTAAATATCGTATTTTCTTTGTCTTAACGTAGCCAAAGAGGCATTGAGGAAACTTTACAACACAGAGAGTGAACATATAACATTACTATTCCCCTGTTCCTTCCGTCTTTCTCTCTTTCTGTCTTTTACTTTATAGACTGTGGACCTGACGCTGACACTGTGGTCCAAACCAACACTTTCACAGCTACCAAATGATATAAACAGATTTCATGTGCTGCGGCTGAAGTCTGACTAAAACAGGGTTCAGGAGGGTTCGACGTGTATGTGTGTGTGTGAACGTGTGTGTGTGTAAGATAAAGTGGCAGGCAGAGTGCAGTGCCAGCACTAACACCGGGGCCTCAGCCAGGATGAAAGGAGCTGTCAGGACGGCTCACGGAGGAAAAGAGGAAAAATCCATCCATCCACACTCCTCTCCTCTACATTTATCCTCTCCTCTCCCTATGCATCTGTTATGGTTCTGCTTCTGAATCCATATGGGTTGTATAAAAGAACAGCCAACCACTACTTTTCACGGCGAGTACGGTGCGGAACACTTCAGTACATTTGCTTTCCTGTGGTTTCTACACTTTCATTTTTGTCTCTGTCACAAAACAGAATAATTCGCAAAAATAGCAAAATTTACAGCAAATGTACCGAGCTAAACCATTTCTTAAACATACTCTAGATTTAATAAGGTCAATTGAATGTTCCTGAGTGGAGCTAAAGCCATAATGACTTGTGTATCCTGAAATACTTTGCTTTAGTGATCAGCATCAAAAGAGGGTTGAGTGAAAGAACTTCTTTCATTTGCTCAGGCTGAAGCTGCCGGCCTGGGAGTCACCATGCGTGTGTGTGTGTGTGTGTGTGTGTGTGTGTGTGTGTGTGTGTGTGTGTGTGTGT
>JAOWBC010000539.1:12075246-12095681 GCA_028566105.1 Hypoplectrus providencianus | reverse complement strand
GTGTGTGTGTGTGTGTGTGTGTGTGTGTGTGTGTGTGTGTGTGTGTGTGTGTGTACATGCGTTGGGGGCAGACTGTGACAGCCCAGTGATCAAAACCTATGATGGGAGGGGAGTAGGTAACAGACCTGTGGTGGTGGGTTTCAGGTAGCAGCTGCTGTCAATCTTCATCTCCTACCTATAAGCGCGTGTGTGTGTGTGTGTGTCCGTGCACCTGTATGCTCTCTTGTCTGTCATACATGCACACACTCCTGTGAGCATGTACAGTATACGCATTTGCTCTTTCATGTGGAATCTTTACACGTTCCATCAACAAACAGCGACTTATGGCCTCCAAACAGGTCTGTGTCTGTTCACTCAGCTGTCAGAGAAGCAGCACTCAGAAAACAGGTAAACATAGTTAAAGAGATGTATGCTGCCTCAGTACTGTATACACTGTCTGTGGAGAGTATGGCATCATTTCAGCACAGAGCACATTGAATAGCTGGGATGATGAAGAGGGAGAGAGAGGCTCCATGTTTGGGCTTTTATGGAAAAAAGGTGAAATATGTAATGTTGACTGAATTTAAGTAAAGACCTTACACACTTTGCAAACATGTTGAATATCTCTGGTCATTTTCATACTGACAACATTTTCACGGTACTCGTAAAAGAAATCTGAACTGAGAGGAAGCTTTACCTTGGTAAAGCAGTGTAACTCTTCAGTGTGATTTGAGACTCACTCGTTTGATTATGATTATTTAAGCACCTCTGTCATTCAGAATGTACATATGCAACCAGACACCATGTGTACTTAACAGTCTTTTTCTGCCATGGTTTACCTTAACATATGAAGATCCCTCTTTTATAAATACTGAAAGCAATCTAATGCTTTTGACAAAGTGTGACGCTGATGTGATGGAAGAAAGGCCTGTGAATGTAACACATGATTGTCAATTGATCTTCAATTCAGTCCAGGTAACCATTGATGTAAAGTGGTAGTACACTTAGAAATAAAATTGTTCATTGTAATGAAAACCGTACGTTATTACCTTGCTTTGAAAAACTGAGTAAAAATTGATCAGTATCAACCACAGTTAGCAACACTCCCACAGTGTAATGTAAGTTTGTTTTGTGTCAAAGAAGATGTGGCAAAAAACTGGGCTCCGGTCACTCAAAGTTGTGGTTATATATTTAACTCATATTTCAAAGAGCGGCTGCTCATGCACCCTTTAAATTTTAATGCTCATTTGATATAATTTTTATCTGTTTACATAATGTTGTGTTTTTTTTATGTATCGGTATATGCCCATGCAATTTGGGAATTTCAATGTAGAACTTGGTGATATGCTTTCAGTGTGTAGCTTAATACTTTAGAACATTTTCAGCAAATTAAAATCAGGAATTTTGTGATATGACATTTTAATACCATTTAATCTGAATTCAGCACTTGTAACGAAGCAAAGAAATTCTCACGAAGAAATGTAACAAATGTGACCGCTACGTTGCGACTTACACATCCACCAGCCAGGATCTCAGCTCCGAGTGGGACTGTGCCATCTTTCTGTCTGGTCTTCCCTCGCACAAAGTCATTTACCTGGAAATACAAAGGGTGACAGTCTTAGACAAAAGATTTTTAAAGCTGCTATGGTGTATCATGATAGTAAAACAGTCAGTATACAATGCACAATATATTCTGTGAGACCTCAAAGGGGAGAATGTGACCATACAGTGGGTCTTTATGTGCATCTGTCTGTATTGTATATCACCTAATATAGAATCCATCCAAGAGATTAAAGCAATTGGAGAACCTCATGTGTCTGTGTGTAGATGTGCATGGACGTGTCTATGCGCTCTCTAAAGCAGTGACTTACTGTGAGCTTTATGGCTTTCTCGGGCGCCACACCCAGTAGCTGTGGTACAAGACCTATCATTAGAAAATGGCAAGATGATTAGAAAAAAACAGTGCTGTGGTACCCCTACTCTCTTGCACACACACACACATACAAACATATACATATACCACTTCCACACACTCCACATGATGTGTGGCTTCTTGCTGCATGCGCCGGACCCTGCAAGATCTTCTAGACGCTAATGAAATCTATTGATGTGGAGTGCGGGGACATCAGAGTAGCAACAAGAGAGAGAGAGCAAGACGGGGTAAAGAGAGGATGAAGAGAGAGAAGCTGCGTCCCAGAATAGGAAAAAAAAAGGGCAGAGTATAAAACAAACCAACCAAAAGTTTACACAGACCTCAATTACAACCCAGCGCAGGGTAAAAATAAACAAAATAATCACAACAGAGCACAATGAAACTTGGCCCCCTACCCGGCCCCAGGGCCATACACACACAAATACACATTTCCTCAAAGTCACAAACACAGTTAATAATCTACAGTACTTTGTGTGTAGCAGGGCCACACACACACACGTATGCATGCACACACACACACATAAACACACACACACACACACACACACACACACACACACACACAATCATATACTCAATTTGGAGCTTGGCAAAAAGACCTGATGCCTGGACCTCGTAAAGAAAGCAAACCAAAATCCAATCTGATTTTTGTTCCCCAAAATGCTGACATACTTTCTTCAACACAGACTACACATGCCACGACATGGGCATATAATTTAATTTGACTTAATCATCCCCATAAAAAGATGCCTCTGTCTCTCTGTTTGCTCATGAGAGATCTCAGCATTATGCTACATTATTAAGTTGGGTTTTTTCAGTGAAAGCACTTTGAACTTATGTTACATAACTACAGTTTGGCTGTCAGGCTACCTGTCTGGCCATATATCTGGAGCCATACCTGTCTGTCTCTGTGTCTGTGAAGCTTTTCCACTCTTGATGGCCTTTGTGTTTCCCACAGAAATGCAAGCATTCAAGTTTCCTCTCGGGAGCCCAATGCTGTCAATCAGAATCCGGGGTTTTAAAAAGGCCCCGCCCCCATTGCAAGGGACCCTTTTTTCAATACTTCTTCAATCCGACCCCGACAATACCGACACAGACACCCTAACCCAAGCTTCTGAAGACAGGGCAGGTAGTCATTAGGTATGTCGGGTCCTGGTATATGCGTACTTGCATGTCCGTGTGTGCGTGCCTACATACTTGTACGTCTCCTCACTGTCTGTATGAGTGTGTAAGCCCAGACATGCGACATCACCACATCGTGACACGGGCCTTAAGGTATGTGGCCTCACGTGTGATGTTCATTGTCCTGCTCTGAAAGTCTCCAGCCAGCCAGTAATCACTTCAAAGGAGACAGGTCAACAGAGAGGTGAACTCACACAGCCCTCCTGTCCACCCTACACTTTTCTTCTCCTCTCGTCTCTTCTCCCTTCTCTCCTCTTTTATTGTCCCTACTACTCTCTTCTTTCTTCTTTCATATATCAGGTTTTTTGTTTCAAAACTGGTATATGCACAAGACATGCTGTTCCTGGATTTTTGTAATTTCTGTTGTTGGGACTTAATTACATATAATGTTTGTTAAACATGCATTGGTACATTGCTCCCTATTATAAGTATGGTATCTACCATGAGCTTGAAAATACTGTTGGAGTGTTTTCGAAATGTTGAATACCATGACTGGGATTAAACAGGTGAAGCAATATTTAGCATAAATTGAAATAATTTTGTTTTCAGACACAATTCAGATTTGGAATGGATTGATTAATGAATTTTTTAAGAAGATAAACATGTTATTTGCCAATAATGAATCACATTTTCACAATCTTTTCAAGAAAAGACTTGTTTTAAATTTTTGGGCAGCCATGTATAAAAGATACTTGCAGCAGTAATAATGCATGATAAATGCTGCATGAAAACCTAACAGTATGTAAATATATGACATACAAACATTTGAAAAATGTTAACATTTGTGTACTGACCTCGGTAAAGGCCGAAGAGACCCTCGTAGCGAACCACCTTTTTGAAGCAGTCGAAGCTGTTCTTGTACATGAGCTCTCCGACCAAGGAGCCACTGCTCCTCTGGTTTTGCATGCGTGTCTTCACCAGATCAATGGGATACACTGCTGTGGCTCCCACAGCTACAGAGGATGAAATTTTGGTAAGTTGGATACTGGTTGCATGTTTTAAGGGCAATGTTTGCTTCTTAAAGACCAATCAATCAGTTTATAGAAAGGAAGCATTAATTTGAGACTAGCAGTCAAGAGTTCATATCATATCATATCACGAGTTTGATATCATGAATTGAAGGCTTACATGAACAAGTTTTATAGAGACAAGTAAGAGAAGTTTGGATTAACAATATGAAAACACTTTCAGCACTGTTAAATTTCACAAACTTGGCTTGCCAACCTAAACAAAAGCAGGTGGTTTTGCTAAAACCCCTGGGCATAGGTGTGAAAATATCTCTATATGCCTTTGTAATTGCGATTAGCCGACCATATAAGTGGAAGAAGAAGAGGAAAAGGCGGAGGAGGAAGTGGAAGTCTGTGGGACAATGTTAAGAAAGACGTCGAAGTGTTTTGAGTCCCAGTGTCTTCGGCCCGTCAGACGGACACAAACAAAAAGAACCGACCCAAGGCGACAGACTTAATTAGAGAGAGACTGAGAAAAAAGAAGGGATGGCAGACCCATACCTCCTTATTAAGCTGTCTCCCTTGGGATAGAAGGAGGAGGGATGAAGGAAGGGAGGAGGAGAAGAAAAACAGTGGGGAGTCTGAAGTTGAACACAAGGCCTCGGCACCACCCTTCACCCCCACCCTCATCCTCTCTCTTCTCATCACACAGGTACAAAAGAATCCACACAGGAGGCTTTTCCCATGGCACGCACAGAGGCGAGAGACAGGACAGAGCAAGGCAGAGGCACACTAAAGAGCGGAAAAGAGATAGAGAGAGAAAAAGAAAGAGAGGGAGCTTCTCTTTAAGCAGGGGAGCAACCGTCGCCGTTGTAAGAAAGGGTAAGGGCAATAGAGGGGCCATTGTCTGCTCTCTCTCACCCTTTTCTTATGAGGACAGCAGAGGACGGGGGGTAGGTAGACACACAAGCAGGTAGGTGGGAGGTTTGGGTGGGTGCTGGGATGAAGGTATGCAGGGAGCCAATGGGGCGTGACTCTTACCCCCTGCCACTGAGCCAAGGGTGAACCTGTAGGCCGACTCTGCCATCTGGATGAGGATTGGGCGGGAGACGTCACTGCCCAACTGCTGCTCACACAGCGGGAAAGAGACAATGAAGACATAAGTGCAGAAGAGGGAAAAAAATTAACAACACCGAGACATGACACAAGACAAGCCACTGTTTCAGAGATTGATTTCTCTATACCAATCCACATGCACTTAAGTACTGTTTCTTATTAAACATTGCATGCCACACATCCAATTCCACCACCCTGGAAAACTAAATAGCAGGCAATTAAATCAATCATTTGTCACACCTGCTGTATAGTGTTTGACAGCAGGTCCCAGTTTTCATAATGGCCATGGGTATATAGTATAATGGTCAATTAATAAAACTATGCAGACAAGAAAAAGAGTATAACAAGAATATATGAGTAAGGACATGTTTTTATCTGGTGCACAGATATGCAAGTGCCTTATAGATATTGAAAACCAACATGTTTAAGCTGCAGTAAAGATGTTCCGTATTTGATTATGAAATAAAATGATATATGATTTTAAGATAAAATATTAATTGATGCTTTAATTACTATAATTTGATTAACTAAATAATTCTTAAGACTTTTTTATGCCAATGGTAAAAAAAATCCCTGCAGATGAGGTCACGATGAGGTCATCACAGTGCATTTTACAGAGATAGAAACAGAAAAGCTGTAACCAGACAATGTTTGGTATTTTTACTTCAAACTTGTTGATGTACTGGATAAATAAGCTAATTAGCTAATACCCTTATAATTTCAGGATAAAATAAAGTAACTGGGGAAAGCAACACAAAGCCTTGCACAAATTATCAAGTGGTAGATTAGTAGTTCAAATCATCGGCGTCCGTCAAACTTGAGGGAAGAAAAGGAAATTAATGGTGTCTCAGTGGGTCTACTTGTTTACTGCTAGAGTTGTGTGATGTATCTTGATTGAGAAATACAGAATCTGCTTTGTATGTTTCCAGTGTGACTAATCTGGTCTTCACAAGTGTGTAACAGCATCTGACCTATAATCCTAAAATCAAATTGATATCAATACAACCTTGTGATCATCGCTGTGTTATGCAGAGTGCAGTAGAGTGTTAGTAGCCAGCATTAGCCACACAGTAACATTAGCCATAACCCCCCCTCCACCTGAGGTACCTGTTGCCTTGTCTGGTCTGCCCAGCCCTGGCCCCTCGACCCTGGGGAGAGGGGGGTGGAGTGTTGTAAGTTTGTGAGTGTGTGTGTGTGTGAGTGTGTGTGTGTGTGCGTGTGTGTGCGTGTGTGTGCGTGTGTGTGTGTGTGTGTGTGTGTGTGTGAGGGGGATGGGAGCTCCACCTGTCAGAGTGAACTCCCACCCCATTCTACAATTCATCCCCAGTGATTTCTTACTGCCCAAAAAAGTCTTTATCCACAGCCTCCACCACTTCTACCATCCTCCTCAGCTCTGTCTGCATGAATACTGGTGAAACTTGGCAATACTTACTGTCAGGATGTTGAGGGAGAAAGAGGGAACACGTTAACAGGATATAAAGAGAGAAAAGGCCAACCGACCAACATGTAGAGAAACAAGAGAGAGAAACAGATCAAAAAAGGAAATGGAGAGAACTAGCAAAAGATGAGGAGAGAGCGCTCCAGCTAGCTGGCGGCCAGCCCCTGAGGCCAAACCACAAGGGCCTAAAGTGGCTCATTGTGGTGGGACTGGCGTCTGTGTAGTGCTGGGCCCCTTTGCTTTCTCCCCTTTGGCCCCCGCCTGCTCCAATATGGCCTGGCCAAGCCTTCACTGCAGTGCTGGAACCCACCAGGCAACACAACTCTGACCAAACAGCCCAAGAAGGAAAACAGTCCTCTGCTCATCTGTCTGGCAATTCATACACCCTTCCCCCCCTTCTTCATTACCAATTGCTCTAGTTAGCTGCGGCAAAGTTTCTTCACATCTATCATTTGTAACATATAGCATGCTTGAGGTTCATTAGACCTTGAGGATGGCTCTGCTTGTCTTTATATTCCTGGATTTGTGAGGTTTTTTTTAAGTCTTCAACATGTCAGGGAGAGGTCTAGTGGTGTCTCTTTGAGTTTGAGTCTTTTATGGGAAGTTACTTTGACAGGTTCGAAAATGAGCAAGGCCGAAGAACACTGGCATGTTTTGGGGGCAAACTTTCCACTTCATCTGACAAAACTTGTTTGGCTTCAACTCGTGTATTTTTTTGTATATTTTCTTTCACTTACATGTAACTCTAAAACAATGCTTCATTGAATGAATTGTGTAATCCATGCCAAAATCACAAATCAAACTGATGTCTTGGTTTGGCGGATTAATTACTTGTGAACAGGAGATATCATTATCCTTAATTATAAATCTTAGTATTCTGCATGGTGACATCCTGCCCTAGAGAATTTATTGAGGAAAAAAAAGAGCTCCCAGTGTGGAAGAGGAAACCAAACACATCAACAAGTCTTCATATTCTGTACCTGTCTCTGGACCTCAGCCAAGTTGTAGGGCAGGGCGCCTTCCTCCAGCGGAGCAATCTGCTCAATGTCCACTAAACCAACACGTCTGATGAGGAGAGAGAATGGAGAGAGTTTTCAAGGTTTCAAGTAACTTTCAACTGTTGTAAAGCTCTCAGAGGGAGATGATATTTCATCGATGCATCACCAAAGTCCATGACCTTTGGAAGCATGATCTGTCAGTGTGAAGTTACTCGCAGTTTCAGATCCTTTGCTATCTTTCCATGTGAAATATCATGGCATTCGAAAATCCAGTCCTCTGTTTGGCATGATTGAGTCCGACAACTGATCTATAAGAACTAACAACTCCCACTCCTTTATCCATTCATCCAAGTATAACAAAGATATTTAACCTTTGGATGTAAAACTACTGCCTTTTCTGAGTCTTTCCATTGCATTTCTACAGCGGCCCCAGATTTCCCAGGCTGAAGGAACCGGGAACGCCAAACCCCCCCTCCTCTGAATATTGGGGCTATTATCTCTCGCATCTCCAATCAAGGGGAGTGGAGAGGGCTATTAAAGTATCCCATTGCCCAGAAATAATAATCAGGTGGTGTCTTAGGCCGAGGTTAGGAATTATGAGTGCACTGGTTGGGCCGCGAGGCAGACGCAGAGGAAGTGGGGGAATGTGAAACGCATAGAGTTGTTTAGCGCCACGGATCATAAGGGCTGGAATTGCCCCTTTTTTAGGATAAATGGGAGTTCGGACTGGGTTTGGACTGAAAGAGGATTCCCTGGCACTGATGTAGTCATGTCTGATTCTTTTGATCCTTTGCAGAGAAGTTTGAGAAGGAAGAAAGAGCTCGTCTCTCTGAGGTATGGACCCTGAGGCTAAAGGTGCGCTGTTGGGGGCAAGTATGGGATAGTCTTACCCTCCAAAACTCCTTGACAAACTGGAGAAAAAAAATTAAATGTCTTGATTATGAATTCAACTGAGATGCTGTAACATAAGCTTAAATTTTCTGAAGTTATGATGGTTCTCAGTGAAACAGAATTCTTCCCTATATATACCCAGTCATCATATTCACATTACTAATGATTATGTCCTCAGAGATTAAATCATCCACCCCAAAGACTCAATTACACATAGAAAGCAAATCATACACAAAACACTGCCACATGATCAAAATCTGTCTTACCCACGAGGATCTGATAGGTCAGCCAGCTGAAAGAGAATGTCAACCTCCATGGGTGTCACCTGGCCGAACTTCTGAGCTGCCATAATAAACTCCTCTGCAAGAAAGACATATTTATTATTTATTTCATTTACAAACCAATATTTGCTGACTGCACTGGTTGCAAACATAAGTCAAATTGTAGAGGTGCACAAGTAAATGTTTCACATGATTTATCACCTAAACATGTTTCTAATGAGTTCATGTAATACCATAAAACAAAGCAAATCTTCCAGCTTGACCTGGGGGATCCCCAGGTATCCCCAGTATTGAAGGGGTATATGAAATGCCTTCCGAGTGTTCTGGGTCTTGGGGACCTTCACAGAGATTTACATGTGGAGCATCATGATCACATCACAAAACAACCTAAAATGCCTCTTTCAAATGCAAATGAGCAGCGATCTCAAAACTCCTTTCTCATGCCTGAATCTGAGAATCCAACTCAAAGCTCATATCATGAAAGTACAAGGGTAAAACATCCATGGATGGGATACCTCCCTGGCTTTCAATTTCTTGCTCCAGTATACATAACACACTTAGACATTTATATCTCCCTACTCCTTAACTCAGGAAAGCAAGTTCCTCTTAACTCAAAACATGCAACTGGCCTTTCCATGGACCTAAAATTTGGAGGTGCCGACAATGATCCTAACAGCTGTACAGCTGGCTCCAAACTGCCCCAGTGCATGCTAGGTCATGCCTGATGGAGCCAACAGAACTACATCATCAGCAAAGAGCAATGCAGTTGAGATGCCACCAAACCAAACACTCTCCACTCCTTGGCTGTGCTTTGGGATTCTGTCCATGAACATTACAAACAGTATAGGTGACAAGGAACAGCCGTGGCAGATCCCAAAACCCACATGAGAACATGTTTGACCCACTGTACAGAATGCAGACACAGTTCCCAGTACAGTTATACAAGGGCTGGATGGCTGTGATCAACAGCCCTGACACCCCATTTTGTGGTAGCGGTTTCCATGCAAAGAGTGAAAAGCTAGTCCACTGTTTCCAAGACTTAATAAACAGTGATTATCCATATTATTTTGGTTTAAATACAAGGGATCGATACAGCTGTGTGTATTTTTTATATATAGCAAAGTAACTTCATAACTGGTATTTGGTATAAATCAGTAAAAAGTGAATTATTACACTGTCACTACAACAGTATCATCAATTGATATTTTGTTTATTACAGGCACCAACATAAGATGAAGTGTGAATCAGAGCAGACAGGTGTTGGCAATTTGAGCAGAGAGAAAATTAACATTAAAGTTCCCAAGTGTAAGTGAACAATGTAGCATTCAGTTTGATATAGTTGGCCTTGACGTGCAGGACCATTGCTAGTGGCTGATTTATATGTTTCGCTGTTTTATGGGTATTAAAAATCACTCACACCAGTTACCCTCTGTGAACCCTGAAGTGAGAAGTGTCAAAGCATGTTGAATTCATCAGAAAATATGGCCATGGAGGGTTATGGACTTCAAGAGTTCTTCTGAGGCAGCTTTAGCATGCCGTAACTTAAGACCTGGTCTATTGTAGGAGGAATAAAGAACAGGTTGACTGTAGGCTGGCTTACAGTGGAGGAGTCAGCATTGTTTGACCTGCTTTATTCAAAGAGCAGCAGGCTGGGGTTGCGACAAAGTCGTCCTACACTGGAGCCATTCACCCCACCGAGGCTCAGCTTACCCCTGAGGCATGCTCTCTTTTTCTCCCACACACACACATATATCCATGGGTACATGCAGGTAATGCTCACAATCATGTGAGAGAGCATACTTACACAAGAATAAAGACAGACACACACACACACACACACACACACACACTCACACACTCAGACATAGACAGAGTTCTGTCTGGGGAGATCACAGATCACAATACTGATAACCTGTCTACCCATAGTCCACAGTCACCAGTACAAACATACAGAATCACACACACACACATACATACATACGCGCACACCTGAATGACCTCAGTACACATTTTATGATGACCTGCCTCTTTGTAAAGTGGTCTTGCAAATAGACTATTAAAGTGATAAGTAGACAAATAACTGTGTTTTTTATGTACAGCTCCTTGATGGTATGCTAGCTAAAGGTAAAACTCCAGCAGTAAATAAACTGACCAGTGTACTCCATACAAAGTTCACTTTTCAAACTGACTGAGGATGAAGGCAAAAAAATACGATGATAAAAATAAGACATGGGTGTTGACATTTTCATACGGACATAGGCACCAGATAAAAAGTTAATGAACCATGAAAGTTGTTAAAAGCAGGCATTGTCTATGGGGGATATTAATTGTTAGTACAAATATTCATGGCAGTCCATCCAAAATTTTCATCTGGACTGAAAACAACTGTAAAACTCAACCAAACATTGTGACATGGTCAAGAAACCCTACTGGCAAAAAAACTGATTACAGCAATTTACTTTTCAAAACAATCATTGTGGTGCCAAAGGACCGTTGGAGGTGAATTTGCTGACATGTCATCAGTTCTGGCTCTATCTAGTAGAAAGGCAATTATATGATTATTAGTTACCATAAATACTTTATCAACACAAACCTGATTTTTACCTGTTCACAAAGATGTACACTCATCACTTGACTTTCAAAGTACACTGCTGGCTCGTTAGAAGGTGTGTTCTGGAAAGGTCTCCTGTGCACGCACACACACAAACTCTTACACACTTGTGCACTCGCTATTGTGTAGGCGTTCAGCACTGTTATAGCGTCCCCGAGGCAAAACAGTGGCCTTGTTGCACATACAGAATCAATCAGGATTATTATGCATGTGTGCATGCTTGGCTGTGTTAACATATGTGAATGCTTGCGTGTATGTGAGAAATGTTTGAAGAAGTGCGCTACAAAAAGCACACAAGCTTGATACACATGCGGGTGTGTGTACAGTATGTGTTTGTCGGCCAGCCAGTGGTACATGGAGCCGAGCACTTGCAATCCCAGAGGAGGCCTTAATGACTCAGGGAGTGGAGGGTGGATGGGTGGTGGCTGTGGAGGTCTGGCTGGCTACCGGCCACGACCGGTCGAGCCAAGCCCAGCCTTGGTGTACCCATGGTGGGAACAGCCTGGGGAGCGCATGGGCTCTTGGTCTGGGTCGGCTATGGTCCACACCCCTGATAAGGCTTCGATAGGATCACAAGGCTACGCTTGTGGCTCTGGGCCATGTGGAGAGAGGTCAGAATGGTTTCTTAAAGATGGCCAAAGCAGGAGAGAGGGAGTCAGAAAGAAAGAGACAGAGAAAGGTAGAGAGACAAAGATAGCGAACTGGGCTTCCTGCCAAGTACTGAGGAGAGGAATGAGAGACAGCAAGTGGGGCAAGCAAGTGAGAGAGATAAGAATTTAGAGAAACTAACCAAGGGAAACAGAGAGAAAAAGAGAAAATTCCTTAAAAAAAAAACTTGTTGGATCAATAGATAATAATACCTAATTTCATCACCTTGTAGCGCTATATCTTTTTCTCTACAGTAATTTAAATTATAGAGCTGAGAACAAGCTTACAAAATGGCTTTAACTATCTAACATGCACATTGATCCACGGGGTAAGACAACACACCTCATTCTCACATGATTTTGACAAAGTATTCTTCATGGTTTTTTTTTGTTTGTTAAGGATTTCAAATGTCATTATCAACCTACAGCATCCCAGGACAAAAAAGTGGTCCTCAGATCAGTGCCAGGATGTCTAATAGACAAGACAGGCTCCATCAGGGATTGTGGGTATGCAGTACGTGTGCTGGGTCAGATCCAGCATGCCCATTTAAATGCCACCGGGAAGGAAGAAAACCAAACAAAAACAAGTTTCCACCCTCAGTGCACACAGACGTAAATATATTATGTGGAAAACACACCGAAATACTGCCTGTACTGCAGGATTGTATTAGTTGAGTGCAGGCTCACATTTGTTTCTTAGTTTGCCTCCTGTATGCTGCCTGTCTAGAGAATGCTGCATGTGAGTGCACATATACCGGTACTCATAAATGTGCATTTGAAAGAAACTTTGCCCACAAAATTACCATTTGTGCAACAATTATTCACCCTGTGTTACCCAGGATTCCTGAAGAGAGTTTTTCTTGCATGCTTCAAAGGTGAACAAAGAATATGCAAACAAAGAAAATTCTTGATGAATTCAAGTAAACGGGACCAACAACCAAACAAAGCATCTGTTCATCAATTCTCACACAACTTGCGCAATATAATCCAAGACTCATTTATCTAATCTTGTGCTCATCACTTGCCTACACATGTATTTTCCCTAAAAATCTTGCCATTTAAAACACACACACAAACACACAGAGAGCATGCCTGCACAAGATATTATGTGAAATTTTTTTAAATTACATTGTTTCACCTAAATGCAACTCATCAAGAATTTGATTCCATATTTGGATTCTTAGTTCACTCTGGAAGCATGGAAGAAAAACAGTGTTTTCTTTAAGATGTCAAGGGTGAATAACTGATACAAATGAGCATTTTGGATAGAAGTATTCATTAACATATGCTTTTTTATCCATGTACCTTTAGTGAACTCCACATCTCGGCGATGGCCAGACAGGGTGCTGTAAATCTTTCTTATCAGCTCCATGTTGTTGAGAAGCGAGTTGAAGCCGTTGAAGTATGAAAAGCTGACCTGGTGAGACGTGCTGCCACCCGCAACCTGGACAAGGACGGAGATACACAGATTAACATGCCATTTTATTTTACAACAACCGACAAACACAAGCAAAAATCAAGGTGCACTCCAATCTGAAAAAAACGCATGTAGATATTATGATTACATGTATGAAAGAGGAAACATGACACATCAAGAGGAAATCCTGATGAAAGCAGTGGTTAATCATCAACGTTCCTCTTTACCATTGCTCCACAGGGATAAGTAAACCCACGTCAACCGCTACTTTTTCCATCACACAACGCACACTCTCAGGGAGTTTAATTAACTTTCTTTACGAGGTGGAGGAAGTGATAAAAGAAGAGAAAATAAAAAAAGGTAACAGATTAAAAATAGATCCTAGGCTCTTGAGGACATTCCAGACTGCACACAAACTCTTTTATGTGAACCAGCATCCCATCTTTATCAAACAAGGCTGTCAAACTCTTACAGGTCTCCTTAGAAATTTGGGCTCAAGCATATTTAATAAATGTTTTGGGCAGCTTAGGCCAGAGTATAAGATGAGCCTTAAGGCTTTACTGCTCTTGAGAGTGTGGCTGCAGAAAAATGTAGAGCTTCCTTTCACTAGATGGCACTGTTTGCTTTACAGACACATTCAGGAAGGTTGCTTGCGGCTCACTGTGCTTGTAACAAGAGGGGAAGCTCTGGCTCGGGTGAAACTGTCCTAACAGAGAAACACTTTTGTATCTGCTCATATCTATGAGCCTTATAGGCATGGATCTTCCCACGATATCCAACACAGAGTCTTTCACGGAGGGGGAGAGGAGAACAATGTTTGGGTGAAAAGAGTTTGGCGCTGATCATTTGCCATGTTTGGTGAGTGAATTAAAGGTTGCCGTTTCATTGTTTATGTTCTGCCATAGTACCGCCTTTAATGTGTCTGCTGTATGTATGGTTTTCTTTATACAAGTGTGTGTGTGTATGTTCAAGCACAAGTGTGTGTGTGTGAAAGAGTTTACTAACAGCGCACCAAGATGTCTGGTTGGTGAGGTAAACACAGCAGAGAAAATGACAGAGTCTACAAGGTGTTTATGAAATGGGGCAAGACATGGACACAGACGCAAGAGTAGCACACGCGCAACAAAAACACTAACACACACAAAGAAAAGACAAGACACAAAAAAAGACAAACATCTCAGAGTTCAAAACAAATAGAGTACACGCGCGCACAGCTGCACACGCACAAACACGAAGATGATGGACTGCAAAACTCCAGTCTCCATCTATCTCTGTCTCTATCTTCCCATTCAGCTGGCCTGCTTGGCTTTGACACTGCCAGAGAGGTTAGACTTAATGACATGTTGGGAGAGAGACAGAGACACGGGGGAGGGAGGGAGTGAAAGAGGGGCGGTTGAGAGAGAAGAAGGGAAAAAAATGAAGGGAGGGAAAGAAAAGAGAGAGAGGGTGGATGAGAGGTGACAGAAAAGGTAAAGAGGAAGGAGAAGAAGAAATGAGAAATGAGCAGCCAGAGGGAAGGAGAAAGCTGAGGTATTTAGTTGTGAGGATGTGAGAGAAAGAAACAGACTAAAGGGGGAAGACAAGAAAGTGGTAGTGAGACAGAAGAAAACAGACAGCATTTAATCCCTTTATTTGCCTTGCTAGCTGGCATAAGCAACTACATCAGTGGCAAACACAGCTTATAAAATACAAACATAGAAGCACTCCTTGACATTAGAGCTGAACAGATCCATCCATATGACTGATTTTATTGGCTGATATTATTCTATATGATCCGATATGAATACTTTTTTTTTTTTTACAAAACTAACATTGCAGAAAATAATGCTTGACGGCCTACAAATAGTGTGGGCTATTTATTTTAATTTATTTATTCTTTATTTTCTCCTTTTTTACTTCCAAGAATGTTGGTTGACAATGTTATACATTGTATGACAAATTACATAAAAAATAATAACACTGTTAAATATAGTTTGAGAATATTCAAGAAAGGAGCCTTAACAGTACCTTCTACATAGTCATACTGGTGCACAATACACATAAAATGGTGTACAAGATGTATAAATTAGAATAATAAATAATAATAATAATAAATAAATTATATACAATATATATTATTATTGAATTATTGCCTGTGGTCGAATAGTGCTTGTAATGCAAAGTGTGTATCATCCTACATTTGGTCATATAAAGATTTTGTTAAATATATAGAAACTTATCCCTAACACATGATGAATACAGATTTATGACCACCTGTTCCTTGATAAGAAATTGCAGCTAAGATGTGAAATTAAATGAGCACAGTTGCAGTTATCTAATGTAATACTTAAGTGCTGCTAAATAAAGACCACCTCATTTGTACAATATTTTCTGAGCATACAATGATGAATAATTAGGTGTGCAGCAGTGACCAATTTCACTATTTATAACCAGCCTGACTTTGGCTCTTGTGGACTGCAGTTAAACAAATGGAAGAGAGAACCGCAGAGCCAAACAAAAAAACCCACCGCCACGAGGCATTCCTCCACGAAGGATGTGAGCATGTGCGGCCGGATGGTGACCATGATGTCCCTGAAGTCCAGGGCTGAGATGGAGCCGCTGTGGGCTTGGTCCCGCTGGATAAAAGCCTGCCGCGCATGTTCCAGCTGCATCTCCTGGGGAAGGGAGTGGAGAGAAGAAAAGCAGGGAAGTTTAGGTGTTAGATCATTCAGTGAATGCATATTATTGGACACATATGTGGGTCATACACCTCTTTAAGTTGCCTTCATAAATTAAAATCCACATAAACTCACTCATATAAACACGTATGCCTAAAAACACAGCATTTTCTTTGATGGCCCCCCTGGTGCCGTCTCCCCCTCTCAGTTACAGGGGAGCCAGCGTTTGGCAAAGCTTCACACTCGCCTCCTCTACCAAACAGCGGCTTGCCTACTGTGAGGTGTCGCTTGGGCTTTTCACACCCTCCCCAAATCCCCATTAAAACCACTTGAGGGAGAAACATACAAACACACACACAGACGTGCACACACAGGCAAGACGGCTAATCACCCAACTGCTCACTTTGTCTCTCTTCTTGCACACACACATACACACAAAGGTCCGCAGGGACAACAGCAGGCTGCGGTGGGGACACATCCCACAAGGCCTTTGAAATTAGCAGCCATTATCGGTACCTGCAACCACAAGTCTACAGAGAGAGGCTGTAAACAAACCGCCGCCACTGATGCTACGTCTATCTTACAACAAAAAAAAAACTTGGTAACAGCAAAGTAGGGATATCAGCAAAACAATAATCCACAAAGAGTCACTGTGGAAAAACAGCCATAAACTTGGGGGCAGCGACCTGAAACTAGTTGCTTTGGATGTTGACTCATTTGCAGTGTATCATGGCCTTTAGGTCAAAAAATCAATGAAGCAAAAAATCTACTTCTTTTTCTTCAATTTTTATTCATGAGGTTTCTGACATATTGTGATATAATACCAACAATAGAAATGACCCATTCTAGCATACTCACTTACTTACAAGTTATATCAGTCCCAATACATTACTGAATGAAAACTTGGAAACTTTAATAATAACTGACAATAATTAGTTTTAACTGATAAGTTATAGGCCGATATCACAAAGCCAAATCCTTTTCTTCAACTTAACAAGCACATCATCCACACACTCCAGTACAGTAAGTGGTGGCGTTTTTAGTATTAAATACACAGAGATTTGACAGATTATGTCAAAGCAATAAATTTGAATTTTTATGAAAAAAAAAAAAGCTTTACAAAAGCCAAAGAATGTTAGGGAAGTTTTGGATCTAATTTACTGGAAGAAATTAACATTAGAAGAGTCAGAAGTGTTTTTTGTTGTTTGTTGCTGTTGTTGTGTTAACAATAGTGATGTCAGTTAGATTTGGTCAGAGCTGTGGAATATTAAATCAAACATCTTTGCTCGCAACATCAAAGCCTTCCTTACCCTAAACTACAAGATAGTTACCCCTTTTTAAAATATGAAAATGTTTTATTATAATGGATTACATTATAATGAATAAATATTTTATACAATGTAATGTTTGGAAAAAGAATGACCAGCAATTATGAAGCATGAGGTTACATGACTTTATATACCATTATAGCATCTATTTAATGTGTTTCAAACGTAGTTATGAAGCGTGATATAGTTACTGTGTGCCCTTATCACGTGTAACTATACAATACGATACATTATAGGCATCTTTAATATCTGTGATAGAAACAGGCTTCATAGAAAGTTTCACAAAAATGTTTTTTAAATTACATTGCTTGAAGTAAGTACTGGCCAGTAGTTATTGTACAATAAATAAGTTAATAATTCTGTTCAAAATAAACTATTATCAATTTGTCCAAGAAGAATGGACATTCTTTTCAAGCCACACATGTCACACAAAAAGTGCTGAAGGGAGACTGATAAAATCTTGAACATGCATGGCATTATTCAACTGATTGATTCAGATGTTATTGTCATAAATGGAACTCAAAAAAGTGGTATTAGCACAACACAAAACCCTATGAGGCTATGACTTATTGTTGTATTGAATTTGAGTGATATTTCACTGACAGCATAACTGATCGAACTCTAAATTTGCAGCACCCAAGAGAAACGACAAGGGAAGAGTGACATTTACACAAAGCTGAGTGGAGACCGGAGGGGAGTAAGAATAGACATTGCAACAAAAGAGCTAGATTTGCAAAAACAGCAAATGTAGCAGCCATGTGTCAGTATCACCTATGAGCACAGCAGGGGCTCCGGAGAGTGTATAAGTGAGTGGAAGGCAAGGAAACGAAGAGAGATTGACACATGTAAACACTCCCAAGGTAAATAAGGTGAGATATTTTGGTGTCAGCATCCTGAGTGTCGTGACTCACTTCTCCGGTCGGTTGTGAGTAGGTCAAAACACTTTGGTATGGAATAAACTGGGGACAGGATAGGGAGGAGGAGGAGAGCTGAATATTTAAAATCAAAACAAAAAAAAGAAAGTGAAGAAGATAATGTTTCGCATGCGTGACTGTGTGCAAGTGCAAAAAAAACTGCATTTATCTTTGTGTTTGTGTCCATCTGAAAATGACAAAAAAAAAATTAGATCCTGTTTCTCTGGACAAGTCGAAAGTCTGAAAAGCCACACAGCAACCACACAGAGCAACAAAACAACTGTGGTCCAGGGGATGGAGCAGTTTATAGTCTCAGCCTCTTAAAACCTTAACTTGTTGCAACTGTATGAGTGTTTCAGGGACATGGTTTTTATTTAGAAGAGGAGGGAGGGAGGCAGGAGACATAAAGCTGGGGGATTAAGACAGCCAACAAGAGACCGCCGAGGCATTTTGCTTTAATTGTCCTTGGATGAGAATAAAAACACATGACAAGCCACCTCTGTTTGTTTTCAATGGCTGTGATACTTTTCCCCCTTCTCATCCAAACTTAAACAATAGATATGAGTGCAGCAGGATTGTATCTATCTTTTCCAATCTCTCCATCTCATCAAGCTATACAAGGAGAAGCTCAACTGCCGATTTACATGTGCCAGTGAGCCCTCTACACAGTGATGTTAAGGGCTGCCCACTGATTCTTGGGAGAGTCAAACATATAATTGGGACTTTTAAAATCTGAGCAATGCCAACAATTCACTTTTTTTGAGTGCTTAGGAAAGAAGTGGGACATGTGGTGTCCCCTCCATGTAATTCAAGCCCTTTACTTGCCAGGATTTATAATATGGGCTACTATGTGCCACTTCTCTGGACATCGGTAATACCATTGCCAGAGACAACACCACGCTGACAGTGCGAGCTGAGCCTTGGCCGGCGTCCACGCGTGAGACGGGAAAAATGCATGTAATTGGTGAGAATCTCTGGCTTCCATCAAGACAGTAATTGGCCAGAGAGAGCCCTTGTGAGAAATATGCGGCGCAAACGTTTTCCCCGATAATCCCATCTTGTGAGCATCTGGCAGTGGCGTGGTTACAATGGCAGAAAAAACACAATAAACACATGCATGTATGGCAGGAAGAGGAGGAAATAAAGGATGGGAACATTCTTCAGGGGGGAAAGCTGGGTGGTAGGGAATAATAAAAATAACTGACAAATATTCAGAATATGGTGTGTGTGAGGGTGTGTTGGTTTTCACAACTCTTTGACAAGTTTTATAGCTGCACAGAGTACTTTTTTTTCCGGCTGACATTTACGAATGCCTTGCCTGTTCACAAAAGTATTATAACAGCCTTGGTTAGTAGTGCAATCACAAAGTATGTAGTAATTGCCCAGGTTTAAATTCCGGTTCAGGAAATGTGTTGTGCCTTTCCTAATTGCCCTGTCATCAATCACTAGAGTCGTTGATAACACACTGCCAATACCTGAATTTTACCTAAGTATTGTAATGGCAGTAAGATATTCACCATCACAATGATATTAATGTGCATTAATTATTAATAATTATTAATGTGACATACTTTAACAGAACCCAAGATATAATTAGGACTACCAAGATTAAGTATTTATTTGATTTTTTTATATTTCTCTATGAGTACTAATCTACCAATGAAGCAAATTTTAATTTAAATGGACAGTATATAATTTCTAAAGATCTATCAATCCAAATAATGACAATATCATATCAATAAATTAGACCTTCAAATAAATTCTCTGTTGAATACCCCTGCCATAATGAGAAATTCACTTTCTTCAGCCATTTATTAAGGCATGAATCAAAAGCTCTGAGAAATGATGAAATACAGAGAGCATAAGCAGGAAATGTGCATTCCATATTGAGCAATAAGTGTGACTGGCTGCTGGCTTGCTGCTGTGAGGAGTTGGAAACCACTGAGTGACTGACTGGGAGAGGACTGGGCACGCTGTCAATGCAAAGTACAGCGTCTACAGGCCACAGCGCCACAGACTCACACGCATGCACACACACACACACACACACACACACACACACACACACACACACACACACACACACACACACACAC
>JAOWBC010000539.1:12049003-12075146 GCA_028566105.1 Hypoplectrus providencianus | reverse complement strand
GCCACACACACTCACCCTCTCACACACACACACACACACACACACACACACACACACACACACACACACACACACACACACACACCCGAGCAATAACAAGCACACACAAATACACAAACATCGACATAAACACAGATGCACAAAGCTTGCATGCCGCTGCTCACACATACGGTAAAGCTGATGAGTAAGATACACACGCATACACAGAACCACACATATGTGTAAACACACTTACTGTATGCGCAAAGACGCACGCACATAAAACAATGTCCCAATATCCATGCGCTGCTGCCCACTGTGTGTAAGCCATCTGGTCTAAGTTAAGTGTAATATAAAAAGCTCATTCAGATACATGGTGAGTGTGGATGCAAACTTGGCACAGCTCAGGCCCTCTCTCCTACCCCCACCACCACCTCTCCCTGCTCAGGCCTGACTTAAGTCTAGACATCATATTGGAAAATGGCTCACACACCACAAATACACAAGGAATATTCCAGTTTTACTATTTATGGAGGTACCACTGTGTCTCTACCTGCTTCAGAGGAGGCGGAGGGGAGTAATGCTAGGTGTACGTCAGCTAATGGAAAACAAATGCCAAAAACGTCCCAAGTATATAACCTCAGTGTTTCATTAATGACTAATCTGGTCAATATGTAGGGCTGTGCTTGAGAGGAATCAGGAAAGTCTGTGTGTGTCTGCATGCATGTGCATTTAGCTGGCCGATCTGGCTTAGATAAGTGTGTAACAGTACAGTTAGATATAGGACTGCATGCGCACCCTGTAAACAATATGTAAGGATAAGGCAATGTGTACAGGCTCATACATCAGCTTTATAGATTTATCTACATCATAAATGATCACTGGATAATAGAAATAAGATGTTAGTAAGACAGGCTGACAGAAAAGGCCAAAGATAGAAAGGCAATAGAAAGACAATGAAAAAAAAACAAAAAAGGAATGTGATTTCATGTCAGCAGAGTGGGAAAAAAATGGCATGCAAGAGACATGAAACCTACCAGCAGAAACTGGGTGAATTCTCCGTAGCTGAGCTGCTTGTCCCTCTGTGTGCCAAAGTGCAGCCGTATGAACTCACAGTCCCAGTTAAAGGGGATGTGCTGGTGAATGGTAGTTTGGTTAAAGACCTGCTTCACATCCTCTGTGGAGGAGACAAAAAGAGACAAGATGCTGCTTTAATGACAACTAAATTATGAAAAAGCTCAAACAAGAAAAAACAGCATGTAACAACTTTATACGTATGCCTGAAGCTGTTTTCTCACCAAGCTCGGTTTTCATCACAAAAATATGCATAGAAATGTGTAAAGATTAATCTTGTGGATTCTGATGAAAGCTTATACACTGCAGTGGAGGATTTATACAGGGATGGCTTTTCAGATATACCTTCATTTCAGTGGCTATCCTCCTGACAAAAAGTATGTTTGACCAATGAAATCCTTTGTTCCAATTGATGTCATACCTGCAGGTCATAGTATGCTGCCAAAATGGGTGAAAATTAACAATTGGTAGGTAGCATTATCATATTCATATGCCTATTAGTCTGGAACCAAACCTTTATTGTAATGTTGCCTGGTCGCAAGCTTTCTAAAATTACAGTTAAAATGTTGACAGTACACCAAAATGTGTTTCTGATTTTAGGTGAGAAACTGTCAATGCAGCCCAGAGTTTTATCACAAAATATTGATTTCATATTCATTCATACTTAATCAGTTTGACAGTTTGATATAAGTTTGGTTACTTGCAACGGATGCCAGTTATTGTATCAAAACCCCAACTCATATGAGATAAATAGCTGTGAATGGCCAGGTCATCACTAATTGAACAAGACACCTTGTGCACCTGAACCGGTGTGAATAGTATTCATGTGTATTTTTCCACACAACATTTTTACATCGCATTAAATCTGGCTTTGAAAGGAAGCATTAAGGAAGGTCTTTACTAAAGAAAAAAAGTAGTCATATAAGTGTGAACAAAATTACTTATTAAAAGTAAAAGTTCTGCATTAAAGTGATAGCAAATAAGTATCATCAGCTAAATGTATTTAAAGAATCACAATTAAACCTATGTGATACAGAAACAAGCAGCCATTGTGATTTTAATACACATGTATATAACTGTATAATTGTATTATTTCTTATGTATTATTGCGTGACTAGCAGTTTAGTGTTGGAGCTAAAGCTAATTTGAATCATATATCATTAACCATATATTAGTAAGATAGAATGGAAGTACTCAACCTCAAGTACCTCAAAACAGTAAATCTAGTTGCAATCTGTTACTGATTTCCTGTGCTGATGTATATAAAACATAGACGATTTAAACAAAAATCAGTAAGCAATGAGGCTAAACCAAAACAGTTTTTCTAAATATCCTTTAAATGATAGAATAACATTTCTGTTTAGTTTAACACATGGCCCACTTTTAAGGCTAATGACCAAACATGTACAGGGCCTTCACATTCATTTAAACCCGCCTAATATTCTCCTGTCTTTACGTTCATGTTTGCATAACAAACAATTATCAAATATTTCTTCCTCTTTTAGTTTGCTGTAATAAAGACTGAAAATCTGTGGGTAAAAAATCTTGTGAGTCAGGTCTTTATAAACAGCATGTGTTTCCTATCTTGCGGTTAACATTAGTAATTATTCGATTTAGGAAAAAAAAATGTCTGTTTGTGACAAAATGTCAACGTCAATCTCCACAACACAATTCTGCTCTGATTGAGACTTAACTTCCTCAACTCTAAATCAGTCTTGAATGACACATGGCAGAACTTGTTTGAGCTGTGTCGGCTCTGTATTCAGAGGGAAAGCCTTTTTCTTCTCACTTGTGTTCCTCCTCTGCCTGAACCCTCTAAGCCTCTGCAGCCAGCGGAGTGGAGAGACACTGAACATGAGTCCTAAATTACAGCCTTACTAAAGAAACAAAAACAAACCAATAGAGCGACCTGTTTCTTATTACCAAACAAGCCGCGCTGAACGAGTGGAGAAAGGAAAGGAGGAAAAGAAACAATTTTTTTTATAAAGACAGACAGGGAGGGAAAAAGAGAGAAAGAGAAAGGTGATATTTACTTCAGCTCAGCCTTACCTTCTGAAGGAAGACAGCTTATGCATTGTTTTTTTTACACTTTAATGAGGCAATAAATATACAGCCTTTAACTCTTTAAAGGAGAGGCCGCTCCAGAGCCCGCCGTTTATATTATCAGCTTTTATAGACCTGTCAACACTCAGTCCTCTTTACTTTTTCCTTTTTTTATTCTTCTGGCTGAGGCACAACTGCATTTCATATGCCATGTTACGTTTAAATTTTTATGAACTCGACATTCCACCAAATTACGCATTTATTTTTTAAGTGCTTAAGAATTCAGAGCCGCCTGTACTTAACAGAAATTACTCAGGTTATTATCAAATAAAAATGGCTTTACAGAAAAATGAAATGAAAAGAAATCAGAGTACAGACATTTACTGCATGGGAAAAACAAACGGACCTTTAATGCGACGTAAGCTATTAATGTTTTTAATAGGTAATAAAGAAGGGAGCTCTTTATTTTGTGCATTGGTGAGGCTCTTTAATCTAATGAACAGCAAAAAGAAAAGGGGAGCGAGGAGAAAACAAGGAGCATTCTGTAATGTATCACAATAAAGCAACTTTGACAAGTCTATAATCTCAGTCACAAGTTATTTGCTTTTGGTGAACTGGTAGGCCGATGCAAAGTGGCAGACACTGTAGTCAGTGTTTGTGCATGGCATGATGTGTGGTATGTTTTTCATGCAATTTTCCACTTGTATGTGAGTCTCATAACTCACAGGCATTGGGATATTCATTAACCTTTGGGAGACGCAGAAAAACAGCGGACCTTTTAATTGCCACCAAGACAACGTCACTCTAATTGATCCTTTTAAATATGAAAATTTACATATGTGCATATATAATCACCCGCAATGATCTTGCACCCTGTCGACAGCAACAATTAAAATGAAATTCACTTACTCTTCCTCTGTTTGCGAGCGGGATGTGTGCACTGCATTTCAAATCAAGCCTAATGTGCTAACGCCTCGCACACCTACAGAAGGCTGGCATTAGACTTGTTTAAATCAATTAGGCAAATGTGAAATAAGCAACGAGTACAAATGTCTTCCCTTTTCACCTCGGAGCTTCCAGGCATCAGAGTAATGGTGCCAATCATGCGAATGCGCACACATACAGCTACCCACCCCCTCCTCCATCTTCATCATCCTTTAGTTACCACCAGCCCTCTCCACCTCCAAACCTAACCTTATCTTCTTTACAGACGAGGTACAGTACCACGTACAGTATTTTTGTTTAGTGGAGGCACCCATAACAGAATAGATGTGCGAAGGTCAGAAACTCACATAAACAAACAAGGAGTTTGTCTGAAAACTTCTCTAGTGGTGAATATAATAGAAACATGTTCAGCACTCTGTCAGGACTGGCTGGAGAAAGTATTTTTTAAATGTCAAATGCAAAAGCAAAGTTAGGACTTGAACTTTTAATATATATTATAACAGTTAGAGTAATAAACCAATCCAAATCAAAACAGCCTCCTTTATTATAAAGTAAAAAATGTATGTTGGTTTCCCATAATCCACGAAGAAGACAAAAGTTAATGCAATAAAGTTCTCTTGATATTTGAAAAGAGATTTTTTTAAGGCCTACTGTATAATAAAGGTCTACAGACACATCTGATTATTTTATTATCAATAAACTGTCATTTTGAAATTGAAACTTTTTTTTTTTTTTTTTGATCAACTGATCAATTAGTCGACTTATCATTGCAACTCTAAGGACAAAGCATAGGATATACCATATTACTAATATTAACCAATAAAAGTGGTTTGTACTTTTCAAGAATCAGGACATAATTCCAGGTCAGATATAAAGCACAAAACAGCACCTTCCATCCACATGCTCAGGGTTCAGAAAGATGCTCTCCCTGCAAACCTGACCTGAGTATTATTTTATCCTGCCCCGTAAATCAATGACAGAGTTACTTACCAAAAGAGGTCATTCCACTGCCTGCTTTATCAAACAGCAGGAAGGCAACCATGAAGAGGGAGTCTGGGGCACACAGCACTGACTCGAATGCTACAAACTCCTGAAAGGAGATCAACCTGAGGGAAAGAGAAAAAGAGGACAGGCAGGACCGTGTAAAATGGTTAAACATTATCATTTCAGTTGACTTATTAATGTGATATTCATGCTTCAAGTTCCCTTTATAAATACTTAATCAGCTACACATGTTAGACACAGTCTTTGATATTCACTTAGTCATTGAATGCTTAAGAGACTTATGAGTTGCACTAATAGAATGAAATATTAAATAAAAAACAAGCTATTTTAACACTGCATTAAACTATAAACTCCATTGTAATTACTGCCACACAGTGACAAACCGGCACACTTAGACAACCTATCAATCTGTGCTCCGTGCAATTCAAGAGGCCTTTTATCCAGTAGTCTGTTATTGCATATGTAATGTCATAAACTCATCGAGTGTGACAGCAAGAAAATAAAACAATTTAAAAAGCTCAGTGTGTGTTCCCAGCCTGAGCTGGCAGCTGGTATAGAGAGAGCCAACTTTACACCAAAAGAAAAAAATGATTAAATATGAAGTTTTATATTTTAGTGTGCCATTTTAAACAAGTAGACAGGAGAGGAGGGAGTCTGGAGCCAGTTAAGGAAATATAATTCCTTTCAGTATAAACGTAATACAATACGCGGTTTAGACTGAAGTCCAGAGAAGACATGGTGGGAAAAAAATTAAATGGAGAAAAAATTTGTCTGAATGAACACTGAAACACAACTATGAGATAAACGTAAACACAACAGTTGAGTTTAATTACACTGCTTCCTCTCTTTCCAAGTTTGTAAGAGCTTCAATTAATGCTATTTTATCTGTCTCTTCATACTTACAAAAATGTCCACATGCATCATTAATATGTAAAAGGGAAATAAACATAAACATTTCTGCTACTGTGTGAACCCCATGGGAGAGTCTTGCTGTGGGGAACTGGACCACACTGTCTAGCCTTTATTCAAGCCCTGGTTCACTGTTGCCACAAGTCCATTATGAATTTCACAAATGGCTCTGATAATTACAGGAGAGGTCAGTGCTAATGAGCTGTCCCCAAGCTTCTATCTATTAAACCTATTTCAGTTTGCAATGGGGGGGATAGTACAGAGAGTACCATAATTCAGTACCATAATTAATTACATTTTTAATTAATTATGGTTCTGATGAAATGTAAACAGATTGTTTGGACTATAAGTGGTTTGCATGTGGGAGCTTATACGCATCCTTGTATGTACTTAAATGCTATAGAAAATACTGTATAGTTGACTGAGAAGTTAACACAATATTATATTATCACAATAGTAAAAACACAATACAGTATGACTTTGAGTATCCCGATAAGATATATTGTGATATAGTAGGATTTATTACTTTTTTCAACTGCAAATTATGGCCCTAAAGTAGAACTTTGTTAAAATATTTTTAATCTAAAGAGATACCATTTTTAATCTGTTCTTTATGCTTCTTCAGCAAGAAAATGGGATTGTCAGGCAGACTGACACACATTGTCATTAAAACCTGTGATAAACATTGAATACACCTGACATCCAACTGACTAGTAGTTTAGTTCTTAGAAAAAAAACATCTCAACTCAGCACCAGTGGGTTAGGATTTTATTATTTTTTTATTATTAAGTGCAGTTGATTAGTAACAAAGGTTTCATTTTTATTTTCAATATTAATCATTTCTATTTAAAAAAAGATGTATATCTGTACAAATCAATATTAGAAAAATATGAAGAAAACGACTGTCAGAGATAAAGATTGAGGGTTGCAAAAATGGTATTCTTCCTTTCAAGTATCCATGAAAAAATAGCATGATTCAGATCATCACTTTGTTTTAGTTAAAACTAAAAAAAAAACGTTTTTGTATTATAGCATCAGAACACCTAATGCATGTGTGTGCTGGAGTCAAGAGCAAGAGGAGGTAGGAGAAATATGGAAAGGGAATAAAAGTGAGCATAGAGTTTCTCCTCTGTGGCACATAAAATCAGCTGTCATTGTTTCAAAGGCAAGACTAATTGTTTTATTAACTAAGCAGGTAGCTCTTAAGAGCAGGGACTTGCTGATGGCAAGTAGGTGGAAGGGGGCACAAAAGCACACTGCTGCGACCATGCATCCACAGCTAAAAACAAAGCCAACACCATTGCCGCTCACGCTGCAGGAATATTATCAAACTCCCCAATAATGATCATTCTTCTGTGACAGATGTATAGTACACTTTGAAATTATACCTCAGAGAGGTTAATAAAAGGAGTTAAAGCAGGTAAGAGCTGCAGAGCAAAGAATCATAGAGCACTAGTATTCCCAGACAAAACCGAAGGGGAAAAAAGTCAGATTTCTTCTTTTTCACACGCATCAATTTACATGCACGCTGGTCGTCCTGTCTGTGTTTTCCCAGACATGGATAATCAGCATATTAGTGTAACTGAGAGGGCTGTTGATCATGAAGGGATTGGACCATGGTTTAGACCAGGGAGTCCAGACAAGATCCAGGGGGCATCTCCATAACACACACAAGAAACATTCCACATACTCGTAAGCATTTACACACACTGCTGTAACCGGGGATGAAGCTTATGATGGTTGATTAGCAGCGCCATGACGGCTGCAAAATGATTACCATGGGGGGGGGGGGCATCGCTTTCGCAATGTGGACCCAACCCCAACGAGACACTCAATAATCAAATCAACCAACAGCATCTCCCAACCATCAACTACTATGGCATGTGTCCAGGGCTGCCCGATCCATGTACGCAGCCTGGGATGAACTTCGGAGACAGGGCTAACGTGATACTGCAGCATGGCATCTCTTGTGTACTTACTTTACTCCGCAGGATTTTGTTAAATCTTTAAACAGTCGCAGACATATCAGTGACATGTATCAGTTGAGAGATGTAACACACAAGACATAAACAAAGACTTGATTCTAGCATGTGCTTCCGCAGATGACAGCTGAATGATGTTTTCCGTTAGGATGCCGATACAAGGCAATTTAAACTGTCTTCGCCACGTCTGTCCAGCATAAAAACTCTACCGTATATTCCATATATTTTTGTTTGTTTTTATCTTATCTTCGTCACCCGGCTTTTATCTCTGTCTTCTCTCAGCAGGCATCTAAATACACTCCTCTGAACCGAAAACCGGGCCTGGAAACATTGTTTACAAGTAACATAAATGCATGGTGTTGGTTAGGCCTGGCTGATAGAAAGACAGCTCTCCTTCGTTAATAGTAGTGGAAGAGAGGGGCCTAGAGGGGCTTCAATAATCCCCTGTCCCTGGCATCTTGGCATTGTTACTGACAGCCTTCCACCCACCTAGAGCGAGCTTACACACACACAAAAACTAAACCAAAAACACACACACACAGATGAGTGCTAGCTGCCAGTATCTGTTCGGTTTCTAGTAGTGGACACCCACCAGTACAAGTCCAGAATACCCACAGAAGCTGGCAGACTGCTATTTTCCCAGCACGCTCCTTAACAAAGTTTTTTTTTTTCCTTTTTTTTTCTCCAAACCACCAAGAGTCTATGGGGGAAGTGGGGTTTTTTCACACTTGAACAGATGCTTCTATCAAAATATCAGAGGGAAGAAGGAATGGAAAAGCAGAGAGGTAGGGAGTCGGAAGGAGCCAAAAGGAAATGGAGAGAGTTCAGAGCGCATTATGGTATGTGAGAGAGTGTGTAAAGAAAGTGATAAGAGCTGAGAAAAAAAAAGGGGAATAAATAAGTCGAGTGAAAGAGGAAGAAAATCTTCGAACCATCTTGTAGCTTGTATGTCACTGCACACATACCAAACATTTGATTCCTAGAAATTGAGACATCTCCACCCTCCAAAGTCTCTCCTCTCTCTCTCTTATATCCCCCTATCCGTCTCTCTGTCTCACTGGGAGCAGCGAGAATAAGAGGGAGAAAAGTGATTTCCACATAACAGATTGTTACGACTGTCACTATATCCTCTGATTTACACAGTAGCAGGGAGGCAGACAAATGCATTTTCACTGTTTACATCCCCGCACATACACACCAAACCGCTCATACACACACTCAGACACACACTGGCTTCTAAGTAAAAATTCTCTCACACAGATCCAACAGAAAAGTAAGCGGGCATGCTGCCTGCCATCCGACCCCCTGCTAAATCTATTACTACTGACTCATCTTGTTGAAATGGAGTCCTATCTGGCAAAAACAGCAGCAGGCACACTAGCTTCAAATACACTACCAACCGAAAGTTATTGTTTGCAAAAATATTTGCATGAGATCGGGCAAGCTGGATGAAAATACAGTCACTAAAGTGGTTTGTTTTGTCTTGCGACTCGTTCTTTTCATAAGGTTTGCACTGATGCGTGCTTGAAAAACAATGCACTTTATGTTTCCAGCTACGGTGCTGATGTTGGCGCATCTCTACTTTTTTGTATCCATTTGTTTTGTGCTCATGAGACACAGGTTTGCAGAGTAATCATCCAGACTCTTTGTCTTGTCAAATCATTTATCTATCAAAGTTCAGGAGGAAAATAACACATCACAAAGTATGAGCATCATGAGGCCTTTACAATGTCAACTGTAAAAAAGCGAATCACATCTAAACCTAGGTCTAAACAGACTTTTCTCCCTGTTTTGCCCCCATATCATTTCCATTCCCCTCCACAAAACCAAAATGAGGTTTAGATACAAAGCCCGGGCCATGGGTTCCTAATAGATTTACCCTGATGCCACGGCCACCATTTATCCTGCTCCAAAGCCGCACAATGCAACGGAGTGCTCCTGAATAGCATGGGCAATTACAGTGCATGTGTGGGGTTTTTTATGTGTGAGTGTGAGCGTGCGCGTGTGGGTGCTCTTTTTCCAATTCCAAAACCCCCACTTCTCCATCTCACTGGCTCTCTGCACGCACGCACACACACACACACACACACACACACACACACACACCTTAAAGCAGATGTAATAACATGAAACTACGCAGCCATGTGCACTTTGCTCTTTATAGAAGCCCAGGTGGTTACCATGGCAATGTTTTTTTTTTTTTTTTATCTTTTTTGACTTACCCTAACATTTTATTACCCATCATTATGTATCATTAAATACATACATATTAATGTAAAAAACAGGGGTGATGATGATGGGGGGAGGAGTAAGTGTGAAATTGGGGGTGTATCTACAAAGAAGGAAACACCTGAAAGGGGCCTTTGGTTTGATGTGTCTTTTCTATATAATTCAAGTATGAACATCCCTCTGTGAAATTTTTACACCAAAGGATTCAGTCATAGGTTTGTTTATAAAATGCTAAATAACTCTCGAAAGGTAGTCACACGAGATCAAAGGGATAAATAATACATGCACCGATAGCTTTGATAAGAGTCTTTCATAAGCTTACTACTTAGCAGTTGGCTTGATATTAATGAGGAGATGTATTTGTGAGAGAGATCCAGCATAGCAATTTTAAAGTCAGATCAGCAATTTGTGCCAGATTTATTTTCAAACAGTAAAATCCTCTCAAGACCATCCATCATTGATCCTCTCTTTACATAATTTTGTCAAAAATTCATGTCTATATTTGCCCTTTATCAATCACATCATCTGTGCAAGGATAATATGATTCTGATAACAAAATATATCAGCATCTTGATTAATGCCAATCATCAGATCACCGTTTATAATATAAAAGAAAAACATCAGAACACCAACCCATCTTTCTTCTGATCCACCACTCCAGCCAGCAGCTTTGTCGCCTCATCCGACAGCCGGATATCTGTGTGGGCATGGAGAAAACGGCTCACAAAGTCCTGCGGAGACATGTAGCACTCGCCATTCCTCTTGACGCTGGCATACTGTAAAGAGAAAAACAGATACAGACACAAGGACGCACGCTGAGCCTTAGAATTTGATGAAAAAAAAAAAAGAAACAAAACATAAATCGAATGATGAGTGAAAAGCTCCTTTCATAAGAGATGAACACAAAAGAGGAAGCACAAAATATATATGTAAAATCCTACCTTTTCGAAAATGGCTTTCAACTCAGTGGGGTCGGCCCTCCTAGGCAGAACTGCCTGCAAGACAATAAGGGAACTTTTGTGAATACAACTTTCACACAAAAAGCCCCACTTTGCATCGTTTGAAGAATGCTGTATAACCATGGTTCTTATTGTATTATTTGAATACCTTTAGGGGCCTGAATATTTAAATCTATCCTGTAGTTTACCAGCAAATAGAAAGAGTACAAGTAACTCTTACAAATTGAACAGAATTTTGTGCTTGGGCATTCATTCTTGACCTGTGAACACACACATCTCCAATTAAATTATCTAAATTCAAGGTTCATTTACTATCCCAGTCTACAGTAGGACTGGGTATGTTCAAAAATATTGCAAAGCCAGTAACAATACTAGTACCCCAAAAGCGATGCCGATACCAATACAAGTACATGCATTTAGTTGCATACATACCACTGCAACTGTTTGCAACAGCACACATCAAACTGCCAATTACATCAAATATATATGTTCAACTAAGTGACAGACAGTACGGGTTGAAGCTGCTTCTGTAGTGGGCCGGTCAACGTAACATTAAATAAAAAAATTATTGCAGTGATTGGCTACAAGCAAAACAAAATGGCAGTAAAGTCATGTTAAAATCAAAGCCAGACCAATATGGGATTTTTAAGGTTGATGCTAAAACCGAAAATCATTGATAATATCAATAGTGAAGGATGTAGTCACTTTTGAACTGGAATCAAAACAGACTGTTCTTATGTTGATTGTGAACTGATTTTTCACTTCTCTGCAAATGTACTAATATAGCTTAAAATAAATGCACCATAAAATAGTTGATCATCATTACTGTTCAGTTAAATTGCTGTTAAGTCAATAGCTGACCATTGAAAAAACTCAACACCTTTCTAAATCACACTAAGCAACATTTTCTGCATTATATATTGTTTAATATAAATACTGGAAAGGATAGACACCAATCTTAAAAGGATCTTGATTGGTCAAATATCGGCCATAACAACTGTCAAACTATATATCTGTCTTGCTCTATAGTTAAAAGAGTTAATCAAGCCTGCAAAGAAACTTATGTGACTTCCAAGTAGTTTATGAAAAGGTGCTACAGCTTGTAGCATGAAGCTAACCAAGGTTACCTGTAACTACAACCGGGTTTACATTTATTGAGACACACCTGTTAGCTGGTGAAGGGGCCTGAGAGGAGAAGTTTGGACCAAAAAGCAATAACACTTTAATTAGTGCGCTTAGCATCACTTTTACATTGACAACTCATTCACTTTGAATTACATACAGTTAGCAAACAGCACATTATCTAGCTAACCGGCTACAGTAAAGCCTCAATGTCATTGCAGTATGGTCAGTGTTAACCTCTAGCACATCCTCTTAGCAGGCTGACCGGCGTTTAACGAGCCCCCCTGGGCAGACATGCTCACCGGAAAGAGCGCCAGGAAAGACAGCTTCGGGACCCAGCACATGTGCGACAAGATGACAGCACCGGAGAAGGAGGGGAAACTAATGTTGAAAAGTTAGCTTACCTTTGTTGCCATGCTAGACGGAGCTCACTGTTACCGGTCCCGTTCACTTCCTCCTGCGTGACGACGTTCCCATGGAGATCACGCGCCGGTGCAGTGAAAGGAGGATGAAAGAGGATCAGCTGCGCACGTGGTGCTTGGGCACGAGAGGTCAACTGGTCAGCGGATTGGGCATGTCAGGTCCATTCATTTATCCCATAATGTTTATGTGCGAGTGTGTGTGTGTGTGTGTGTGTGTGTGTGTGTGTGTGTGTGTGTGTGTGTGTGTGTGTGTGTGTGTGAGAGAGAGAGAGAGAGAGAGAGCGAGAGAGAGAGAGAGAGAGAAGAGAGACTTTACCCTAAATACCCTAATGTACCTGTCCCATTGTAAACTTAGATTCATTGACAATACCAGACGCCAGCATCTGCACTGTTCTGTTTAAAAATGAATTGAATTTAATGTTTAGGGAAACGCTGAATTAGCCTTTAGCTATCCTATTCTTGGATGTGTATGGCCAAAATGGATAGACCCAGGACCAGGGCCCAAGCTGTCTCTAGGGCCCCTAACCTAAGATCCTGTGCAATCTGACAGTATTTAGAGTTTTACACTGGGTTTCAGTCACTTTGTTTAATAGAAAACAACCACTTGACACTTACCATCTAGTTTTTAGCCAGCCAGGTATACCTAATAAAGTGGTGGTATGTTCTTGATGCTGTAGCCCATCTGCACTGTGTTGCTATCATATGATTCACTTAGCAAGCAATTGCACAGGTGTACATAAGAAAGTGGCCAGTGAGTGTAATCTGTGCAATTCTATTTAAAATGGATTGGGGCAATTTCAGCTATCCCTTCCATGGATTTCTATGACTATTAGAAAAGAACAAGACTATATCAAAAATACATCAAAACATCAGTGTAACATCCCTAACACCACTTGTGCACTATAATGCAAAAAAAAGCCTGGGAACAAGACAAATCTACCAGGCCTATGTCTTATATTACTGTGGCGGATTCATGTGGTTCCTCTCCCATTTAGATAGATATCCACCCACTTATGGGACACTTTTGACTTTAAGGATGACTGGCTTTGTATGCACAGTACTTCCAAAACACAAGCATTTTCATTTAAACCTTACAGTTTGTTCTAATAATAAGATTTTAGCAAATAATGCATGTGTTTTGGGAAGAACTGAGCATACCAGTGGATAAATGAGACTTGGATTATACTGCTCAAATTATGGAAGCGATATAAACCAATGTTTTAATTTTGCTGTTGTTAAACACGGCCCCATTTACTGCAATTAAAGAATTTGCTCTTCTTCAGATTCTCTATTCATTGGAAGAACTAATTTTCTTTAAGAATTCAAGGTAATCTCTCTACAAATGAACACCTTGGAAGTGAAGTGAGCTGATACCGAGCCTCATCTAGAAACATTTTTTATAATAAAAAATCTGTACTTAGGCAACTGTACACCTGCATTACAACTGGTAGAGCTTTTAACAGAAAATTGGTTTCTTTTAATAATTTGCTATCATATGTTGCATGCTGTAGTATATGTAGTATGTGGTTTGGTTTTGAGAGATGGACCCTCTTTGGTGTTTGTGCCCAGGGGCCCATTAGCTCATGATCTGACCAATTATCTTGTAAACAGCTTTGCCACTTCCTTGATGAAAAACTCACTATCATACTCGACCATGACTGGAAGTTAATTATAGCTCCTATATGATATTTGGCTTCCAGTAGCAGCTCAGTGTTTCAAAGTTTTTACTGCAATGTTCACTTTAGTCTCTATTATATAAAGTGTGTGTTTATTCTTATGCACATTGAGTCTCCACTATACTAAGAAATAGAGTTCTATAGACGTCAGAATAAAAGCCATAGTTCCTTCCTCATACCTATTCTTTCTTTGCAGTAAATGGTTCCTATACTTTATTTCCAGCTTTTCCAGCCCATCTCTGCTTTGTGCCAGGAGGGAAAAAGGTGCAGAGAGAATTTCATGACTACAAAAGCAAAGGTTAACATTACTCACAGCATAAAAACAATTTAAAAGGGAGCAAAAGGGCTCTAATGGCCCGACAGTCTTCAAAGAAAATGTATTTTGCGCTCAAAATAATTCATAGCTTTTTGCCGGTGGCTTTTCAGCTTCCCGGAGACCCAGCATGAACCACTGTATTTTTCCCAGCAGGCTCTCTGCTCCTCGCAAAATGGCCTTCGCTAGGGCATACCTCGCATCCCCTCCAAATATTGACAGCACTGAGTCCATCGCTTATTGGAAAAATGGCTGTAAGTAATGTTTTATCAGCCGATGCAATCTCCACACCTGTATTTTCCCCTGTCATATGACAATATTTGACAAGATTAATGATTTGATCCTGTGACATTTTATTTCCCATCACTGTCAATCTGCCAGCAAACAACTCACTTACTTGTGGCATTTGGTGTAGGAAGCATGTAGCAGCGTTTGCTTTGCTCGTGTATTATTCATGAACTGCAAATTTTATTTGAGGCATGTAAACTACAGTGTCTCGCAGCTTTGACACGAAACTCTTGACTGTTTATGGATGGAAAAAAATCTTTAAAAATGATCTTCAGTGGAATGATTTTTTTGTTTAGAGCAGCCTTTCAGCCTCTATTTTTAGCAATCAAACCAACAAAGATTTTGTCAGACGCCAAAGACTAAGTGGGTAATAATGATAAACCTAGTGACCTTTGAACTTCAGTGGCTTGAGGGGTCTCCTGCCCAAGTCCCCAAGGGCCCACGTGTCCTGACAGCTTGAGTGATGAGTGGCGGAGGGCTGGCTCAATCCGACTCGTCCTATTTTTAACCTACGCTAAACACAGAGCTTCGAAAATAGAACCGAGCTCTAAACAAATGATTAATAGGGCACTTAGGGTCTCCCCACTGACCAGTGAATCCCTATTAACAGCCAATAACGGAGGCCCTCTGGGGTCAAAAGGTTTAAAGACTTTCTAATAAAAGTAACAGAGACATGGGGATGTGTTTTGGAGAAAAAAAAAAGTTGTGTCTCAGTTTGAAATGCTGACAAGTTAATAATCCCTTCTCAAATGGCCCTGCCGCAGTAAAATGGCCAGTTTGTTCTCACTTTTATTGCTATCATCTGTCAGTCACTCATATCTTTCTTTTTTCTGCCTCTTCTTAAGTGGACTGAAAGAGCTAAAGCAGCTTTACAGTAATGTTCTCACTGGGGCGTTATTCTTATTCCCCCACTCTTTCTTTTCTTTTCTTCTCTCTTTTTTTTTTTTTTTTGCTGAATGTGAATTCTTATTGTAGTTTTAGGCAGGAAACGCCTAATGGATTCCCAAAGACGTATTCATGACATGGTAATGAGATTCAAATTTGGAAGACATTTTTGACCTGAAAAAAGAGGCCGCTTGTGGCAATGGCTTTGTCCTGTTCTCCACAGCTCAAGAATACAGTTTAGCAGTCACTCTCGCTATTCCTAATGTCATTTTTGGGAGACAAAAGCCAAAGAGGTAAAATCTGGAAACAACTAAGGAATATATTGATTTGTCACTTACTGTCAAAACAGGGTAATCTCGCTTTGATGGAGGCAATGGGTCATATTGGTATTGTATTGTTGCACTGTTTAATTCTTCTATAAATGTGTTGTTTTTAAGGTGCAAAATTTCATCAATTTTACAAAATCTAAAAATTTGCATAATGATAATACACCTCATACCAATAATAGTGAACTGAACATATTTGAAGGCACAGATTACTGTTACCACATTTTTTTTTTTTTTTAATAAAGTACTGTTTTTCTAATACTTATAAATTATGTGTTTTTATTTGGAGTAGCTTTTAATGAAACTTTTATGTAGAAGCAAAAAAGTGGTTAACAGAAGTCCAACATATATTCACTGTTCCTGTTTGTGTACTGTTTGTTGAAAATAAGAATAATATAAAATATCAAATTCATCTCTTCAACATAAGTAAACTTTTTCAGATATAGTAAAAAGTATAAAGCTTGTAAACTTAAATGTCAGGAGTTGAGTCAAATTCACCTTCAGGCAAAGCTTTTTTATTGGCTTATAGCCCATATAATGTGTGGAGAGACACAATTATGACCCCTTACAAGTGATTTAAAGCTCTGTTGGCACACAGAAAGCACTTTAAGTAAGAAATATTTTAAAGAGGAGATACATGGGTTTTCAGCAAAATCAAATTTTATGTCCCCAGTTTGGGTGGCCCTGACCTAACCCACATCTTAATTCTTCCAAGAATCCCACTTTTTTGTTTTGCACAGTTTCATCTAATGTTCTTCTTCATATCTGTCACATGTGAGAAGCTGCATGTCTTGCTCAAAGACACATCAGCAGGACACATGGCTTTTGATGGACACAGTGGCTGCAAACCTGCAACCACTTGATTATAACCACGTAACTTCCCCCTCTAATTAAGAACGTTTCATGTAGGAGCCAAGATTGATGCCGGAGTTCTTTCAGTTCAGCATTTGAAAAAATGCAAATCCAGAGATGAAAACGCCCATTATGCAATGACAAACGATTGCAAACTTTACACTTGCCAAAGTGGGAATTTTATATAACTTAGAAGTGTCACCAAAACCACACAGCAGACAGACTGCCCAGTTATTTGTGGGACATCTCAGAAAGTCTGTTTTGCATAAAGAACAAGAAGGTGGTGAGAAGACAAATGAAGGGAGATTTCCTGTGAAAGGAGCCTCCCAATACATTTAAGACAAAAAAGTGATTCTTTATCCGTTTTGACATTTTTGCTTCTTTATGGACTGCATCTGCCTATGAAAAACATAATTTGCGCTAATACTTCAAAGCTATTATGTCCTTTCTTGATCAGTCATATAGGGAGCCTATTAGCAAAATAATAGAGTTCTCTCTGTATGCATAGTCTCTGCTGTCTGTCTAACAACAAAACACTGCCTATTATAATCTACTTTCATTTCTCCAATCAGTTGGTTGTCAAACACTATCCATAATCATCATACATAACATGCACTGCATTAAAGTGGCATTCTTGTAAACACCATATCTGTAATAGCGTGTGACAAGCCGCCTTTGTTTACACCATAATAACTGGGTGTTTGAATAACTTCTCAATGACTTTAAGTAACCAGCCAGACTCACTCTGCTTCCATTCAGCCGTGCAGCCTGATAACCTGGACTGACGTTTGGCATGGAGTGGACTGCGGATTATACCAAACAGTAGGGCTTAGCGGACTTCCCTGGCATTTCACCTGCGGTCTTGAGACATGGGAGCGCATTTCCTGCACATACACTGCAGATGTAGCGTGCATCCGCTTGTCTCAATATGCAAATGTTGACGTGTGCATTCATAAACATGTGAGACACGTAGAGTTAATATCAGCCCCACCCACACACAGACACGTTTATTCCGAGCACCAGCTTCCTCTGCAGACTGTCCCCTCTTTTCCATCTGCCAGCTTCAACCTCAACGCGGGCTGTCTGTGCTGCAGCTTCTGGAGGAATCTGTTTAGTATCTTTCAGTTCGGATGAAGCACTACACTAACCATGCTTCAGGGCATGTGGGATGGGCTGGGGGCCTGGTGAAGCGTTTGAAAGGGTGGATGGGAGCTTTGAGATGGTCCAGACGGGCTAGGCTCAAACTCCTCTCTTCCACAACAACAAGGACCCACACTGAAGCACGCTCAGACCCTGCAACCCGAGAGGGCAGAGGGGTCCTCCAGCCTGCCTGGGTTGGGATAAATGAACCCAGATGCTTCCCGCACATGCAGAGCGACCAGGGAAAGAGAGCGGGGGTAGAAGGTGGTAACGAAAGAAAAAGAGGAGGCTTACCTCTTTTTTTTTTCCCTTCTTCCCCTAGTTGAGGCAGTTATCTGTCAGATTCCTGCGTTTTCTCATAACCACTGATCACAGAGGCCTCCGTGCAAGAAGCATTGTGGGAAATGTTCAGAGGGGCATTTGTCTTTGAAGGCGAATGAGAGCAGCAGCAAATCTTTAAGTCCTTTCCTGTTCCTCTTCCTGTCAAGCTGCCACCTGGGCTGAGAGAGAAGGAGGGAGAGCGAGAATGATGGTCACATTCGTCTTAATGACTTAATTGAAGTTCAAGTTGGCGCAGGAAGTTTTAGAATGTAACATGAATAGTGTGATTAAATGTCTTTGAGGGATTTGTTGTATAGATGTGGGTAAGCAGGGCGTCTTGACAGCACACTTGATCCAAGACGCTAGGCCGCCACTCAGTCATCTATAGAATAGCTCCCGTCTAAGGAAAAGGCTGTCTCTTGCAGTAAGAATTGGATGAGACGATTGATATTGTGCTCATATCTGTAGGGTAAATATGAAGCTACAGCCAGCAGCAGCTTAGTTTAGCTTAGCACAGAGACTGAAAACAGGGTGATTCTGCTAGCCTGACTTAGCCATGCCACTGCTGTGATTGCCCAATACTCTGGAAAATGTGCCATTTCACTGAGGGTCCGATAGCCCGTTATCTTATTAACTAAAGCCCACAGCTCCTGAAGGCCTATTGTTCCCAGATAAGCAGATAAGCAACCCCCTAACTAAAGCATTGTAACACCATAAACATTATTGTATTTAAAGTATTATGTTTAATGACACTAAGATACTGAAGGGAAAAGACAACAGACGGCTGTTGCCTGGCTCCCTCTAAGAGTAATGAAATCCCACTAATCCCACCACCGTACAGACCACGGTGTGTTGATTTTATAATACTTGAGCTTAATAGGCTGCTAAAAGGCACATTTCTTTTAACCTTTGGATAGAGACAGGCTTGCTGTTTTCTTTCCCCTTTTATAGTTTTTATACTTAGCTAAGCTAATTAGCTACTGGGTACTATTATAACTTTTAGACAGCTAGGATTTAATACACATGCACATTCTAAACAGGCAAGTATGTGAATGCTTTCACAATGAGGGCGGCTATGTATGTGAACATGTGGTTAAACAGCGCTGGCGATAAACGGCAGTTTATCACTGGCATGACTCTCAACAGTGGTGCACCTACAAAGTGCTACCCTGTCTTTAGACAGAGGTGGGTGGTGTAATAAAAAAATAGATGCATAAAAACATTGTAATGCAGATGTCTCCCTTTTACACGGTGGCGCTTCAAAGCTCCTTTTCTGCTGCAGGCCACAGCGATGTGTTTCTCACCAGGGACCTCAGGAGTAACCTGTGTCACTACCAATCTGCCAGCCTCTCCTGATGCCATCCAGATGCCCCATCCTGAAACACACACCGGCCTCTTTGTTTGCTCCACTTGAGGTTTTGGGCTCTTTTTTTTCACCAAGTTGGACATGCACTAGCACATATACAGATACACATACACCAAAAATACACACTTTGAAACCAACATGATGTTCGAACACACACAACCACACATTTGCACACACCCACAAACCACCCCCGTCTGAGGTAGATGCAGCAATGGGGAATAAACGACAAATTTCCTATTTCATTTCACTAAGTCTTGTCTGCTTTGGCTCACTCCTAACCTGCCTTGCCATGTCGGAAGACCAAGAGTTAAATTAGAGAGGACTAAATTTCCTGAAATGAAATGACTGTCAACTCAACTTTGCTCCATCATCCCAGAAGAGTGCAAGAAAAATACCCCAGTCCTTCCATTCTGCTTTAGTGTAATGAACGGCAAACAGAGTTTGAAATATCAAAGGCAACCGTGGTAAAAGGCATCATTCTCAAATGAATTATGAAAGAAAGTTGAGTTGTTTTAGTCTGTCTTTGATCTTGGGGATTTGTTGCAAGGCAGCAACATGTAGCTCCTGTATATGTCATCATGACCATTAGGAAGTGCTGACATCTATCTGATTAGGATGACAAAACAGCAAGCACCTGTGTGTGAGTGTGTATGTGTGTGCATTGGGAAGTGTCAGGCTGTTGAAAGTCTCCATGTGCTTCCATTGATGTTTTCATGCATGTGTATGTATGCTTTGCACGGATACATTTTTGTACATTTGTGCATTTGGAAATGCGTGTATTTTTTTGTTCTTCTTCCTCCACATCTGTGAGTGTGTGAGGATGAGAGAGTGCATGCCTGTGTGGTGTGCTGGCTGGCTGTCCTGCCTTGAGGGGAGATAAATGGCTGAGTGTTGTTGTTGTCCAGAGAGCAGACACTCAGACAGCCGCTCACACATGATTAATTGTTTCCTTGTTGGGACTGGGACCAGTTGACTGTGGCTGGGCCAAGGCCTCCCACCCAGCCTTACCAGACGTGCATGTGTGTGTGTGTGTGTGAGTTAGAGAGTGATGAAAGGCGAAGACAGCGAAAGAGAGAATATTATGTCCTATTTTACGAGTTTGTCTGTCATTGTACTCTCTTTTTAAACATATGCTATTGTTTTGAACCAGGCCACATAGTGAAGTGGTGAGGTTTTTTTGGTCGAATGTGGTGAAAATGATCGATGTGAATTGAGGGGAACGTTTGTCCTGCAACCTTTTAATGTTCACTTGAATTGGATTGTGCAATGTTAAAGGTCTTTAATGGACTTTTTTCCTGCAATTGTTTCCCTGCCTTTACAATGCAGATTCTGTGACATGTAATTAACCATGTCTAATTACTTGATCCTAGTGAAAGAAACTCTAGCTATTGCCTTGAATCATGGCTGCACATTGATTTCTCATAGGTCAACACTGCTCAGGTTTATCTACAGTGATGCTGGGTTTTACGTGAGTGCATGAGTGAGCCTGATGATTGATTAATTACAATTATCAGAGGCCTGATAATTCACCAGAGATGATAATAACATCAAGTGTGCTTTACTGCTCTGGCGGAAAAAGCCTCTCCGGTGTCTAAATTGTCCCCCCCCTATTAATTTCTCTTCCTTCACTGTCCAATGCTTTTAAGTGCAGCAGGACAGGTGGATGGCTGTTACGGTGTGTTCAAATATTGTAGGTTTGGGAGGGGACAGGGGTGCAAATCGGGAGTAAAAATAAAAAACAAACACCCTAATTGCCAGGTATCATGGGTGTACGGGAAAGGAACGCAGTGGGGGGGTGTTGTTGCCACAGACGTCACTGTTAAAAACACGCTGCCATCCTCCCAGGGCCGTTCGGCTCGGTTGCACATTGTGGGTTTAATGATGGCATGAGGATGACTCACATGCAACACTGATTCACTTTACATTAGACCCTTAATCACAGCAGCTATTATCCCCCCTTTTGTGTTGATAAAAGTACAGGACTCCACTAAGACTTGAGTTAAATAGATGCAAAACATTTACTCAGTGAGAATTTCTACTTCACTTATGTGTGTTATTTCACAGCGTAGGCTGATTGTAGCCTACTGTCCGCCTGGTTTATTATGACTGAATTGGGTTGCTCATGGATCATTAAAGCAGGAGTTTGCTGGGATATCGCCACAGTCCATGCTGAGGAATATTTTACAGATGCAATACAAGTGTTGCCTTATCAAGCAGTTCAGAAACAGTTAAGGAAATGTTAGAAATTTAAATAGTAATCATTGACACAGGCCTTGCATTAAACAAACAAAAAACCATTAAGTAGATGCTGAATCTACAGGGGAAACACATTGGTCTTCTTTTGGCTATCTCTAAATAGCTGGAGGGCTGTCACTTTTTTTGTTTTTAACCCAAAAGAAGAGGAGATAGTAACCCTTGACATCAAAAATTGATTTGTGGACATTCACGTCTTTAATTGTGCAATTTGGCGTGGCCATCTTGGTGACCATATTTTGGTGAGCAGGGAAGCACAGGAGGTTACATTGCCAAGCCAATGCAGTACTGCATGCCTATGCAGTTCTACAAGTTGCCTATTTGTCAATTACAATAGCCACGCCCTAAAACATATCCTGCTGTTTCTTCTATTTTTCTCCAAATAGAATAAAAGGACCGTCAAGAGGTATTGATAAAACGACTGAGGAAATAAACCATAAAGAAGTAAGTCATTTCCTCTTCTGTACAATCTAAACTCGTTTTGCATGCATTGGTGTCGCCCCCTGCTGGCTGTCTTTTCTGTTCCATACATTTCGTTAGGCCAGATTCATGTTTGAACTCAGATATGCTGTGTTGGCTTTGTCAGGCAGTAAAGTCTACTATTTACATTCTCTCTGCTCTATTTTTTCATCTTTGGAAAATTGTACATTTATCTGTCAAAGACCTGCGTGATGGATCCTGTCATAAATGGCGCGGCTGAAACCGGGCACTCATAATCCATCCTGACATCACACCAAAGCCTTGTGTTTTCACAGTGACTCAACCACCACGGATAGCGTTAAACTGAAACATACCCATCTGTTTCTTTCTGTGTGCCAACATGTCAGATCGGGTTAAAATCCGGACAGGTTTAAGTGACGGTGAGGCCGTGGCGTGATCCCATACTGTCTCACATATCCAGTGTCATGTCCACATGTTCAAATAGCTCTATCCTCATTTTAGCTGAGCTGTGATAAAAACTACTAAAACAAGAAGAGGTTTCGGAGCAATGGGTGAAATACAATCCAGATACAGTATCTGTTCTAAATATGTGGAACTAGGTGGAGTCAAATATTTCCATTTGAGATATTTATGTTTCCCTCAACCGCAAGTATGACAATTTTGATTCAACGTAGGGATATGGTTCTCTGTACTGTGTCAAAGTCAAGTTCAAATACTAGTTTTCACCAAATGCATTTTTTTTTTCAAATGCTTGTTTAATATGTTTAATAAGACAACATCACATCACGTTACATTTTGTAAAATAACCCTATGGGAAACCATATTAACCCCTCTGTGAGAATATATTGATAATGATAATTTTATATAAGCAAATATACTTTGTGTTTCCTTTTCAGTTGATTGATCCATATTCAATGTATGCCTCTATGGCTGCTGCCATTGTTGGCATGGATAGATTTGCCCCGAGTTTACAAGTAGGAACTCTGAATAAGTGGCATTCTGTAATACCTCTCCTAGGAAGTTTGACATTTTTTTCCCAAATTTAGGTTGCAGAAGTTTGGATGATTTGGCATCATCACACAACCAACAAAACCACCACTTTTAATACGTACAGCAGCATCAGTGAAACAGTCGTGCCTTCTTTTATTCAGTTTGAAGGACTGTTGTCTTTATTTTGACCCTTCTAACTCAGGAAAATATCTTTGATAGATTTACTTCTGTACATGATATTATTGGTATGTTTTTTCATGATACATGTTTTGGGTTTCTTCTGATCCCATAGAAAGGGGGAGAGCCATTCAAGACAACACAGGATCATTTTGACGAGGATGAATGGAGCTGAAAAAGTAGCCTGTGGTCAATCCATACTGGTTAATTGAGGCAGTTAGGCTTGAAGCGACTTAAAAGCCCCAGTCCTCCTTGACACTGATGGCTGTCCTATAAGGGACCCTCAGTAGGGCCCTCAGGTCTTTTGATAGGGCATTCGCCAGCGTCCTTTGGGGCTGTTTCACCCCCCGCAATAAACAGGCAGCCCTTTGTCAGCAGGAGTAGGGGGGTCTGAAGGGTTGCTCCTCGTTATTATTTTCTAAAGTAATTATACCTTATTATCTGTGTTTACTTTAGCGGGGGTGCGAGCGTGCAGGTGTGGGCCATTCGGCAGTGGGTTGGCAGTCTCACCAGTGAACGCACACCCCGAGTGTCTTTTTTTTTTTTTTTTTTTAACTCTCTCCCCTCTATCTTTACTTGGAGGTTTTTGGGGGTTTTAGTAGTAGTATTGTAGCCCCGCTGCTAATTTCAGCCCAACAAAAGAAACGTGCAATTAGGGCTATTATAGTAGCAGCTGCATGCTTCCTAGCTGTGCAGAGACAGCTTCGTCTTCTCCCTGGCTCGGCGGTGAAGGGATTGGAGGGAGTGGAGAAAGCAGGGCCTGCAGCGGTAGGGAGAGAGTTCGAATGGTCACAGTAGCTTCCAGTGTCTGCAGGAAAGAGGAAAATATAGCCAGGGAGGCTGGTGTGTTTCCTCAGAGTAGACACAGCAGGGACTCTCGCCCACAGGCTCGTGGGCCTTGAGAACAATGGATCCGCCATCTCCCAACATGAAGTGTTATGAAATACCCTTCGCCACAGTTCCATTGGCTGCTCTCTCGCATCAAGTCATGTGGTCTCAGAACTGCGTGGGCCAAGGGAAAAACGATTTGCAAATAAGAAAATGCTTTTTGAAGAATCTAGTCTTTCATGAAGACAAGAATCAGTTTACAGAATCCAGTAGTTCCCATATAGACCGATCCAGAATTTAATCTGAAAGTATTGCACATGGTTTGGATTTCTGTATGAATTCAACTTTGAGACCATAATGCAAGGACAGCCTTTTTTTTCCCCTAAGTTATCCATTGTTTAAAAATATTCACCCAGCACATTGATATTCGGCCTCTGTAAGTCAGTCAATATGAGCTACAGTGAGCTTTCTTGTACATGTCATGGGAAATCATGTGGGTCACAAAGGAACAACAAAAATGCATGCACAAATTAAAGCCACTATTAAATGGGATCAAAGAAGAACTAGTGCAGGGAGCTGAAAAAGCCTGGCGGTCTGCATGAGGCTGAATATTGAGGGCCCATCGAGGCCCTCATGGCGTCAAACACAAGGGACCAATCTCATGCTCTTAGCACAAACAAAATGGTCACAGGTCCTCCTCTGTTGCTCTCACTTACCGATTCTCTCACTTCAGCGACTTCCCAACCCCTTAGAATAATCATCTGGCCCAGGGCCCTTAGTTTCAAGGACATAAACAGATCTGAGTATCACCTATGTATGAGTCAGAGCTCTTTGAGTTCACTTTATGAACATGCGACCTTGCTTTATTTCCCTGCAGCACTTGCCAGCAAAATATTTATTTTCTTTATTGACATGTATATCAGTAGCAGCTGGAGCATTGTCTTTCAATCACAATACGGGCTCAGGAGAGCTGTTGGGTTGTGATATGCAGCTGATTGGGATAATAACTAGTAGTAAACAGGGATTTTACATTTTCCCAGAAGAGAATGAGAGACTGTCAGATGCTTGTCAGCATGCTCTCGGCTGCCAGCATTCAAATGCCTGACCTGAACTAACAGATTTCCTCTTCCACTTTTTCCAGTCCTTAATGCCAAAACTGGAGTTTAACACTTTGAAATGCAGAGTTACTCTTTCCAAATATAAACTGATGCTAAACAACGAATTGAGCTGGAAAAATCAGCTCCATAAGAGGAAACTAACAGGTTAGTAGGAATGGCCACCCAAAGGCAGTGGTGGAAAAACTATTATTGATGTGGCCAAAATTTAAAATATCATAATGGGAATATGCCATATGATGTCATGGCAGGAGTGATACAGGGGTAGAATTTGGCTATAAAACTCATTAGAGTAGGATATCTTTCCATCAGTAACATATATATATATATAAAAAAAACAACTACAGATTGTAGACCTAAATTTTTTCATTAATTGTAATGCTAAATATAACAGCTGAACCTAATGTGACAGTAGTTGAATCATCTTGTAAAATTGTCAGTTTGGCTGTCAAATTCAGGGTTAGAATTGAAGGGCAAATCTGGTGTGTTGACACATACACTTG
>JAOWBC010000539.1:12029584-12048903 GCA_028566105.1 Hypoplectrus providencianus | reverse complement strand
TGTAAAATTGTCAGTTTGGCTGTCAAATTCAGGGTTAGAATTGAAGGGCAAATCTGGTGTGTTGACACATACACTTGTGATGACATCTTAAGAAGTCAAGTGGAAGGACATACTATACTTCAGGATAAGGGAGGCTACACTTATGTGATTAAGGTGGATAATTATTTGACGATTTAAAAAACAAATCTTATAAATGTAGTGATTTTGGGGGTATTTTGTTACTATTCCCATTTTCGTGGTTCTATTGCAGAGAATTGTTTAATTTGCTTCATAAAAGCAATTGAGACCAATTGATTGTATTGAAAACAGGTATAAAGTCTTACCATAATGCATTTTTTACATGCTTTAAATAAAAATAGGACTTTAACATGGGATGAACATTTGAAGCCATGACATTCCTCCCACACAACGCGTAGCATTTTAAGCTCATTGTATGTTTTGAAATTATATGGGCTTTGTACTTGAGTACTTGAGAAAATGTATTTAGGTTACTTCCCACTTCTAGAGGCAGAGGATGAATGTTGTTTTCAGGATGAAAGCTGCTCTTGCAGCCTTGGTCTTACTGGCATCTATTTCACCTCATTAGGACCCTGGGACTGAGAGTCGACAAAACACTGAGAGAAATCATTTTGCCGGGGGAGTGTGGCGGGGATAAATTGGCCTCTGGTTCAGTACGAGAGTCCCCGCTGTGCCAAGCGGAAGAGAAGGGCCTGGCTGGCAGTAGGGGCAGGCCCAGGCAAGGCAGGCTGGGAGGCCCCATGCTGAGACCCCCTCCCTGCCTTTGACAAACACGGCAGTGGATAATCTCTCCTTCAGGGACTCGGCCCAGCGCTGTGGGGCTGAGAGGGAAGGGGGGCTGTTATACAGCACAGTGCAGAGGAACTGCCTCTGTATGTGTGTAGCATGCACCACAAACACACTTACACACACTTGTTTGCATTGTGTGCACAGTTTACGTACATCTCCCATTTTTCCATGTACGTTTTTTTCTCTCTTCCTTTGTCATGCAGACATCGCTAGCAGCTTCAATAAAGCAGCTTATTTAAAAATAAGATTGCTACAAAATGATAACAAATATCTCGGATAAATTCAGCTGAGCACTTGATCTTGAGTAAAATCATGCAAAATTCATGTAATCCAGAATAAATGCACATTTGTCAGAGGGCAGTAAAAAGCTTTCCATTACAGGTAGATTGTGTTGACTTTGCAGATATATTTTTGAGGAGATCAACAGCTCTTACAAAGAAGGTAATTTGTATATATTTTGGCCAAACTAGAAGTTCTCTTCCATATAAAAACAAAAAACTGCAAACATTGATTTAGTTTGTGCATCAAGGAATAAGAGCAGTCTAAGGACTATGTGACATGAAAGGACACGGACTAGATTTCATTCCATTGTTTATGCATCATCAGTTGGAGGTATGGAGGTACTCGTAATGTATAAATCTTAAATCTTCTTAGTCTTAAATTATGTGTTCCTGTGATAACTAAATAAATTCAATTTTCGGTCTATATATTAATAAACTAAACTTAAATTTAACCACTTGGAAAATAGAAAATACTGTCTATAAACAATATTGTCAAAACAATTGCAGGTGTCGCTGGCGAGTAAAACGCTCAAAGTAACTGCTTTTTCAAAACATTTTACTTCCATCAATATGTCTTACAAAAAAAGAAACAAATTCACGTCCTCGAGTGTCTTTCAGTGGCATGTTGTCAACCAGTAATATTGAAATATAAATGTCCATATCCAATGTCCTCGATTACAGAAAGGCCCTGGCCACCGCTAAGACGTCTCCATCTTGTAACCATGTTTTTCCAGCTCGGCTCTGCAAGGAAGAAAAAGATAATAGAAAGATCAAGTCAGTACAGATGATTACAGGTGGGTGGCTGAGGCATAAGTACCCTCTGCTATTGATTGTAAGAACCATTAAGAGATGGGAGAGAAAAAAAATATATAAATATTGCATAATGCGTGCAGCTATGGATTTGATGATTACATATACTGCATATATACAGCGGCCGTGCCCTTTAACAATAATGATATCTTTAAGAAACAACTTAATAGTATGGCTTTCATAATTGGCCTAAATAAAACAATAGCATATGACTGTCGCAGGTGTACTCAAATAAATACAGAGCAGCCACTTTTCTGTCAAGAGTTATTGATTAGCATGTAAGTGTGAGTGTAAGCACAACAGATATTATAATAACTTAATGTGCATTGCAGGCATTTACACTACACGTTCATATTCCACAGAAACATGTAGGCCTAGCAGTCCACTGCAATAAACAGCTTAAAAAAGAAGAGCTGCATAATGCCTGCTTAGAAATAAAACCAAGAGGTTTCATAGTGCAAGAAAGAAATCAATAGAGAAAACAATACATAACTTAGAATTTTAAGCAGAAATGACATGAAACAGAAATAGCAAATCATAGAGTCAAATTGGAAATATTTCAAGGATTAGGCCTAGTATTGACGTTATCCATTACAGTAGTGCATGTTAGATGTCATTGTGTCAGTTGTCAGTTTTGGGGTATTGTCAATTGCAGTTTGTATGTCAAATAATTAATCGAAGAGCTGGGTGCCTGCATGGCGTCAAGTCATCTATAAATTAGTACACACCAAGAGGGACTTTAATAACTCTGTGCTCTGTTAGAACAACACTGTAAACGAAAATAAACCAAGCAATATGTGCCCATCATGTTAATAACATGCCTTCTGTGGAAGGGTTTAGCGACATTTTGAGAATAATATTTCTTGTTCACCTCAGTTGATTTGAGAAATCATCCTCTACGTTGTCATCATCCCAGTTGTCTTCCCAAACATGAGCGTCCTCATCTTCGTCCAGCCCCGTCCAATCTAGGGATCAGTAAGATATGAATTTGAGGACATTAAAACATTAAAACCAAACGAGAAGCCTGACAGTCAACAACCAGTTAAGTTCTACCTGTTTACTTGAATTGCTAACACTACAATTAGCCTTTAGGCTAGCCCTGCCGTTAGCAAGGGAGCTACAATACACTTGCAAGAAAAGTTTGAAATATTTGAAAAAGTTAAAGCACTCATAATCGGACGAGGAGACAGGTCTCTCCATCAGTCGATTTATTTGGCCATGTTAGCTAAATAAATTGGCTTTAGTGTGTAACCAACACAGTAGCTAACTGCTAGCTAACGCTAACATGGTCATGCTAGCTGAGTCACTGCTGCAGGGCCCAGCAACGAAAAACATAACCGCGATGTTCATTAAGAAAAAAACAAGAGCAGAATGACTTTAAATATGATCTGTTTTACTTACCCTCGGCTGGAAATTCTTCAAACTCATCATCCTCCTCCAGTAAGCCCAGGTCCACGGTCTGTTTTTTGTCTGACATGTTAGCTGTGTAGCCGCTGTGTTGCTGTTGTTTAATGAATGGCTCTCTCACAGGAGCTGTGTGAGACTGAGGCTGTTCGAGCGGGTACAGGCTGCGTGGACTGCGCAGGAAAGCGCAGGCGCCACCGTGCTTAACCACAAGGCAAAGTCTTTTATGAATGTAGCACATGCACTTTAAGTTAACCCAATTTGCTTTACATTTACATAGATATGCACTTGTTCAGATACACATAATCAGACAAGAATAAAGTCTGATTGGGAAATAAATAAATGCGAAGGTTGCATCTCCTTCCAATAAAGACCCTGAGCCTCACATACAGAATATTGCTTAGATCCATCTAGATTTGTGAAACATGTCACTTAAATGTATTTTCTTTACAGTATTTGTCAGCTAACTTACTGATTGTTTTTACTGATTTTTTTTTCCCTCGCTCAATCTCAGTTGCATTGTATTATTAAGAAAACAATAGAATTGTTGCCAAAAAAAGAAATAAAAGATGCCCTACATCTTTCTAATTTATAAAGTCCTGAACACAATAATAATAACTCAAAGGTTCCTGGCTTGCTCAGTGTATTCCAGACATTAAATGTGAATACACATCTCTTCTTTGAATTTTAGGACAAGCAGTATGTGAATTAACTGGCTTGTCAAACTGCTGATGTGACAACAAAAGGAAATGGAAATTTCAATAGGCTTAGTGCATGATGTATGCTGTCCTTCAAATAATATAGTAAAAAGAATGTTGTAATTTTGTCTAGGACAATCTCCTTAAAAAAAAAAAGAAAAGAAAAGAAAAAGAAAAAAGGTGGTACCAGTTTGTGTTTGATCAATAGCAATGTGCATGGTTAAGATTTTAGTTTTGATGTTGTGTCTCCTTTTTTTTCCGATGGAAGGGATTTTTTTTGCATTACTCATTTGGTGATTACTCAGAGTTAATTCAACATGCACAGATCTCAGTGGACTGGTTCTATCTGTAGTTTTATGATTGTATTGCCAAAGTCTGACAGCGTGGCACTTAATTTAAAGATTTGAAGAGTAAAAACAAGTGTGAACGTTTTTTAGATTAATTTTATTGGTTGTGAAACAAAACCATACCTTGATTACATTTAGTAAATACGCCTTAGAATTCCATTTGTTGTTTGTGTTTTGTTGTTTACTGTTGTACCAGCTGGATATATGTATTTATAAAACAGATGCATAGTTTCTATAGTCTAGTGCAGGGTTAGGCAACCTGAGGCTCTAGACCCACATGCCGTTTGCAGTGGCTCCCTGCTTCTATGACATAAAATTATACAGGTATGCCTTTACTTTTTGTTTGTTTTTATAATTAATGTGGGCCCAAAGCAATTTGAATTCTCTAATTTAAAAATGTGCAGTGTATATACAACATTTAGGAGAAATGTTTCAATATGCTGGTCAATATAAATGTGCATCATAGCTGACAAAAGTCTGCGCCCTAACCTCTAAGTTTTTCCAACTTCGGTGTTCAGCCCCACATTTACAGAATCATATTAATAACTCCTTGTTATCATTTATTAGTAATGTTGTTAGGCTAATTTAGACTTAATAAGGTACACAAGGTCTGTGGCTCCATTCTGGCATTTCTTCTCATGTTTGGGTCAATAATGGCTCTTTTGTCTGTCAAGGTTTTCAACCCCTGGTACTGGAGTAGGGCCACTGTAAAGCTTGTTTATTTGTTTCCTTGTCTTCAGCAGTTTTCAATGACACTAAAAGGGTGGAGCAAAGCTTCAGAAATACTTAGCAAATATTTGAGAAATACATCTATTTCTCTCTGCCACTCTGAATTTCTCTCTGTATTTTTCACTCCCACACCACCACAAAAGGCTCGTGTAGTACTCTTTCCTCAAAACATATGCACACAAGTCAGTCAAATTTCAGCAAAGATTTTTCATTTAGGAACAAATGCACATTGTAACCCATGTGGCCTGCTCAAATAATGAAGCGGCAGCCACAGCTTAGGATGTATTTTAGATAAATGAGAGCGCACATTTACCACAAAACCACTCGCACCACAATGAAAATTGCTCTGCAGCTGTCATATGTTGACAGATGGAGCAAACCTCAACTTAGTCTCTACATACTTATTCTATTTTCAAATTATTTTGTAATCATCCTAAGCCTTTACACATGACAATGCCACAACATTCAGAGGGAAGAGGAGCGAGACATGGAGAGAAAATGCCACTGTGTTTAAATGGCCTCATTGCAGTTCGACACAGAAATGCATGCTTCAGTAGGCTTTAGGGCTAAAACAGCATTAAATAGAAAACATCATATTTCCACATAATCAAAATACATCAAGTAACATTTCCAAAGACATTTTTATTCAAAGTAATGAATGAAAGAATTTGTGTTCCATGCTTGTAGCTACATACTTTTATAGGGCATATTATGCCGATTTAAAGCTTCAAACTTGCATACTCTCTCCTTATATAAAGTAAGATCATGACATCACAAGCTTCCAGAAGTCCTGATGGCTTATTTAAAGAAACAGTCTCTGAATACAGGCTGTGTACATTTGTATTTTTACCTAGACTTGTTTCATGATCAGTGACACATCACTTTTCACAACATAACACAATAAAAGCTCCAAGTGACAATTATTACTGTATTTTTGATAATTACAGATAATTCTTAATAATACTTTTCTTGATTTATTTGTCAATAATTTGATTTATAAAGTGGACAAATGGGTTGAAAAATGTTGTTTTCTTTCAAAGTTCTACCAAAATATATACACACACACACACACATACACACACACATATATATATATATATATACATATATATATATTTGGTTTACTGGCATATGAGACAAAGAAAAATAGAAATTCGTCATGACTGGGGCGTTTGAATTCACACCTTTTCTTGAGATATTATTAATCGATTACCAAAATAGCTGTAAGCGCATCCATTACACAGCAGCTCCTCGGTTTAAATCTGCTGTCAGCCAGCCTCTATCAGTATTTTTGAGTAAATATCTCTCACTATTTTTTAAAGAGGCTATAGGATTGAAATGATGGGTACAATCAAATTTAAAAAAGCCTAACATGACAAGTGAAGAGGCAATTCTTTTACATCTGAAGTTAAAGAATTGTATGAATGACAGTCTGTCATGCTTTGAGCTGAGCTCCCTAGCTGATTCTGGTGCCCACGTCACTCAGTCTCCGGTGCAGGTGAAGCCCTGGGAAGTGCTGCAACGTCCGCCCAGCATACCTGAGACTGCAGTTACACTGGCGCCTGAAGTCTCTCCGCTCAGGTAAAAATAGGAGGAGGTGGAGGGTTTGGGGGATGTGAGATACAACATGGCCACTGCAGACAGACTCCACCACAACTTAGGTCTGAGTAGCAGCATCACATTTCTGTCCTTTCACAAAGCCCTCTGGGAAAGGACAAGTCGGCAGCCGCCATAAGTACACTGAAAGAGACAGACAGCGCAGACAGTGGAAGACTCCAGCTGAAGCCTGCCCGGCCAGTCTGACGGTCTGCCCCCCCCCATTACCCCCACCACTACTGCCTGCCCGCCCGGCTCTTTATCACAGGCCCCGCTCATGATATGGCCTTGGGGCGGTGCACAGTGAGAGCTGCGTGGATGGAAATGGGTGGAGATTTAAAAGAGAGAAGAGAAAAGTGTGTGTGTCACCGAATAATCCAGATCGCCTCCCAGAGATAACAGACAAGACCTCTTCTCCCACATGTCAGAGAAAGTGACAGCGCACTGGAAGACAGCCGGCTGTCTGCTGTGTCGTCTAGCCGTATACCTGCTGTACCTGCGGACACTTTGTCTAGACACCCCCTCTCAACAATTACTCTTTGCATTGTCATTTTCCCTGCCTCGAAATGGAGGCTTCCTACGGTGCCACTCAAAACTGAGCGTGTGCATGCCGTAGAAAGTTTAGTTGTGTTTGAGCTTAATTTTGTTGTCAAAGCTGTGAAGTATTAAGACGAGACAGTAACGGGATACTAAAGAAATGCCCCAAGACATGCAAAAAAGTGATCATCGTGGATTAAGGGGATTTAGCTAGCCAATTAATGAGGCAAATCCAAGAAAAAACATGTAAGCTTTGCTCCTAGGAAATCTGCAGAGAGAGTGATATGCTTCCAGGATGTGTCTGTCAAGATCCTGTATTAAATTTAATCCCAGCTAGTCAGTAAGTCTACTCCATTGTGTGTTGTGTGGAAACCCAGGTTCTCTTTTCTTATAAATACTCACATCCAGCTGTGGATATCGATAATTTCAACCTTAATAATAATACAATCAAACTACATTCCCATAGGTGTCAGATGAACATTAAAATAAAGGGCCTTTTATGTTTGTTTTGCTCTACAGAACCATTTTCTGGGGGTCTTATTCATTGAGATGTCTGTCATGACGAATTTAAGTTTCATATTTTCCCCCCTGTCCGTCTTGAAAAGCTCTGTCATCTTGGGCTTGAGGTACAGTTTGCCAAGAGGCTAATGGCCCTTTATGACAGTACAATCTGATGCCTGTCCCGGCTAGCCTCCAGGTAATCCTGTCCACCTCGGCGGCTTAGCCCTGCACAGGCTTAAGTTGCATATTTTGTTTTTATCAGGACACTGCTGATAAATGCTATCAGCGAGGGAGAAATGAAATATGGGGGGTCTAGCTCCATTTTGCCTGAGCCCCTAGTTGAAATCTAGAGTTGAGGAACAATGACACCTCTATTGGTGCAGCCACAATGCCTATAGGGTTGACATAAACAGCATAGGACTCCCAGTTTTCTCAAGAGTTATTTGTCATATTCTTAGCAACACTGACATGGTATAAATTCCACTCACCGGCTTTGCAAACTATTTTAGATTTTAAATTTCTTTGCATAAATGCATGATTATCTCGTCGCTCAACACATTCAATCACAATTACAGCTGCTGTACTTTTAGACCTCCAAAATATCATTTAATAAAAATCATAAAATTACATGCTAATTTATTTCCAGTAATGTGCGCTAATAGTGTACTACCTCTGTGTCCATGGTCCAATGCCATGGACCTATACTGTACGTGAAAAGCACTCACACACTCTTACCATAGGTGATAACCCCTTCTGTGAAAAGCACTCTTATTGGAAGTACCCATTATCAGCAAAGTCTATCTTCATGCTGACACAAAGTCATTAGCTTAAGCTGTCCTCTGTGTAAAATCATTGTTAATTTCTTTGGCAATAGTGCATGGTGAATTGATACATATTTTCATTGACTGCTACAAAAATATTAAAAATAAATTAAATAGTGAAACCCACAGCTATGTACAGGCAGACATACAAGTATACTCAGATTGCACTTGAAATATAAACTCACCTAATGGCAATATGGGTATAATTTTCTTCATTCAGGATGCAAAAAAGGATGTATGTTCTGTGCTTTTCATCCTTATTGAGCCTTTGTTAATTCAGGCTTAAAGTGCATCTATTGCTCTGTGACGTTTCCCAAGATCTGCAACACAAAAGAGCTTTGTGAGGGATGACACATGTCACATGTCCATAGAGAAAACCTGGCTACCTGTATTTCTAATCTTTTTGCTCTCCACATATGCTAAAAAATATGTCTTCCCTCACCAGACTTAATTCACGACTTCAATTTTGTGATATTTTAAGAGGATCATTACATTTGTCGGTTGCCTCCATAACTATCATCAGCCATATGTCTCCTTTCTGCCATTTTCTCCCTTTTCCTTTCTCCAGTTATTTTCTATTTCTCTATCTATTGCACACAGAAGCAGACACACCTCCCTCTCTCTCCAGTTATAGTCATGGTATATCAAAGTGTGCGTGTCCCGCACAGCAGGAAGGGTTCGGTGAATGAGTGACAAGACCTGCTCTGCTCCTCTCTGACACCTGTCAGAGCCTCGTCTGTCGCCTGTGTGCAGGGATGGAAATGAGCAGGAGTGACACAACATGCCAGAGGTGACGGTGACGGCTCACCACTCTCCTCCGGCTTCTAAATCAGTTGCACAGCTCACGGCTCGTGTGCGCTGGCTGGGTAACAATAATTATCTACTCTAAAGCTTTCAAATGAAGCTTATTTGCAATGCAGTGATGTCACACTCGCTTAGACGTCTGAGTTGTGATGCTGTGGATGTGACGTGAGAAATGTGCACGGTGAATGTCTGTCTGATCACGTTAAACTGCAAGATGATTTTTGGAATTTATGCTTCAGGATATATACATAATAAAATGCTCTGGGTGCTTAAAGCCATACTACATTATTTCTTTGGGGAAAATATAACTAACCTTAATCCAGCTAGTCCAAATAAAAAACAGTCGTTAAAAGATTTGAAATTCAGTTCACTGATTTTGCTGAAGTCTTCATATGAGATGTGGATGCAGCCACCATGGCGTAATTTAATGTTTTTTTTGTTCTACTGTCTTGAAATTGTGGCCTTTTGGCAGTCCCCTCCTTTACAGAGCCAGACGTTACTATATTGATGTATTATTACATTGTAGGAAATAATAAGTTATGGCTAGCTAACTAGCTTTTTAACGTGCAAATATTGACAGCTTCCTGCTTAGTCTCATTTAGAGCCAAACGCTACAATCTGTACAACATTGTTGTAGCGACTGTCTGTCCATGGGCTTAAGCATACCCTGCTCTATCATCTGTTTTACTCTAAATGTGACCATAATGTACTAAATCAGCATAATTCTATGCTCATTTGAAACTTGCAATTGTTTTTACAAAGGTAATAAATCAAGTGAAAGGAGGGTAATTTTCTCATTGACTTCTGTACTATAAGACTTCTTTTTGCAGTTAGGGAAGTTGCCCCCTAGTGGTCATTAGAAAGAATACAGGTTTCAGCACTTGTAGTTGGTTAGGTTATGGTTAATAATTTAAGCAAAATGTTCTGATAAATATTGCTGCACAAAGTTAGTTGAGCTGACTATATGATTTATTGCTTTTTTTTTTTTTTTTTGCTTTTTACTTTACTATGCTACGGTTACAATATCTAGAATTTTAGCAAACAGTAGTGTAGCAATAGCGTTATTCTATATTGCCATTTGTAACCACAGTGGCTGCTGTGTCTTAAATTTACATTGATAGGTGATACCCACAGAGCATTGATCCAGCTGCAACTGTAATGTAATCCAACCCTTTTCATTGTTGATTTGCTATAATCTCTAACTGACTAACCCTCCACAATTTGGTTGGACTGAATTCCATGCGCCTAATCCCCAACATGTGGCTGTCCCTAGCCCCGGAAAAGTCTGTGATTGGTCTGATTGATAAATGAAGCCCTCCTTATGCTTTTGGGCGTCCGTTCGAAGGGGGCCTCTGTGGGCCTGGACTATGTCCAGGAAACCTGGGACAGCAACTTATTAAGTAGTTAGACCCTCAAGATGAGGGCTGCAGACAGGGACCGCTGGTGGTCACCTGGGCTTGGATTTAGCTTTGGCATCCCTCAGCCATCAGTCAGGTCTGGAGGTCTGTCTGTGGTTTCATGTAGTGAATGGGGCACAATCCTCTCTTCTGCACAAAGGTCAAGGGTTGTGTGTTTGTTCACTCTGGTCAGGTAAAAGATGTAATTATTAGCACTTTATGAAAACAACCAGGAAACTGTCCTGTGTGTTTTTAAATTGGCATGTTAACAACCCAACTTTGTCCACAAGATAGGACAATATGAAGTCTGAAATTTTAATTATGCATTTTCAGTCTTTGTTAAGTTTACCCTGTTGGTATCAATTTAAATTCACAGGTATTGTTATTTGTAGTGGGGGAAGTTAATGATAAAACAGAGAGGATTGTATGCAACAGTAGGCATTGAACTCCCCCCCTTCGGTGGAGTCATTACTGCTTCTTAATTGTTTCTTCTCCTTCAATGAATTTTTAAACAAAGATGCACAGTATGTCTGTTCATTGTCAATTTCACAAGTTTCGGGTATAAAAAGAGAGAATAAACATGTTAAATTAAGCAGAGTTGAAGGCTACAAAGTACCCCACTTATAAAGAACTATTTTTTGTAAGCTTCCATAGTTAAGTTCCCAAAAATTGGAGAAGGAAGAAATACAGACATGTATGATTTATCGTTTTAGCTATATTTTCTGCAAGGGGTATTAATGACACTGAATCAATCCTCAGACCACAACAAAACACCACAGTTCCCACATACTTTGTCGGTCCGCATAAGCCAGCAGTAATAGTAAATGTCAGTTCAGCACAGAAGTCCAGGCAGGCATAAAACCAAAAATGTTTTCTTGTGAATATAGCCATGGGCGAGGCTTAAGCTGCTCAGCCAATGATGTGGCGCTCAGGATCGGAGCAGAGAACCCTGGGTAGAGCCCAGATGAAACACTAGGAGGTGAAAGGGAAAGTGGTGATTTGTCATTAAGACTTTTCAAAGAAAGGTCAATGCCAAGGGTCCAATTTATGCTTGTTATAATTTCACTCCAATCACTCCCCCATGCCCCTAAACACATTCTTCTTCCAGGTATTCAAAGAACACTGCACAAGTTGCAACTGGGAGTATGTGGTTAAATAAGAAAAGAAAAAAACAAAGATATCTCACACTGCCAGAATGTTTTTGACATGTTCCTGTACGGTAATTGTTGTAAGCAGTCTCTGTTTAATGTGATGGGATCCCGTTCAGCATCTTTTCAGCAGCATTTGCACCAATGTTTGTCATGCAATATGTTTGGCAACTGCCTCACACTGTATGTAATCTACTTTGGCTTTGGATGCGAGCTGTTTCTGGGCTCATTAATACAGAGAGAAGGTGAGGAAAGCCTTTTTCAGAGTGGCTGCCAGGTACAGTTTCTCTTGGCCCCGTGTAGCATTTGTAAAACATGCACTCATAAACTTGAAATCAAACGCTCCGATTCTTGAATGGGATGTTGGAAAATTATTTACAGGCAAATAAAGTTGCGTGCGACCATGTAAAAAGCCGCCCAGTTTTGGTGTATGGTTCTGTTTAGCAGAAATCATTTTCACTCCGAAATTTGGAAGTGTCGCTTGTGATTTGCTGCAGACTGTTGTTATTTTTTTTGCTCAAACTTGAAAGTTGATCATCTAAATTTAACTTGCTCTCCATAGATGGCAACACAGTTTTTGTGTGTATGTAGCTGCTTGTAATGTGTAAAAGTGTGTGTGTAGTGGGATATAACATTTTATTTGAAGGGGACCTATTGCGTTTCTTTATGTACGTGCTTATATATGCTTGTAACGGCAAAGTTTTAAGTTACATACACTCATACACTACTACATGTAGCATTCTAACACCAGTAAACCTGTAAACCTCATATTATTTGTGGATCTTAAGCCACTGATTAAGGCAACTCTGTCACAGTTATACCGCGGCTACATGTAGCCTCATGCTAACTGCAGAGAAAACTATGATCTTGGTTGCTGAAGTGATTAATTTCTCTCCAGTTTTGGATCACATCGCTGCTGGAACATGTTACATTGTTTAGTTTTCGGTTTAACAGATAAAATTGTGATTTTAAATGACAAAAATGGCCACTGATTTAAGCTACTCATTCATACATTTACTCCACTGCTACATGTATCAACATGCTAACATCGGAAAAACCTGTAAACTTGGTGGCGTTTGTAAATTTCTCCCCAGTGTCTGAACTGTTTTCTGTTTTGAAGCTTCTGCAGAAGACTGGAACATGCTAACCAATGAAAGTTTTTATATTATGCTGTCTTCAAAAAGAAACCTAAAATACTAGTATGAATAAATAAATTCAGGGCTGCCCGGTACCTTCCTGCCCGCACGCACAGACACACAGATGTGCATCATCACTGGTTGATTGTCGGTGACCTTGGCTGATTGAACTGGTAAAGGGCAGCCAGTTGTGCAGCTGGGGCTGGCCGTCTGGCAGGCCAGGGCAGTGGGGTACTGAAGGGAGAAATGGTAGCGTGACTGCAAGGGAACTGCCAAACAGCCATATCATGACCCCGGCAGACACACTCCCATGTCTGCGCACTGTGCTGCACTTGTTTCCCTGGCAGTGACGGCAGAGACAAAAGAGTAAGGAACTTCCCCAGACCTTCATTTGGGGTGTTTGGACAACTCTAAGGCCCCCACAGTGCCCCCAGGGGCCTCTCAGCTGGCCCAGAGAGTGAGAGCGACCAAGTAATAAGGCAAAGCAGTGAACGCTGAGCAATTACGAGGGGAAGTGTGTGTGTGTCTGAAGTGTGTGTGTGTTAGGAGCTATGGGGTGATGAGGAATCTATGACATCATTGTTACAGGGAATTTATAAAAGCCATTTGTCATATGTTTAGCTGCATAAATTTCTTTATTATAATTCGTCAAATAATGAGCATTTTCATTTTATTTGAAAAATCTGTTGTATTTCCTTTTTTTGGGATATATTTGTCAATGACATGAATATCCAATATTAATCTTGCTTCAGTTTTATTTGTTTGGGAAAGCCCTACCTCTTTATCGACTGTGTCTACGGCTTTTATGAACATATAAAGTCTGTTCTACTCCATTATTATCGCTCTAGTATACAGGAAGCATGCATAAAATCAAATATTTGCGTAGTTAATGTGAGCAGGAGAGTTATATCCAATGTTTTATGGAACGATGACTCATGGTTTCTCCGTTGCATGTTTATTTGTTTGTTTATTTTGTTGGCCATATATTTTGGTGGATAATGACCCCCCTCAGTGAAACACATAAAGCAAAAGCGGAAACATTTGTAATGGCACAATATAAAGCTGATTTTTCCATTAATGACAAAAACGGTGCTTAAAACAGGCTGCAAAAAGAAACAAAACCATCAGTCAAAGAGAACCAAAGTGATCATTGTTCCACGGATGTCTGTAAGTGTTTATTCTCCTTGTATGGAGGGACAAAAAGAAAACAACTGTGAAGCGCTGGGTAAAGAGGCTTGTGAGCTGAGATGCTGACATTTCAAGGAAGTAGTTGAAAGTGAGAGTCAAAAAGTCATCAATAGAGGTTTTTAGCAAAGGGAGAGACGGAAAGGAGAAAGGTTTGGGTGTAGTTACATGAACGCAACTTGGCCTCGTCGGATGACAAATTGTCCGGCAGTGGGACAGGACGGTTCAGCCAGCTGGTTGGCCCCATCGGCGGGTTGATTGATGGTGTTGATGTTCTAAATCGGCCGCCAACACACCGAGTACAGGGCTCGTAATAGCGCAGCTTTAGATTGGCCCTGGAGATAGCAGGAAGTGGATTGGGGGATGCAAGGGGAGGGGGTGCAAGGGAAAAAGGACAAGTTCCCATGCATGCATACCGGGATATGAGATTTAAATGTGCAGCTGCTGGTTTAAAGAAACCAACAGTCCATGGAGGTAGCACTAAGAGAGGGGAACCAAACGGGTTAGTGAAACTCGATCATCTCCCTAACTGTTTAACACTCCTGTTACTTGCCCTACAAATGAGGCGTTGTACATCATATCACCCGAGCATCTGCATTAGATCTTGCTTAGTCATATCTCAAAGAAGTACATGCAGGGTCATCATCACTTAGACAAAAAAGCCTTGGGTCAAGGCGCGATCATTACTGTCAAACGGAGGTCAGAGCCGATGCTCTCATGCTCACAGTCGTCAGATAAATGCAAGCATGGTGGAGGGGTAATGCTGAAAAAAGTATTTCCTGCTAATTGTAACAGCAGCTCCTTTATCATAGTTTCAGGCTTTCTTAATAACACACTGTACCTTTGATCAAGAGCAAGGCAGTCTGGGATTGTGTGGGAGGTTCTCAGACACACGCAAAAGGGGAAACGCAGGGCAGTTCAGGGCTGCACTGGATGCTTTCCACCATCAGTGCAGAAGAAAATGAGATTTTCCTAGAAGTCATTTTGAAGTCAGATTTCAGTTCATTAATATCAAATTAATGGAACACACCAACCTGCCTAAAAAAAAGACGGTTGGGGAGCCAATTCATCAACATCAATATACTTGTTCTGGAGCAGATGATTAAACATTTGACATCAATGAATTTAAATTTTAAAAAATCTTTAAAGCCACTGTCTTTAACAATTACTTAAATATATGGTGAAATGCCTAAAAAAATCAAATTTAACTGCTTCAGAATCAATTTTCCCATGATACACAAACACAGCCATGCACATGCAGGTGTTTTATAGTAGTTTCCCAAAAATCCTCTCATCTAATAAAGTGTGCACTTTTTAAATGCTTTTAACTCTGTGAAGAGATGATAAAGAGTTTAGAATGATGTAACTTTGAGTTGACCTGTTCAGTGAAACACCTCTTCTCTTCCATTATGTGAACATCCGCAGCTCAGAATAAAAAGCATTAAAAACACACACACATACCTGGTAATATCATCAGTAAAACTGCACACTGTACACAGCTGCAGCGTGAAGGGGTTAGCCTGAGCTCTAATGAAATAAAATCCAGCTAATTCTGGCTGGCAATAAAATTATATGAAATTAAAAGACTACACCAACCTGAATTATCTCTGATTGTGTGACACCAAAGGGCCTAAAAAGGTTGGGAACATCACTGCTTTTGTGCAAAAAACTTTCCATGTTCATGTGTGAAACACTGACCTGTTCACTTTGTCTTTAATGTGTCAGAAGAGTTCCATATTTCAAAATAAAAGAGGGTTATCATTTAGTTCATTTTAACCTTTCTTTTTTAAATTGTGAGCCCAACTTCTTTGTCATTCTAAGATCATCCAAAAGTTGTGAGGACTACTTGTCAGCTATTTACTGGGTGAGCAGGCAGTCTTTTCTAAGTGAAGTTATGCCCAGAATGGCCTTTGAGGCATCCTCAGGTTTTGCTACTGAGTCTATTCATTAGCGTTTGTAAAAGGCCAGAGAACACAGAGTAGTTCTGGCTGGCTGGCCGAGGGAAGATAATGGGCGAGAAGCCAGGGAGTCGTCTGTAGGAGCTGTTGTTGGGCCAACGTCCTTCTGGCCTTGGGCCGCTTGCAGTGGCGTCTATGAACCAGTCCCATTGTTTACAGCTATAAATGCTCAGACATAGGTCTACACACACACACACACACACACACACACTCTCAGACATAATGGCCCGTCACGTGTGCTTGCACAGCTAGTGAATGCCTGGGAACAAGTGTACACACTAATTCAATTAAATATAATTAAATGTATGCGTTGGCCAAGTTACTTGTAAATTAAATCAGTTTCTCATTACTTCCTATTCATTTAACACAGTAAAAAAATGACTCAGCTTTCAAACCTAAGTAATGTTAAACTTTGGTGCTTTGCTTAATTTAGCAACGCAAATTAGCAGTATATAAAATCTGATTAGTTACTTTTTAGAATACGAGGGTGACGAGATGTTTCTCTCCCATAAATTGACAATCTTTTTGACAAACAAATGAGCGACTGACACTGAATGATACATAGCACAACCCACACATACACACACACTTACACACACTAATACTCTCACACTCTGTCCTCCCTTTTCAGAAGGCTTTGCAACCACCCGGTGTATGATCCACTCTCTGGACATGTGTGCAGAGGTGTAATTTTCACCCCTTTCCTCCAGAATTAGGACACCCCCTACCACACACACACACACACACGCGCGCGCAAACACACACATATACACTGTTAACCCTGGATTCTTGGATAATTTTGGTCACTTTTCACCCTTGGCAGACTAGTGCTGTACAAATGACAGAGGCAGAGCAGGCCTTGCAGCTGTGATTCTGAGACCTCACCCACCCCCTAAGGGGTGTATACACACACACACACACACACACACACACACATTTGTTCACACATACCACCTACTGGCACAGCAGCAGAAAAAATAGAACTGTGGTTACCTCACCATTATGTTCTGTGACTATTGTGTGTGTGTGTGTGTGTGTGTGTGTGTGTGTGTACGCGTTTTCATGTATGTGTGTGTTTGATTGTCTCTTTCTCCTTTATCTCGTTCTCCCCATGTCTCTCTCTCCCTCTGCCCCCTCCACTCTCCCTCCCTTGTCCTCCTCCTCTCAGATCCTTCTTCCTCGCCATGATTTCACAGACCTCCACTTACTCTATTGTGCCGAGAAACAAAAAATAAAAGAAACACAATCGCCCTGTCCTCTTTCTCATCTTAATAAGCAGCTCCAAGTTTGATAATTACACGTTCAGCCCGCCGCATGAGTTTCTATGCAGTGTTCACATCAGGGAGAAAGCCATTGACTCCGCTGTTGAGGGGAGCAACTATTAGGAATGACTGACAACTGTCCCCCTCCCCCTTTGGTCGGGGCGGCTGTAAAAGTGAGAACAGCGCCGATCAATTCTGTCTCCTCATTAGGGAGTGTGTCCCTGAACACCACCATGCAACCATCGGAGCAGCCAGCGGACCACATACGTTGCAAGGCCCATAATCCATTCCATAACCTATCGCCATGTGCTGCCGATTAATGGGGTTTCTGCGGAGCGAGCGCCGAGGAGACGGCCAGACTGAGGGTTTTCTTCTGTGGCGGAAGCCAATCTGTTTAGGATTAAGGGAATAACTGGTGTGGCTGACACCGAGGCATCCAACAAGCAGGGCTAAGGAGAAGGGAAGAGGAGAGAGACAAGAGGAAGGGGTGCAGTGAGTGTGTTGACAGGGACTTGATTGTGTTTTGGCAGGGGTCTGATCATCGGTGATGGTTTGAATCTATAACTGTTGATTGTCCAAAATCGGAGCGCCATCTGTGGTTGTTTAGTCCGTCGGGCCGCACCATATTCAGAACGCATCTTCCTTCTCATATGTTCATTTCTATATCCGTTGATTATTGCATCTTCCAGGTATTCATAGATGGAACAGTTTTGGAATATCATCTTATCCGACATCCTCAAAATAAAGGAAACGCTGTTCTCCGCTCTTCTGCAGACACATACCTTATCTGACTCCTCCGCACAGAGAGGCCTTCTTTTGTGGCCCACTCAGCCATTATGATGGCAATCTTGATGATTAAAGACCCATGGAACAAACTGGGCTACCTGTTGCCATGATGTCATGTCTAGTCTAGAGCAACTGCAATGATTAAGATTTAAGGCCGTTAGAGAACTTTACTGGATGCTGTTTGTGGAAAAATATCAATTAGCTCTTGGCAACAAAAAAGCGGGTAATGTTTTGGATCTGAGGTTCTGGCTCTTAGTGAACATTTAGGGGCACATATAGGTGCAAATGTGCATTTGTACTGGATAGATGATGTATAAGAACCAGCTGTGTCTTGAAACCACACTTTTGTGTTCAGACTTGACGTAAACAATTATCACTCTTGGATTAAAAGGATCGGCTCTTCAGCTCTTGGCTCTTGAATTAGTGGTGGATGTCTGGGTTTGGATTCAATAGCACAGCACAGCGCCATATTAAGTGCAAAGTTGTGTATGGCAAAGGTACATTTGAATTTATGAAGTGTGTATTTCAACCATTTTCCAATAAATGTTTTTGTCACAACTGTCAAATATACTGAAAGCAGTAGTTACATATATTTTATGAAATAAAATACTGCTACTTCCCCCTAGCCCTGCACAGTAATTTAATGTCTTTCAGCTCATTGTTTTGTGTTTCCTGCCAACATCTATGGATGTAAATCACAAGTGTCACCACAATATGATATTGTATGATTATTTGGATGCCAATGTGATTTTCTGATCTCACAACCATTATATCATTCTATTCAGTTCAAAGGCCTACAGTCAGTAAAATACGTTATCATATGGCCATTTAACACAATGCAGTAAAAGATAAATTGGGAAAAGGTCGGAATTTTGAAATAAAGTAAAATTGTAGAGATGATGATTTGTATCTTTTTTTTTTTTAACTTTGCGTTAATGATATTTACTCACTGATCTTTGAATCAATTTAGCAATACAGTTAATTGTGTTTGTGACACCTCATAACTTGACTGTTCCGGTTCGCTCTCATTGCTTTCATCAACCACATTTCCAGCTGAAGGTTTCCTGTTCAGCAGTAAACCGCAGAGAGACACAGTTAGTGACTAGTTGTTG
>JAOWBC010000539.1:12003525-12029484 GCA_028566105.1 Hypoplectrus providencianus | reverse complement strand
CATCAACCACATTTCCAGCTGAAGGTTTCCTGTTCAGCAGTAAACCGCAGAGAGACACAGTTAGTGACTAGTTGTTGAACATAGTGGATCATTTAGCTGCAAAAGAGCCTAGGACTTCCCTCAGGAGTTGGTGGTGACCAAATTCAGAGCTCAAAGTAGAGTAAATATGGAGCCTCAATTTGCCAGGTGAGCAGAAACACAGCTTTGAATGAATGCTAATATTGTTTTTTTTTACTTCTGGATAGGTAAACAGTCAACCGCTGGCTAACACATTTCAATTCGTGAAAATATGTCAGTTTTGTGTCTACAGCTTGTAGTATTTCCCAGAATACAACAATAACTACTTACCATCAATGTAATATTCAATTTTTTCCTCTCATTTTGTTATTACACAGTTGAATGGGTTTAGAGGACCTGTTCAGCCCTCCTTTGCCTTTCCCCTCTTCCTCAGCTTTTTATGAAATTTTATCAGTATATGTCTTCCTCTCACAATCTCTCTCTCCCCTTCATCCTCCCTCCTCCTCCGCCCTTCTCACAGGTGGCTGTGCCCCAGCCTCGCTCACATGGAAGCAGGCCCTTCTCATCGCCCCAGGCCTCGGCCTCTGAAGCACTCCTCTGGGAGATTCCACCAGAGACCAGGCCTGCACTCTTAATGCAAATGTGCAGCCACACTCGAATTGAAAACCTGAGAGACTGTGGCCCTAGGAGCATTTTTTCTCTCACACAGGCACACACACACACAGATACCTACGCATGCAAGTTAACAAAGCACACACCTTCTCCTCCTTCGTCCTCCTTCAGGGCAGTGTTATTTTTGGCTCGGGCTGGGACATATGTCACTGGGGAGTGCGTGTAGTGCCTGGTTAATTAGAGCTACCTCAAAGCAGGCATAAAAACGAAGGCGATATTTATTAGGCAGCATTTTAGCTGCTTGTCATGAGTGCGTGTCAGCGCTGTAAAACAAAGTTTGAATGAGTGAGTCACAAAATGTTCTGTAACTAACCATTGCTACCCTGCTGCTCATGGAGAGATTGACATTTCAAGTTTCTTTGCTCCAATTCATGAATACATCCTGGTGCTGTGCTCCGTGTGCACTCTCATGGAAGATGTATCCCTCTCCCAGTTGTATTTATCCGTCATAATCAAGAGGACAGAGCAATGTTTGTCCCCTTGTGCTTGCTAAACATGAGCCCTCTCGCAGCAGTGGAACACTGCTGCACACCAGAAGTGTGTGATAATTTACGATGGCCATTCTGAGGTGGTTATGTAAAAGCAGACTTGTTTAATTTTGCACTGAAAGCTAATAAATCCCACAGGTAGTGTGAGTTAGTGTTACTGTAACTACTGTTGTGATGAAAATTAGGTTCACCCAGTAGGCGTTGATGTACTTTAAAAGTGAAAGAAACTTGATGTGTGCTAAATTTATATCCATAAACTGATTTTTTTTCTTCGTAGGCGGCAAGAGTGTTTGTTTGGCACCAGTATAGACAGTTTCCTGTTTACACTGCAAGATGCTCATTGCCACAATACCATGATAGCTTATATATGGACCTTTTCAGTATTTAGAAATAAACCTGTAAAACAGTCAAATTACTGTTCTGTAAACTTTTCACTCTGCCACATGTTGATAGACATCTGTTGTTTCTGGCAAGCTAGCGTGATACACAATATTCCACGGAGCAACAGCAGCGGGAAGCAGTGACTGTAAAGGCAGCTCATGCAAGTCATATGAAATAATCTGGGTATGTCTCCAGCCTTTGATGGGCAGCACGAGTTCAAACACTGAAGTGCACTCACAGAAGGAACGTCAGCATCGATGTAGTGTGACTCACCAGACATGGACCGCGGGTATGACCCTCCATTGGTTGTGTGTCTCATGTGGCATTCTCCCTCTTCTCCTATGCTGTCTATTTTACACGAACACCACCGCTGCAGCCTGGGATTGGCACTGCTCAAGACAACTGTGATTAGCTGAAGGAAATACACTCGGCTATTTTTAATATTAATCTGCTTTTATATGCACATATCTGATTATAAACATTTGTCGTCTCTCAACTCAATTCTCAAATTCCCCTAACAAACTAATCTTTAGCATTGAACATAAAACCTGACAGATATGCTAACAGATGCTAATGTAGTAATTGTTCTCATGTTGATCTCCCCATAAACTCGTGCCATTATAGCTTATTGTCTCCTCGCTCCATGTGCATGCGTCTCAGACCAGTTTTGTTTCAAATAAAGTAGAAGCTAAATTTTGAAATAAGGCTATAAAGAAGATGCAAACTAACAATAAATAACTGATGCTGCATAATACATAATTTGATCAGATTTGTCATTTAAACGTTTTGCTGTAGGATAATTTTTCAGCAAACAGTGGAAGAAGCAAGGAAAAAACGACCACAAAAAAAGTTGTTATTCGGACAACTAATTCAAGTGAATAGTTGATTAGCCATGTGAGTTTAATGTTCACCAGTCACAAAATGTCCCCATCTCCTGCTTAGGTCATTAACTATATTTGGAAAAAGACAACAAAGCACCTAATGCAAACGTAGAAAATGTTTATGTTAGTTTCCGTAGGTTCTTATCAGACTGTCAAGCTTTTCATATGCAAATGTTCAAAATGCGCATTGACATTCGTTGATAGAAATACGATTAATGACATCACCTAAATCTCTTCACTTTAACCTACAGGCCACTATGTCCTGGCCATCCTGCACCCCCAGATCTCCTCTACACAAGGTAAATGCTCAGGACCTCTGCTACATATGAAATAGGGTTAAACAGAACATTTTTTTTATTTCTATATATGAAAAACTCACTAAAGATTCACTGTTTTGTTTGAAATTCTTCTTTTTCGTTCTTTTCTTGACGGTTGCTTGGCTGATGTAAATCACAGGAGTATGCACTATTCATTTTCTTGCCATCTTAAGTGGATTTCCAGAAAGTAGTCGTCCATGTGCGGAAAAACAAACATCGGCCACTTTTTTTTTAGACCCTTCAATATGACATTGATGTAGTGTGTCATGCACAAACTCTTTATCACCTGTTTTATCTTCCTCCAGCGAACACAAAGACTATTGTTTTTGGTTGTGTATGGAGTATTTTGGCCACTTCACACCTGTCATTCACATCCATCCCAGCCTGTCCATTCATCAGCGTGAAGGGAGGGTCATTTTTGTGAACGGCAATCATTTTCCCAGTGAATGGACAAATATGTGATTAGCGATTTATAGCAGACAAAAAAAGGACTAACTAATAATTGTTCCCACAAAGGACATATTTGAGAAAATCTAAAAGCCGTGTTTTTCCGATGAATAACTTTGACGTTAAGCGGGATTCTCACGTCTAAGGATGTCTGAGGGAAGATGCAAAATAAAAACTGCATCTTCTTCTTCACCACATTGCACAGCTACAACAGCTCCCTGTGAGCTGGTTGATTCAGGGGTTCTGGTTTCGTGATTCTTGGCCTGGTCGATGGTGGGTTGTGGTTTGGAGTGAGGGTGCCAACAGAAGCGATGTGATAGGCATTACCTCAGAGCGAGGGTCCATGGAGATAATTACATTTTAAGAGCTTTTTAATGCTCATTAACACTTCTGGCTACTCTCAGGCCTGGATTGAAATCCTGGCTACTTCTGCCTTTAAGTGACATGAAACTGTACTGGAAATTGTAGCGACTAAAACAGTGTGAATTCAATAAAAAATGTGTCAAAAAGATAAGGATCAATTCCATAATTTGGGAAAAACTTTTTTTTCAAGCAACTGTCACAATATCTAGATATTATCCAGACTCTCTCAAGCCTCCATAAACATAAAGTTATTATGCTGCTACTGGTATTTATGTAAAACCACTTAAATACTTAACACACATTACACATGAAGCTTAATTTGTCACAGAGAGACTGAAAGCAGCGCATTCACTTACAGCTGTAAACATGCTTTTTTGGCAACAACACATTGAAGTTTACCACACCCTTTCCGAGGTTTTATACAAGGATGACACAATGCACAATGCACAGGTTGTTCTGCTCATTTTCCTGCAAGTTACAATAGTTTGTTGTTTCAGGGATTAGAGGCAAATGTGAAGCTTGCTGAGTGTTGTTAGACTCATGCAGTGATTGTGAGTAAAGGAGTCGTAATAGACTAACAAATAGGTATTTTCCACTTTGCGTGCATGCATAAATGTAGAGTTAACCATAGCTCTATTACACTATATAAAATTATTACTCCGTCTCATAATTTTACGAGCCACGTTTTTTTTTTTTTCTCCAGTTTTCTCCGTTCCACTTTAACTTCATACCTCCTTGGCTCTGGCAAGTAAATAATTTGGTGATGGCCACATGCTTCACTGCAGAAACATCAGAAAGATGGAATAAAAAAGCTCTATGCTGGCCACATACTCTAACAGGGAGCTGTTGAAACGGGGGACATAATTTCTGGTAAACGTGTTACATTTATAAATGTGATACTTTATGCCATTCTCGTTGCTCAAACCTCAAAACCTTTTTCTTGATTTTATAGCAGCAGCCTTCTTGATGTTTTCCTACTGGCACAATTTGGCTCTCAAATATAGGTTTAAGGGTATGAAACAAGGGCTTTAATGTTGCCAGAGGAAAAGGCTGCCATGAAATTGAGACTAAAGGGCTTCACCAAACCATAGCAGTGACCCAGAAGTAATCACAGGCTGCTAAACCAAGTTTTGAAAGCTGGTGTATCTTTGAATGTGAAAATAGTCAGTTACCACCTTCCTCTGCTCCTGTTTTTTATCATGTGACACAGGGATTGATCTTGTCAGCTGTCATGTATGATGTTGCTCTTCATGGCACATCACTTGTGTTCACTCAAGACGAAGTATTCTCAATGAATATCAATTTATTTCTATACAAAGCTTAAAATACAGATTTTAATGGGCTGAGGGAGTAACAGTAAATCTGCCAGATGAGTATACCAGACAAAATAGGCACCAATTACGGAACCAGTATCTAGTTCTAATAGTTAAGCCATGGCAGTTATTAGCAACCGCTGCATACGCTCATAGCTTTTCCTGCTACAGCAGTGGCTTGAGACATTATGTAGTCTGATTATCTGTCCGGGGGCCCATTCTTGAGAACATGATATTTGAGGAGACCATCATCAACTTGGATTCATGGAAGAACTATGAAGGACGTTGGCCTTAAAGAATCCATGTGCTAATCATGACAAATAATGCATAAAATGTCTTGTAGTATGAAGTGATGAAGTGGTGGTTTTATTTTATATTCAAAAGGTCAAAGGTTAATTAGAATGTGAGATCATAAAGTTTGCAGGAACACTGTTTTGACTATTATTCAGTGGCGTAAATGAGGAACTGTAAGCAGACTTTTGGGGGGTCATGGCCTTCTAAGTACCAAGCCTGTGTGGGTTAATTTTTGTTGGGTTGGGAAAAAGAGATTATTCAGAATAATATGCTCCAGAAATTTAAGATAAAATATTTGCCCAGAAGTCGAATTGTTGACTCATTGAAATCTTGGTTGTCCACCCTGAAACTGGTGATTGCATTAGTCTTCCTTGCTGCGAGGTTAGGATATGTTTGATGCATCCAATTTCCATACAAACTGGAGGCATTGTTATACGTCATGGCTATATATGAACAGATATGGATGTAAACTACTACACCTATAATTTTGGTAGGAAGGTGCATGGTGGCTACAATAAATAACTATAAAAGACTGTAATGAGAACTGTGTTCGTAAAAATGTGTTGTAACTCTTAGCTTGTGGAAGGGTGACGTTAGCTAGCAATGCTAGCATCTAGGTTTGTAAAGCCAATGCTGTTCACGTCCAGCTTTACTTTGACCTCAACACACATTTGACTGCTGCACTGCTAATGAAGCAACACTAACTGGAGCAAGCTAACATCAGACTGTTATAAACTCATCAAAAATGCTTTCAATTTATCACATCTCAGATGATTTGATACCCAGTCTTTGTTAGCAAAACCTCAGCACATAGCTCCCCTCGAAACCACAAATAGCCTGTCTTCCATTTAATTTACAGGTTAAATGTAGAATGACACAATGTGTTCGTTTGTCGGTGTTTGAGTTATAGGCTTATTCTTTTACTTTGGGCAGAGCCAAGCTAGCTGTCTCCAGTCTAAGCTTGGTTAAACATGTTTTGACTGCTGCTCCGTCAAGGACATGAAATCCATATCAGTCTTCTCGGGTCAGTCTTGGAAAGATATGCGTGGTTACCAAAATACTGAACTACTCATTTAATGTAATACTAATAACAAAGACTTAAACCTGACTTCTGTGCGTACAGCTCTGAAACAACATCTTCCATCATCAGTAAGTTTGGTTTATGTGATTAATACTTCTGGGGTTTCCATCAAACAGTGGTTTATGTGAATATTTATGCAACCTCTCCGCGAATTGCAAGGGCTTTGCAAAACTCTCTCCATTCTTGATTAATTTGATTAATTGATAACACAGCCGAGCCGAAGCTTGCTGCAAAAGATTTATTCAACGCTAAGGCCTAACATATTATTGAAAAGCTGAGGCTGAAAAATGGCAAAGGGACACATCGGTTTGTTTTGGCTTGCGAGCGTTGTTCCATTCTACGAAATGGGATTGCAGACTACTGGTGTGGAGCCGCTCTCTTTTATTTGACTATGTGCCTCACTGTGAGAAAGGAAAAAATGGCTTTGTATAATCACCAACCAGCCATATGGCCCCAAAAAAAGGAAAAAAAAAATGTTGGCAACTGTTTTTTTGTGCAGAACATTAAAAAGAGAGCAAGAGAGAGGGAGAGAGGGAGACGTTTCTGACCGCAACTCATAAACCGCACTTTATTTAGACTGGCGTGCACCCATTATTTGTTCACAGGGGCTTTCAGTCAGTCTGAGGGAAATATGTTCCAGCATCTGGGGGGGAGGAGGAGAGAGGGGGATGATGGAGGGGAGAGGGAGAAAGAGAGAGAGAGAGAGAGGAGGTGGGATGAACTCTTGCCAGGTGTCGGCCGTTGCCATGGCGTTCCATCAGGCGACTCCATTGCGGCTCGGCGGGCTCATCAGAGACTGAATGCCAATGGGAGGGCGTTTGCGCCGCGGAGAAACCGAAAGTGGCTCTAAAGCACTGGGCTCGAACCAGCCCCCCACCCAGCCTTCTCCTCGCTTCCACCCACCCCGCCCAACGGGAATGTATAGAATGTGACCTATTTGTGTGATGCATGATTGACAGGGAGAGTCTGTGTAATGCACTCAAGGCTGGCTCTCTCGGTTAAATGTGTCACTGCGAACTGAACGTTCTCTGTGACATATTGAAGAGAGTTTCAAATAGGGCTTGATAATTCCTGTTAGGTGGGTGATTTGCTGGTGAGCAGAGTGATTTTTTTTTCGTACCCGGAGGCCTTCAGAGCACCAAGCTTGCATGGGTTTTCATTTTTGGGGGGTTTCTCCAGAACGATACGCTCCAGCTGCAGCCATGGCAGGAACTGGGATGTCTTTTTTTTACACCCACAAAGCAAGATTTGCTTCAAACTCCAAATATCAGAGACCTTTTGTCTTAACCACCCTTCTGCTGCTGTGGCATGAATGGTTTACATTATTATCCTCTCCACTACCCATGGTTCCTAGCAGTGTTTCCATGCTCATGAATAGTTTGTGGCATTGTTGGAAATGTCACCATCATCATCATTGATACACAAAACAGCTCTATCTCTATTCACCTATATTCCTGCTCAGCACCAACTGTACATATTCACAAACTGAATAGGCCGCGCTTGCTGCAACTCTTAGCAACTGTTGCTATGTGTAACATTGTTGAACTCCACCTCTCGCTCGCTCTTCAAACGCGAATGACTAATCCATCACGGAGCACACTGAAAGCTCTTGGTGAGGCCTCTGGAGCCGCTTGACGCCCCCCGTGACCCTCTCCTGGATGTTTCCTCATTACTTTATAATGTATTCACGCTTATGCTTCCATGGCGCTCGCCCTGGCCTCGTAATGGGAGGAAGCAGTGAGCTGTTCCAATGCATACGAGCCCGGCACAATTTGCACTTCATTTTATTAACAAAAAACAGCCAGCCCAGCTTCTGGCAGTGCCTTGCCAAAGCTCACCAGGCTCCGCTGTGCACTGCCGACAAATTCCCCCGCAATGTGACGACAGGATAGAGTCTCTCAGCATCAGTGGGGTACCTCCGCTGGCCCCCGGGAGATGCTGTCATTATGCGTGTTTGCAATCATGGGAGCTGAATACCTTGGCTGGAAGTGAGGGAGAGGACTGACGGAGGCAAGAGGGAGAGGAGGGGGGGAGAGATTGAGAGAGAGAGAGACAGAATGAATGTTTCGGCTCCTCAGCGGTGTTTTGAGCTTTCTGAAATGCATGTGCTATCATAGCAATGTTGTGTTTACCACAGCAGGAGGCAAACACAGAGTCACAGAGGAGAGGCGCGGAAACGCCAGACACAGTAAAATGAGCAAAATACATACATTAGGACTCTGTATTCACTACACACGAGCCGAGCCGAGGGGGAAAAAACTCATTTCAATATAAATGGAAGACAAGCAGGGAGTGTGTGTCTTTATATCAGCTTTTGAACATCTCTTCTTTTTTTTTTCTTTTTTTTTTTATGCTCGCCCCATGGAAATATCCAGCAGAAGCCCTGGGACGAGTTTTGCTGGGAAGTCAGGATGTCAATGTTAATTTTCCTCCAGTTGCTAAGGAGACTCTCTCTCACAGAGGCCCTGGTTCCCTCCCCCATGGTCACCGTGCTTTCAGTGAAAGAAGCCTTTCTGTTTCCAGTCGTCCTTGTGCAATCAGACATTGAGGAACATCTCCGCATCAGGGCTGCTCCGTGGACCGGGAGACCCCAACATCTGGGGGCTGTATTGATTTCCAGTGGGGGGAAAAATGTCTCCCCAGTGAGCTATTCAGAGCAGCTACTTTAGCACACGGACAATCTTCTGCTGTGACTGTCATGCTCGTGTTTTTGATGGCGGGGTGTACCAGCCGCTTGTCTTACACAGTAGTAGCACAAGCAAGCATTTTAATATATCAATACCATACCCCCCTCCGAGCCAGAGGCCTTAGCCGGTAGCCACATCAAGGAAAATTGCTAATGTGAGGACAAGTTGCAAGGAAAGCATTGTAAACACTAAACATTTTAGCCTGTCAACGCCTAGTCAGAAGTGGAAATCACTGACACAAATAGCTGTTGTGTGGCTGCCTCAAAATGATCCCTCTCAGCCTCCGTAGTCACCTTTGCGACCGACACGCTGTGCTGCTGATCATGTAACACATCAGGAGCTTAAGGGGGGTTAGATGATATGCTGTATGGCTTGCATGCACTGCCAGGCGTAAACCCTCTTTCACCTTAGCGGGCTTGTTGTCTCCGTGCAACTGCACAGCAACGCCACAGCTCAGGTCATTCAATTACCACAAAGCTGCCTCCGCTATCATATTCGGAGCCTTGTTGGCGAGGACATTTTCACATTTTTTGAGTCTAAATCAATCAATCACAACAGGAGTAATAGAGTGGAAATAGTAAAAAAATGAAAAGCATTGTTGTGCTCAAAGCCGTGATTTCTACCTGATGTAAACCTCCTGCAGCATCATTTCATTGTTTTCTTTGTCCTGCTGAAAATCTTTGTTTGTGCACTTCCTTCAGAGATTTCTGCAACAAGTTCAGTTGTAGGCTGTTATTTGACAAATCGATACATGTTTCAAATAAACACCAAAAGACAGTGAGTATTATGTGGTGACTTTAATTCAGTTTCAGTGAGATACAGCCTGAAGGTTTCATTGCACCTGACAGATTTAATTACAATTCAACAGGATTTTCTGCAATTACAACACAATCGTTGCATTTTATATACTTACAAGTTCGGCTTGAGTACAAATCTGTGTGAATCAAGTGAACATTTTAAAATAAATTAGAAATATATGCTGTTATTCCACACTTATAAAAAAACAGTCAAACAAAACTCTCACAAAGTGTAGGGACACATCTTGTTTTTTCCAGTTAAACATACACAAAATGAGGGTCGAAGAAAACATATCTGTACCAATAAATCACAGGCCGATTATGGGAAGTTCACATTACCATGTGTTTATTATGATATTGAAATTATGAAGTGCAGCATCTACATGGTGTGATACAGCAGATGGCAGCTGGAGTATTTAATACATCCACACATCTGATTTAACAATTTTATGATTTATTTTACTCGAAAAAATATTGAACAATATTTTACTTACCCTCAGGTGTACATATACCACAGGTTATGTGCTTCTGTTCAAAATACAAAATTATGGCTTGAAAAACATATCATGCACCCCTATAGAATAATCAACTTACATTGATATTAAACAGAACATAATCAGCAAATGCTCATTCAGAAAGCTGTCACATTGGCATGAAAAAATCAGTGAAATCATGTATCTATTATCAAAACAGTTGGCCATTAACAGTCTGTTGTTGGGCTCATAGTTTCGACTGTATTCCGAGTGTCTGAGAATCAATCCGATTGTTTTATTCCACATGCAGAGCACATACACAATGTCAGCCGCACACTTGCCTTTAACATGGAAATTGGCCAAGCCACAAGACAGGATCTTAAACTGATTTCTTCTAAGTGCATATGCAGGCAACAGAGTTGCTGGCCGAGAGCTAAACAGGGAAAAGACAAAAATGACAGGGATTTCACCATTGAATCCCTTTAGCAGGCCACTGACACATGAATGAGGGCAAAGAGGGAGAAAGGAGAGAAAGGGAGAGAGCGAGGGAGGGAGAGAGAGAGAGAGAGAGAAAAAAAAAAGAGTAGACAACCAATTTGGGAGTAATGCAACTAAAAACTGACAAGTGTAATTTCATCCATCTGGGCCGATGTGTAAAAAGCGCTGCTCCGAACATTCCCCATGATTCCCCCTGATTGATCTTCCCCTGGTCTGAAACACCTATTATTAGCCACGAGCCTAATAGCACCAGGATGGCTCAGCGCTCTCCCAGGGGCCAATTCTCCGGTCATCTGCCCCTCACTCACCACAGCTGTGGAAACCAACCAGGGAGAGGGAGGAGAGACGAGGGGTGGGGGTGGGGGGGTGAGGAGGAGATGGAGCTGCCAAGAGGGGATGGAGGCGTACCTATTGGGGGAGGGAGTGCAGGAAAAGGGGGGGGAGAGAGGTGTGGGGTTAGGGAGAGGAAGAGAGGGGTAGAGTGGGCATGAAGAGGAATATGGAGAGGAGAGAAGGGGGACGGGATGGAGGAGAGATGGAGACCAGTGGCTGGACATGCATGGAGAGGGGTGGTGGTGGTGCTTCGTGGAGGGGGACGACAAGAGAGGAAGGTGGGCGTGATGGAAAAGCCAGGGGGAGATATTGGAGAGGGGGGGAAAACAGGGAGACAAAGAGAAAAAAAAAGTTATTCATGAGCATCTCCTAAAAGATCGATTTAACCTTCTGCTGAGTGAAAATTAAAAACATTACGCAGTGTATTCACTCACTTAGAGCTCATTTAATTACTCAGGTGGAAAAAAAATGAGTATTAACAGGGCATTGTGCCTCACCGGGGCTTTTCCTTCCCCCAGGTGAGGACGCCGCTAATGCCAGGCCCGCATTACACCAGAGAAGGCTCGTTTCACTTGTTTAATTGAATTCAAAGCATTTGTTCCACGTATAATGATGCATAGATGGTTGTGTGTTGATTTTATTTTACTTGATGCACATTAAAGGTCTAAATTTTAAAACTCTCTGTGCACCTTGTGTTGTTTCTAGTTAGGTTTAAAAGTAGTTTTATTTCATCAAGATCATTTTAAATCCTCTGAATACACTTTAAAAAGTACCGATATTCATAAATTCCCAATATTTATCATTTATAAACAGCATGTAATTGTTAAGGTGGTTCTCTGGCATTTGGACAGGGGGTCCCTGTAAAGTTTCCAAATTCATTCATTTAAATTTAAACTAGAAGAATTTGTATTTACTTTAAAAATAGAATACATCCACTCAGTTCAATAAAAAAATAATCTGCAATAGGTTATAGATTAGACATTTCAGTCAAACAAATCTATGAGCCTCATTATCTGAAAATGTCTTTAACACTTTTATATTTTGTATACATTTCTGCTTTGTTCTCAGAACTAAGAAGTGTTAAGGCTTTTTTGTGGGGAAATGTTCATGTTCAATGTTTTGTCCTGCTATTTAATGCTAAAAAGACGGCTTTAAAGTACACGCTTACGCATTTCTGCTGACACATTTCTCATTAAAAAAAAGTGTAATTTCAGTGATGGACACACACAAATATTCACCAAACATAAAACGAAATGTGACAATCTATTTTCACACAATAATGACAGGAGACAACGCTGAAGGTCCCAAACCCAGATCCCCCGTCCTGATGCCCATGAAGGTCAGATGTCAGCACTGAGAAAGTTTGCATCCTGAGAGTGAAGGAGAAATGTTGATTGCTGTCTGGCTCTTTTGGATGATTTTACGATGGATTAAAGGTCAGAAGTCATCTGTTAATCGGCCCTTCAGTCTCTTTGATTGAGTGAGCCCTCAGGTGAGGCGTAATGCATTTTCAAGGGCAATGATGACAATAATTGGCTACCTTCACTTCACCAAAATGGACAAAGTCCTAAAAAATCTCCCCACTCGAATCTGACAGTTCACAGCAAATGAAAATAAAGGCTCTGAGGGCTTTCCAGCCAACAGATTAATAACTATGATATTATGAGGATGGCTATGGACATGATCTCCTGGCCAAATCATTACGCTGATCTGTGATCTGCCGTTTGTTAACTGAGGGGACTTTCCTGCTTCACAGCACTTTATATGATACTTCTGGAATAGTTTCATTATCGAGGCCCAGGTGATGCTTTGCAGGTCCTGAGTGATTTTTTTTATTTATTCCTAGAATAAAACATGTCTTGTAATACCTCATTAGATGGCACTTTATCCTTTACTTTTTATTTGCTTATTTTCTCCCAAAATGCTCATGAGGTTCTTTTTAAAATATGAAAAAGGATAGTCATTTTATTACCAGCTGTTAGCTCAAAGAAACTTCCTTTAATTTAAAAAAGTGATATGAATGGCATCATACATGCTCCACAATTCAGTTTAACGCACCTTAGGATATATAATCTTGTGCATTCTGATATTTCTTTTTAAAACCTACTTATATAATAATTCTACAATAATACATTTTGCTAATATTCTTTTTTTTTTTTTCCCCGGGGCAGATTTGAACTGTTTTAAAGAGGAGCTGCAGTATAATATCAAATGCAAGATTTAAAACACTTAAAAAGGAACTGGGGATGTGATAATGATGATCATTATGATAATAGCAGCAACAGCAATAACAGAAGAACCAAAATAAACATGGAGAGCCAGCTAATAATAATTGTAATAATATTAATGGTAATGATGATGCAGGTAAGAACTGGGAGGGATAAAAAAAAAGGGTTATTTAATGTTTTTGAGTATGTTTAATATATGTAAAACAGGATTTCCTATGGGAGTCATTGCAAAATTATGTATGAATATTATTTCTGGAGGTTATAATGATATTATGGGAGAAGAAATACATTTTAATATGTGATCAGGGGAGAAAAAAATAAGAAATTCTCATCACTTTGACTAAGATTTGTCAACCTGAAAAATAATGTTTCTTTCATTTCTTTCAATGCAAAATTAAGCGGGAATTAATGTGGAGACTCAGTATATGAACTTTGGATTACAGGTCTGCTTTTGGTTAAAAAATAATAAATAAAAGAAAGCACAAATAGCACACATCATTTACTCTGTTAGTCCAACTTTCTGTGAACAACACGATGACTTAAGAGGGCAGAGCGCAAACCAAAACCCAGCCTGATGTGAAATGCAGTTTCAGGTAGGAGTGTCTTGAGGTGCAGCAGACAAAGGTCCAGACAAAGCTATCACCTGACAACCTCCTCCAGCCCCAGCAGCTCCTGAGAACCCGGGCAGCAGCTCGTCCACCTCACCACCTCTCACCAGGTGTGACTCCCTTTTCTCTTCACTCTTTCTTCCACTTGGGTTCACACCGTGCTCTTAAGTTTCAAGCTCTTTTATTTTGCAGTCAGTGTTGGCTATTGTGTGCAGCACTTCCTCCAGTGGGGTATTCATTCCTGCATGAGAGCCAGGACACACACACTATTTCTTTTTTTTTTTTTTTAGTTTGCAACGTGCATTGAGGAGTTGTTTTCTTGTGAGAGATGTATTAAAGAATATTCCCACCAACAGGGTTAGGATTATGGTCCAAGTATTTTTTAAAATTTATTTTCAGATTAACAGCAAAGTTTAATTCTGTTTAGGATTAACAGCAGTTAATTTATCATTTTCTTTGGTGCCATTTTTACAGAAATGTATGGAGAGTTTGGGGCTCTTTCTCAGTATTTAAACTTCTTTTATGAGGTTCACGTGGTTGCATTTGCAGGTCAGATTCGTCTCTCAGGGAGATTTTAATTGGCTTTTCTCATCCAGCATGAGTGTTTTATTTATTTGTCTTATTTATTTTTGCCAATATGATCCTGCAAAGATGATCATGTTCATGCAGATTTGTTCCACAAAAAATGTGCCCACGTGAGTCCACACAGGCCTTTTAAAGCATATAAATGATTTAATTTATTTAGATCTATAATATTACAGGATGCATTTGTGATGTGAAACGAATATTTATCTACTGAGTTTGATATATTTCTAAATTATTCAGGAAATTTTTCACATTTGTAATCGAGATCACTGAACCTCATTAAGAATCCTGTCATTTTAATCCGCATATAACCAGCCTGTTAAGCTCTGACACAGTTGTTTCTGGGGGGACATTTAGTTTCCTTGCACGATTCCTTAAATCCCCCTTTAAGGCATCGCTCTAATCCAGTGCTCCGGGTGTCATCTCTCCATCTCTCAGGCTGCCTGCAGCGCGTGGCGCGCGCTCGAGGCGCGTTCAGAGCTCTGTGGAGCTTTTTAACCACCTGCCTGCTCGGACACAGACAGTGTCCCCTCTCCTGTGTCCATCGCCACGGGACCGAGACTTAATCCTCCCATTGCAGGTAATTAGAAGGAAATATAAGAGGCCTAAAAAATATCCTCCATCCTCACATTATGCCTGTTTTTTTTTTTTTGTTTTTTTTTAAAACCTCATAATATTTATTTTTAATATTCGTATTCCTCATACATGAACATTGCATGTAATACAATGTCAATGCAAGATTTGAACTGGTAATTTTCATAAATGTAATAATGGCAAAAAGCACATAAATATCAAGAATAATACCCCAATAATATTTAAAATTAATAATAGAATAATATTGACAATAATACACGCTAATAATAATAATTAGATTAAAATCATAATTTTAGCATCAATAATCGTGCCATATAATACTAATGATAACAACACTGATACATAACGAAATTACGACAAGAATAATAATAATATTGGTTTTGAGCACATTTTTTTTTAGAATTAGAAATATTAAATGCATAGTAGATTTTATAATAGGTCGAAAGCCTTTCTTAATTTGGATAACACCAGATTAGGTCCTTTAATATTTTTTTTTAATTTTGCCCCAGTGACGGGTTACTGTTCATTTCTGCGTAATGATAAAAATTTCAGGAGATTGTTTAATGCTCCTTGTTGTCATTCTTTCTTAATTTCTCCCTCTCTCGCTCTTTTTTTTTTCTCCTCCTCGGTCACGACAGATGAAAATGCGCTCTAATTATTCCAGGGGGTTGGGAAATAAATGATTGTCTTTGAAGTAGGCTCTGGGCCTTGGACTACATTAGAAGCCAAGCATGTGATTTGCAACTGTTGAAGTAAAACCCTCACTGCTGCAGGAGGAAGGAGAGAAAAAAACAAAAACGGGGGAAAATGAGGAGGGTGGATTCTCGGCAAAAGAAAATGGTATCTTTGTTTGCTCTCCTTTGTTTACCAGGGGATTCTTTCTCATTTTTCCTCTTTTTTTCATTTCTGCTAATTCATTTCAATGGCTTTCAAACAGGAAAATGGAAATGTTGCTCCTGCCCTCTATTTTTGCGGCAGCGTCCTGGCAACAGAGCAATTTTCTATCATCAGGGATAAACGGCATCGAACAGTACATTGTGATAAAAAAAAAAAAAAAGAGCCCATGATTGCTGGCCTTCCTGTCTGTCATCTATCGACCAAATCCTCTCCTTCAAGACCGACCACTGTGCTGTCAGACCTAATAATGTCGCGTATTAAGTCGAGAGAGAGAGAGAGGGAAAAGGGGGTCCAATGCACGCCATACACTATAGTCTTATTTGTCACAAACATAAAATCCAGATCAACTTTTCGGATACAGCTCCTGTTGCTATTGACTTGGTAAACGGGATATTCTAGGCTAAAAAACCGCCAATATCTTCTTCTGATTATTCTCTTTATGATATAGATAATAAGTGCAGAAATTTGACCTAAAATGTTCCCATTTGCATGATCCTCTTCTTATAAATATTCTTCATCCAATGACAGAATTGGAGGTTAACTGGCCTCCGTCTCTCCCCATGATGGAAACGTAGAAAACTATAAGACTGTTGCGGGAATAAACACTGAGCTGGACCTGCACATGCAGCTACAGAGGGCGACAAGAGAAACAAGCAGTCTTAATTAGGACTCGGGCCCTGAGTGGGACCAGTGCAGCTTCAGCCGTGCCAAATTCAATCCATTAGTGTGTGAGAGGCTGTGAAGACTCAGTGGTGCAGGCCTTTTTTTTTTTTTGCTTATTTGTGGTCATTTAACTCCGCTGCTGCTGCTAACACGCTACGCTGGGTCCATCTGAAGGCCCTCTCCTGCACCTGGGGCCATGCATATGCCAATTTTGCTATTTACTGGAGAGATAATGCAATCCTAATTTATGATGCAAAACTTATTGTAAACAGTCGTCTGCCTGGGAGCGCGTGGTTTCCTTTATGACCAAACCGCACTAATTTTTTCTTGGTGTACTTGCCCGCTTTTACAAAACACATCAAAGCTTTTGCATAAGTGGGTTTGCATTAGTACGCCGTGCGCAATTTATGTGCGTAAAAGCGGCGCGCCACCATTTGGGCACGGTTGAATTCTACTGGAGCATTAAAGGCTGATCGGTGATCATTTTGGGCTGTGTGTGTGTGAGGGGGGGGGGGTGCTCCCCTCTGAATCTTGTTACAATGAAGCATGTTATACTGACAGATGTGTGGAGTATGCATCTGCGCTTCCCGCCCTCCACGCGACGGAGAGATGGAGAGCCGTCGACGCCTGGCTGTCTGAGAAGCGCCACAGTGGCTTTTGCGCTGCGGAGAAGGGAGACATGTTGTTTAAGTGCCTCCTCGGTTCTCTGTCTGCAAGTGACAAGCCTCAGCTGTCCCCCCCCCTTCCCAAAAAAAAAAAAAAACCCACCCGGATCCCTCTGAGCAGCCAGAGAGCTGTTAGAGGGACCGACCGCAAACGCCCAGCCTTCTCGCTACAATTCTGACCTGTGTCCTGCTGGAGCTCCGTGTTAACGCTCAGATGTGATTAACACATGTGGCCAGATAGACAAGAAAAGACCGAGGAGTTAAAAACAGGCAGTGACACACATTTGGAGAGAGGAGAAGAGAGGGAACTAGTTAGATTTTATATCTTAACTGCTCCAGGGGTTTAAATGTGCCACGTCTGTGCGACCTTACCAACTCGGTTTGAGGCGCATTTTTTTGTAATATTTAAAGCGACAGTGGCTGTGTTAACCGTGTAATAACGCCAGGTTACACTCACCAAACGCAATGTTAAATATTCTCAGTTTCAGACAGTGCATGTGAGGGAAATCCCAGGCCTGGAGTGATTGTAGAGAGTCATTCATCAGCGTTTAGAAGACAGCTGGAAATAAAGACCACTTCTGTTAAACCAGCACGGCCATTGATTGTGCTGAAGGTCAATCATCTACTTAGGCACAGAGTGATTTCTAGATTTACAGCTGTTCATTTTGTGATTGACATTTTTGTCAAAAGTGAAATATAAAATAATTTCTCTCCAGGATAAGACGATGAACTCCCATTAGTGCAGAGCGCAGCAGCAGGTGGAGCATGCGTAAAAGGGGGGCCGTAGTGTCTCATTCTTTTTTATTTCAAAATTGATTTTTTTTTTTTATTTTTATGGTTTATAAACTCCTGTATGGGCCGGTGCTGTCTTCACGTGCCTGCACAATCAGACACGGTTGTCAGCATGCACGCAACATCTTAAACATCTCAAAAGCACCAAGGTCGAGTATGTCATGTTCTCTCTGTTCAAACAAATCCGTCCTTTCACCACTTCACTTAATCTCAGCGCGCCTAGAAAAGCCTCCCAAACACGCCTGCGGGACACCAAAGACTTTGGCATTACCCGCACAGTTATCCCGCAACTTAATAATCCTGCCGCACATGACGCTGCAAAGAAAACCCTGCAGAATGAAGATGTGTCATTTTTTTAATCGGAGATTTATTTTAAGCCCGCAAGGGGAAAGCGACATCACTGCAGAGCATGCATGTCTTTGTAGTAGCACTCAAAGGCGATTAGAAAAGCTATAGGATCTGGTTTCTCTTCTGCGTGTCCAAGTGGAACACGGACAGGGGAATTGGCCACTATGTTAGATCACTGAGGGGTGACCAAGGTGTGCTGCGAGCTCTGAGCACTGAGAGCCTAAAAATGCAGAATAATCAGAGGCAATGAAAGCATTCATCAGTGTCAGCGAGGAGAAAAAAAGAGCATTCAAAAAGGGAAGCTCTTACCTGCAGCCCTCCTGGCGACGAAAACGCTGATTTTTTTGTAATAAAATTTAAGTGATTCTAAAATAAAAAATAAAAAATTCCATGTTGGATGTGTTTGGCGGCTCACATCCCTGCCTCTGTGCTCCTCTCTGGGTCCGCTGCTGTAAAATGATTATCCGGCTGGGTTGTGCACTTTTAAATCCCACAAAGTAAATAACAACCGTTAGCTGACGATAATAGCAAGGTACCAAGTTCTTGTAAAGGAGAAAATTGAAACTAAACGCTGCATTTAGACAACCATTTTTGATAAGAGGATAATTGAGGCGACACTGGCGTATAATTAGGGGATAATTTATGCTATATCCACTTTTATTCCACCCTCCCAAAATAAATCCAGTCCATAATCATTACAGGCGAATTGTTCTTAATTTTATAGCTGCAATTTGAGTAAAGTGTGGCCGCTAATCAAATAGGTTTTCCTAGTAACTTGATTGCAACCATAATTATTTTTCATCGCCCTTTTTTTTTGTAGGTGCCGAATGCAACATTGCGGCAAAAAAAAATATGCATGTGCTCAAAGTGATGCAAAAAACATGATGTGAATACCTATTGCATTAATGTAAGCGTTTTATTCTTATATGCGGATGGAGCATCGCAACCCTCAGAGGCAAACTGTATAATTTACATATATTGAGGACCCTATCAGGCCTCATATTACAGCAGGGATAAAAGACACTGTCAGTTTATCACCGTATCCACCCTTCTATGTGCAAAATAACCTATTGTACCTCAGGCATATTGTTATTGGATGTGTCACATGTACTGTATTTTCAATTGTCTGGAGATCCTTAATCATATGGTCAGTAGCCCCAGGGAAAAGCAACAGTTATAATATATGTTACTTTCAGAGCAGAGGGGGGCTTCAGGAGGGACTGCTCATTAGGCGACAGCACTGCCAGTGGTTCACTGCAAGGAAGAAGTCATTTTTTAATAACTATTTTAATTAGAGAATGTACAGATTCTAGTTTAGAATTCACAAAATTAAAAAATTAGTAGAGTTGTAGGCCTATTTTGTCTCATTTCCAACGCTATTCCACCTGTTTCATGCGTCATGTCACATAAAACAGATCACTACGCCTGTATTAATAAAAAGAGTATTTTAAAAATATATATATATATTTAAAGGTGTATTTTAAAAGACTGGGAGTATTTAATATTTTGTTGTTGCGTATACTTTGACAAAACGTGTCTTATCCTTCCAAAGTGTGATAAATGTATATTTTTATGGCTATCATTTAAATATTTTAATAATAATTCGTGTGAAAATCTATCGTAATATCGTTTTTAAAAAAGGACGTTTGTTAGATACTTTCCTTTAAGTAATTAATTCCCGAGGAGAGGAGGAGTTAAAGGCTGAGAAAGAAAGAGGCACATATAGACTGCTGGCTCATCAGGCGAAATCAAAGCACGCGCTATATGTTGCGCGTCGTGCGTAATTTGGGGGCTTTTGGGTAACAAACAAAAATCGACTCGGCACTTCTAAAAGAGCTGCTTTTTACGTGTGAAGCTTGTCTGTAGGAATTATGCGTCTTTCCCACCATATATTATTTCCCCCCATAGTTGTGGTGGGAGCTGGTAAGGTGGGTTAACTCCAGCTCAAGTCTCCGTGAAGCGCAGAGCACTGATGACGTTGGGTTGGATGACCAATCGGGAGGCGCTGCCCTTTGGAGACAAACCATTTTACTTGTAGTGTCTGCATCAAGTCTGGAAGCAAGGGCTCAATTTTAACAGAATCCACCTTAAAATCTCTCCCTTAACTTATGCCTACCTTCCGCCACTTTGAGTGAGAATATCACACGACAAGGGGGGAAAATAAAGACGCCTTTTTGGAAAAATCCGGGTGTTAATAGGACAATATCTGTTCGCGGTGGAGAGAGGGGGGGAGAGAGACAACAGCACAGCGAGAGAGAGAAAACCGATTTGGTCTTGAGAGAGAGAGGGGGGTGAGTGCTCTCAAGGCAGAAAATTCGATGATGACCATGACTACGATGGCTGACGGTCTGGAGGCTCAGGACTCGTCCAAGTCTGCTTTCATGGAGTTTGGGCAGCAGTCGCACTCACAGCAGAGCTCCCCGTCGATGGCCAGCGGCCACTACCCGCTGCACTGTCTCCACTCCGGCTCACACGCTCACCACCAGCACGACAACACCGCGTACACCGGGACCAACACCTACAACAGGTCGTTACCCTACCCCTACGTGAGCCATCCGCACCACAGCCCGTACCTGCCATCCTATCACAACAACACGGGAGGACAGACAAGGTTAGACGGCACAGGTAAGAGACCCCCTTTGTGGAAGAAAAAAAAAAGCGCAGCGTCCATCCCCGGCGACCTGACAGTAACCATTAGCGCTCTTTTTTGTTTGTTTTTAATAGCTCGGGTGGCCCACAGTGGGGATCAAACCTTTTTCTTTCTGCCAGTGTTGGTGTCATGCCCAAGTCACCGCGCGGCCACTCCAAAATTCGGACGAATGATTCTTTGAGGCGTAGGTGGGCGATAACAAGGAAGAAAAAATCGTGCGTAAAACGGCACCGGATAATTCGAGATCCAGCCTGTTACCTTCTCCGCCTGTTCTGCTGCCCCGTTTCCCTTCTCTTCCCCTACAAAAGCTGTTTTAATGCCCGGGGTGTGATCATCACGACCGTGCAATCCTCACCAACTACTCGTGAAAATTAGGCAGCCCGCACGCCTTGAATGTTGTAATTAGCATTTAATTGACATGTCATTACCAGCAATATCCTAAATATGACAGTGGATTGTGGCTGCCACGGCGCTTAAAGGCAATGCGATGTTTTTTTGTTTTTTTTATCGGTCTGATTTATCAGTTTTACACACTTTGATTCCTCTGAATTTATCTTCACATTTGAGGAATATTCCAGCTGTTTTTTTTTTGTGTGTGTTTTGCTGCCGGCAGACAATAAATGCAGGTATCCAGGCAGTGGGTTTGGATATTAACATTGGTTGTTTTTGTTGCAGAGCAGCAGAAAACGACGGTGATTGAAAATGGGGAAATTCGTTTTAATGGGAAAGGCAAGAAGATTCGCAAACCTCGGACAATTTATTCCAGTTTGCAGCTCCAAGCACTGAACCACCGTTTCCAGCAAACACAGTACCTCGCTTTACCGGAGCGCGCCGAGCTGGCTGCCTCTCTAGGACTGACACAAACCCAGGTATGAGGAGGGATTTACACGGGAACGCCTGGAAACCATCATTTATAGAATTATAATAAAAAAAATGTACCGCATAATTAGAATGAAATGGTTGTCTGTGTTTGTTTTGGTGCAGCATCCAGAGCATTACTGTTAGATTTTACGCATTAAAGCATGCAGCATTTATCACACAGCCTCACTAACAACATGCAACCCATCTCTCCTGCAGGTAAAGATTTGGTTCCAGAACAAGAGGTCAAAGTTCAAGAAGCTGCTCAAGCAAGGCGGCAACCCGCACGAGAGCGACCCTATGCCGGGCTCCATGTCCCTCTCCCCGCGCTCCCCTACCATCCCTCCAATATGGGACGTGTCGGCCTCTTCCAAAGGAGTAAACATGCCGGCCAACAGCTACATGCCCGGCTACTCTCACTGGTATTCCTCCCCACATCAAGATTCAATGCAGAGATAGACTGATGAGGCAAAACAAGGGGGTCAGTGAGCTGTCTGGAGGCCTCTCCGGAATCTCCGCCATGCAGTTTCCAACGTAGCCTACAATTTGTGTCAGCACAGAGACTGGATGCTGGAGAGGCTGCTCCTCATGGATAAAACGCGCAGCCAAGCCTCGGTGTGATGACACAAACAAAAGGGAACTAACCAGTTTTTTTTTTCTTTTTTTTTCTATTTTTTTTTTTTTTTTTTTAGCGTACATGGCTGTTCAGTGGGCTCGCATATTTGTTATGCTTTCATTCATGTCATCTGAACGTCAATATACCAAATATTATCAGTGACATTTAAGCCACTCTGGGGGCAAAGACTGCTTACTCTCTGTGGCGCAAAGAGCCTCTCGCCATGGTGGACTTCTGACAGCTTTTTTTTTTTTTTTTTTTTGTCTCCAACATGCAAAACCAAGCAAATTGTCTGTCTGTAAATATAATCTGCGATTTTAGTTGTACATACACTTTTTATGTTTTGTCAGATTGAGTAAACCGTGACTCAAAACAGATGCCTGCTGTTGCATGATTTCATAAATTTCATATTTAGGCCTCTTTTTTTTAATGCTTCATATTGGGCCAACATGACATTATAACAGGCCCTATTTCCCTTCCCCCTGGTGTGCACGAGCTTCTAACAGACAATATGAACACAAGGTAATGACACAGTGCTCAGTGAAAAGCCCAATCCAATCAGAGTAAACATTTTAAAGAAATCCAAAGCGCGCAGTGGCTGATGAATATATAGATTTATCAAATGCACTCAACACCGGAGGAAATTAACTTACCCTGCCCCGCTGCTGTCTACATTCACCTCCAAAGACATTTGCTCCAGGTCCAGCTTATCTTGTCATTTCACCCTCAATTATTAGAAGTATTGACAAAATGTTTTCTCCCTTCTCTCCGTCCTAATGCAGGCCGTTAAATGCCAAGCTCCACGGGATCGATGTTGAACAAAGCAGCCAGCTGCAGCGACGTTCAATATGAAGGAGATATTTGGGACAATTTGTGGGTTTTTATCCAAGTGAGGCTTTTTTTCCATTCTCATAAATGCAGGCATAATTAGGGTAATTTTTGATGTAGCCCGCTGATTACAGCGTTTTTACCGTCAAAGATAATTACCTGTAATTTTCTACCACTTTTAATACTAAAAGGCATCTTTATTTGGATTTGAGGTAGCACAGATGGAACAAAAGGGAAAATTATTCGGTTATTCACATACAAATTGCTGAGAAGAGTGAGCGCTCGGGATATTATCTGAAATTACAACGCTGAAAAGCTTCATGCAGCTGTCAAGTCTGCGGATGTCCCACTGGCGCACATTTATTCAGCCTACCTGGGCCCCCCCACCCCTTAGACTGGGGGGGGGGGGGGGGCTGGATATGCGCCTGGGCCATGTGCACCCTGATCCTGCAGGCTGCAGGGAGCCCGGAGCAGCACGCGAGTAAACATCAACAAAGCTCAGAAATACACAGTTGGCCTATTCAGATCCAAGGAGTGACACGTTTTATGGTGCTGTGCAAATGGAAAAAGGGGCTTTGATGAGAGAAAATGACACGAGATAGATATAATAGAGATAAAATAGAGATAAGATAGATAGATAGATAGATAGATAGATAGATAGATAGATAGATAGATAGATAGATAGATAGATAGAGGCAAAGTGCAGCAGAGTGACAGGTATGGGGGGAGGAGGGGGAGGGTGCAGGGAGGGATGTGTCACTTCTTGCTCTGTAGCAGCAGATGCACTAAAGGCTACAGCAGGCTTCTCCTATAAAAGCTCTCGCACCTGACAACATCTCACCACCTTAACTGCAACAACCTCATAAAAACATCCAGACTGCAAACATTATCTCCAAGAAATAAAAATAACATTTAAGGAAAATGCCACTTGGGGGGAAAAAAAGAAAAGAAAGAAAAAGTCTCATAGATGCACATCTTAAGAGTCATATTCAGCCTGACATAAGATCAGGACTCGTCACAGGACAGAAAATAAGAGACTCATCCTTACCTTTTCTCCGCGCCTCTAACACAGATAAACCAAAAAAGCTCTGCACGCTTTTACTGCTGGTGGTTGAATAAGCAAATCCAGGTGGGAAAGTGTTTGCACACCCCGGTAAGCTCTTATATATTGCCTGCAAAATTAGCTGTTATTACTGTCACTGTTTAGTGATGGCGAGCTTGGGAAAAAAAAAAGCCCTCTGCAATCAAGAACCAAGCGCATCTTTGCAAATTATAGGTAATTGTCAATGTCCAGATTATGATAATGGAGGCCCTAATCCTGGAGAATAATTATTGTGGAGTGTTACAGTTGAAGCTGTCCAGTAAAGCTAACTGTCATTATTTAGACTCGATTTGCAAAACGGGGGGAAACTAGCTGAGTGGAAAATGTTCGGTTGGAAATAAACGGGGGCTCTCGATATAATGGCAACACTAGTGTGTGTGTGTGCGCGTGCACGTGTGTGTGTGTGTGTGTGAGAGAGAAAGAGAGATGGATGGATAGGGGACACACAGTGGTGGTGGTGCTGCTGTGTATGAGCGATATCAAGGCCACGTGTGGGTCTTTGCACGGGGTGTGCGCGCGCTTGAGTGTTCTCGAGAGCGTGCACATACAGTGTGAAAAATCTACATTTTTTCGAGTGACCTGCTCGCAGTGTAATTACGGTAGTCGCGTTTAGCCTACAGCAGAAATTAGGCCGCAAACAACAACAACAAGGAGACGCACGGTGGTTTTAGATTAAGAAGAGCATTTTCTATTTGTTCTTGCATGTGAGTGTGTGTGTGTGTGTGTGTGTGTGTGTGTGTGTGTGTGTGTGTGTGTGTGAGAGAGGGAGAGTTAAGTGAATTCAGTATAGGCTGCAATCAGGAAGAGGAAGAGGATTCTGTGTCAGGTGGAAACGGTAACATGCATGGGTCAGTGTGCGGGTCACGTGCAGTGTTGTTTAGTGTGTGTGACACAGAGAGGAGGGAGGATTTGGTGCAACATGTAAAAACTCATTTTATATGATCTTTTTGTGCATATGGCCGGGCAGATTCAATTAGATCAATTTTCAAATGTTTCCCACAATGGCACGGTTTGTTTAGCGGTTAGTGCAGCAGCAGCGCTGGTATTACTGCCTGCTAATAACATGGTGAAATTGTGGAGGATTTTCCTTTTCTTTCTTTCTTTTTTCTTCTTTCTTTTTTATTTCACCCGGAAGGTGGGCTGCGGCCGGGAGTGGCAGAGCTCTGGAGCCGGTCTACCCCCACAGGAATGCGGATTGTCTCAGATCTCCGTGCCGCCCCCCTCGCCTCCTCTCTGCCATTCAAAGCGGCTAATTGTAGGGGACACAAAGCGAGAGCGACTGCAGACTGTCTGCTGCGTGGAGCAGGCGAGCTGGGAGCTACTGAAAGGCTCAATCAGGTTCTCCACTAAAACACAATATGAGTGATCAGAAGGTGATCATGCTGCTGTTGATCAAAGGCAACACTGAATATAATAATAATAATAATAATAATAATAATAATAATAATAATAATAATAATAATAATAATAATAATAATAATA
>JAOWBC010000539.1:11969967-12003425 GCA_028566105.1 Hypoplectrus providencianus | reverse complement strand
TAATAATAATAATAAATAATAATAATAATAATAATAATAATAATAATAATAATAAATAAGAGGGAAAGTAAACAAGAAAATACTGGGGTATTTTTTTTTAAATAATATGAGATATTTAAAAATATTGATCATTATAAAATATATATATATTATAAAAATATATAATATTAGGATACAAAACCGTATGATGTAACCATAAATAACCAAAAATGAAATAAAATTTAAAAAAGCAACTATTAAATCACCCAGACACAATTTCTAAAAATATAATAAAATTATGCTTAATATATTTTGCAGAAACAATAATATTAGGATCAACCAATCTAGTTCAAGAAACACCAATTATGGTAAGTGTAATTATTATGGTATGTAGTGGTACCTAGTAGCAATTTATTTTCAAAAATATATTTACAATAATACATTTTTTGTGTTAAATAAAGTCATACATTTGCAGTATAATCCTTTCCCTAGAAATAACCCTAAATATGGAGAAAAGGAGCATGATCATAAAAGATAATAAAGGCACATTCCTTACAAAATATTTTTCATCCCCATGTGTGAGACATTTCAGTTTGCCTGTTTTGTATATTCAATAAAAATAAAAATTATAGAATAAATATAAATTCTGGGTGTTATAAAGGATGGAAACTACGGAGCTTTGCGGCGTTTCCTGCGCTCATCTCGACGCGGAGCAGCTGTGATTTACAACCTTGTGTGGAAACGTCACCTGAGGCTCACAAACATTATTCATGTCTGTGAGTCTTTGTCGTGATTTTCAGTGTAAATAACTGAGGGTTAAAATAACAAGAGACTGCAGTGAGGCCGGAGGTTTCAAAGGTCCATTGTCCATTTAAACGTTTAATAGTCTTCCAAAATGCAATAAATTACATGCACACATTTACACATTTTACACGTTTCTTCTATGACTGTCATCAAATACATTGCATATTCCTCTGAAATTTGAACACGAGTCCCATAGAAGGAGAGAAAAAAATGAAATGAACAACAGGGTGTTTGTTTGTTTTTTTGTTTTTTTTTTTCAATATAACGTCCCCGCTCCAAGAGCCAACGAGTGCTGTATCGAGTTAGGGGTCTGCAGGTGGGCCGCCATGGAGCTGCCGGCTGAGGTGTACCACGATCCAGAGTTTTCCAAAAAGTTAGAAGCCGTGGTGTTGATGCTTTGAGGCTGTAGGCTGTGCGGCCTGGAGGGGCCCTGTGTGTCCCAAACGGCCGGGGACTGTGGAGAGTTGCACACCATGGGGTCGCTGGAGCTGGGGCTGTGCTCCGGTGGAAGCTCCCCGTTTTTCATAATCTTCTTCAGTTTTGATCTCCTATTCTGGAACCAGATTTTTACCTGGTAAAGTGAAAAAAAAAGAAAGCGGTGTTAATATCTCACATATAGGCTCGGAAACAATAGATTGAGAAGAGGCGCGGTGCGTAAAGGCGCACGGAAACAAAGCGCAACCAAAAGCGACCATTATTTTCCAACGAAGATGCATCATAAACATGTTTTAGAAAACAGTGAGAATGAGTTGACAATTTGATCTGTAATCGCACCTGTGTTTGCGTGAGTCCCAGTGAGGCAGCCAGCTCGGCTCTCTCCGGCAGCGCCAGATACTGTGTGTTCTGAAACCGCCTCTGCAGAGCGGCCAGCTGGAAGCTGGAGTAGATCGTCCGGGGTTTCCTCACTTTCTTCGGCTTGCCGTTTACCATCCTCACCTCAGGCTCGGTTATCTCTTTTTCTGTTTAAAATAATCACAACATGAATTAATGTATGCTCAATGCAAATTGCACCGCCTTTTTATAATATATTTCTAGTCGCTTATGTCTCTCAAATTCTAAGAAGCCTGAATTCATAAATCGCATTAATTGGCTTACAAAAAAAAAAAAAAAAAAAAAAAAATCAAGAAGGCATGCGTATTATTTTAAAACTAACAGTGAATACCGTGGGTTTAAATAACATAACAAAACTGAATATATTCATTATTTCCTTAATTATTGCACACATTTAGCGAAGAGGAACAACCAGATAAAAATGCAAATAACTTATTAAACAAAACTTGACACCCTTTATGCTAATTATTATTACAATCTGCTCTTTCTAGATAGAAATAATGGCAAAATGTGCGGCCCTTACCTTGTGGACTCGGCTGGGCTTGCACTCTGCTGTAAGTCCCAGCATACTGGTGGTAGGCGGGCGTCGTGTACGAGCTGTAATCAGTGTAGGATTTTGTCGAGTAATTTCCAGCGGATCCATTTACACCCGGGTACTGGTACTGGTACGCATTGAGAGGCTTCCCGTACGAGGTGGAGCTGGGCGAGCAATAGCCGTGAGGGACTCCACCGGCCGGGCTGTAGTAGCCAGAATCCGTGGCGGTGGACTCGGGTAAGGTAGGAGATTCCTGAGACGGATGGTGCATGGTGGAGAGTTGAAAGGAGCTCTGGAAATCTGCAGTTTTCACACTCGGGATCCTCCGGTCGAATACTCCAGTCATACTTTGAGAACGAACGCGTGGGTTTGTTTTATTTGATTAGCAAAAAACATAAAAAATAAAAAAACAAAAGAGGCAGTTTGACTCCAAAGTGGTGTGAACACTACACTGGCATTGTTGAAAGGCTCTCAGGCCGTCGGGCTCTGGTGAAGACTGCAGCCAGCCCCGCAGCAAAGACTTGGTTAAATCCTAAATCGCGCTCTTACGCACTGCAGGGAGGATCTGGTTCCATTGGCCAAGGCGCACACAGACACAGCTACACCCAATTCACTCAGCCAGCTTTCTTATAGGGGGGAAACCACCCGGGCTATGAGGCGGCATTGTTGTGTTTTTATACTATCAATCAATGGGAGCAATTAAAGTGTTGGCCGTGTCACCGATCGACGTTTTCAGGAGGATGAATTAGAAGTACGAAACTTCATTACCCAAAGGCCCTTCAGCTCTAAGACCGACCGGTTATTACGACTGTCTTCATTACTCATTTTTTATGCATTTTTAACAAATCCGACTCAACGTTTTTTCTATTGTTTAGTTCAGTTTTGTAAGAGCCAAATAACCGAAAGTGTCAGCATCACATCCATTGTTTCCAACGTCACCTCACAGTACCAAAAAATTAGACAAAAACAGAATTATTGGATATAATTGTTATTATTTTTTACTTGGTTATTTTTTTTCCACTTGTAAAGTCACAGACTTAATCTGATTAATATACTATAGCCCATTCCCGATTACATAGCCATGCATTTTACAGGGTTAAATTCCCAATATGTCCAATATGTTATCAGAGGATCCATTATATTTAGAGCGCAATTTACACATTATAAATCATATTCCACACTTGGCAGTAGTCTAGTTGCTCACCCACATAAGCATTTTTTTTTAATCCATGCCAACTGCTCTTTGATTGGCGTGTGTAATAATTCTAAAATTGACTAGCTTCCCCAACCGGATCATTAAAGAATCATTGTATCTTATCTCATCTTAAAAGTTCCTGCCAGGAATGTAAACCCAACGCTGAGAGCCTCAGTGTGCACATTCAGTGGTGAACAGCGCCGACCAGTGGGCGCACCGAGGACCTGCACACGACACTCACCCATCAGTGGCAGCCCCATACAAATACTGTTTATCTAATGAGAAAATAATGAACAATTTAATCTTACAAATACAACTAGATAAATTAAGTGCAACATACAAAGTAAACGCTTATAAAACAAAACAACAAAAAAAAAAAAACCAAACAAACAAAGAAAGTACTCCGCCCATAATTAAGAGCGGGAACGGAAGTCACCAATATGGTATTTAGCATTACAATGTATCCTAAGTCATTTGTTGTCCTAAATTGGATACATTGCTCCATCATTTACACAGCGCATAAAAAAATTAGATAATAAAGCACTGAGTAGACAAGAAATACACTTTTTGTGCTGCATTCACTTAAAGTTTGAAAGGAATCTGACGCGTTCATGGTTCAATGACTACCAGTTTTGTACCACGACTATGATCAGTTACAGCCCACAAAGATCCACCAATTTTTCCATCGTTCTTTGATTACTTAATTATGCTATTTCTTTTCAGGTCACCATGGTTATTTTGAAATGTTTTTTTTCCATGTCATTCAATTCTTACCAGAGTATGCTCCTTCACTGCATGCCGAATAATTTTGTTCCAGACGGTACGTAGTCCAACCCAACGCATGTGGAACATTTATAATAAAAATACACCTGAGATTCTGTGTTTCTTCTACTACTTAAAGCCGAAAAGAAATCATAAGAAACTTCGTCTTAAATTAAAAATTAAAATAAAAATAAAATGCACTTAGTGTTACTCCATTTGTACAAATAATTAAACTGGAAAACCGGACAAGGTGTTGGAAGGTGGTCTAAATAATTTCATATTCGCTTACCTGACTTTGGTAACCCGGATACACTCCCCCAGGAACTCCAAGCCAGGAATCTCTTCCTGGGCTGTCTAGCTTGTGGACACGTTTGTACCAACGCGATTTAAAGTTCTCTCTCGTTTTTTTAAATTATGCCAATGTTGTTTGCCTCATTGTATATGGCCTTTATTGTTTTTATAAAGCAATTGCATAGATTTTCCGTGGTTGTTCCGATTCAAATTCGGGTCAAGGCTGAGAGCGCGCAGCGTGCGTCTGACGTCACGGAAGGGCTCAACAAGCAAGATAATACCCCTCCGATTTATTTCTACACAAATTGTATCTATTAAAGCGAAAAACATTGTGTGCTTTGTCTTGAATTTTAACACTAGCTAAAAGATGACTTGCATGAATGTGTCAATGCAATAAGTACGTCGAACCTGCATGTAATTTATGCAAACCAACTGAAAAAAATATATCAGTTATAATATTTATTCTCTTATAGAAGTTGCAAGCTTCGATAGAAGTCACGGACGTTAGCTTTTTAACAACTTAAGCTTTTGTGCCAGTGGGGTAAATACATATTTTGTGGGATAAAAGATACAGAAAAAAATTAGAAATATAAAGTTTTGGGTTGATTTAACTGGGAGTGACCATAGACGGAAGTAAACAGGAGAGAATTATCTTGCAATGCATGGGTCTCTTATGTGCTATCTTTTCTCTCGGCTCCCGTTTTGTGTGTTGGGGGGATGGGGCCGTGCCGAGGATGAGAGACTCCAAATATTTACCACTTGGCTAACTAAATATCTTTATTTCTAAACTGAGCTTCCTCCCTCGCTCTTGTATATATATAAACTTTTCGACCACGCATGAGTTTAGGTGGATTTTCGCCAATATAAAGTGGAGTATCCGTACGTCCACGACACACGCTTAAAAAGTCGACAAAATGTATTCCTCTGCTGGAGGTAAGTGGTGCAGCTAACATTAGCATCGGCTAAGTGATGCGGCTAGGATAAATTAACACAGTAGTTACAGTATTTTGATGCTACATTCCATTGCTGAAACACAGAGTCGACTCCTGTGTTGTTCAGCTACCCAGTTATTGTAAAATTCAACAAATGCTTTGATCAAGAACATGTCGTCCCAGTCTTAAGTGGAGGCATTAGTAGTAGGGGCAGGCTAAGCTTGCGTGCAACAACAAGAAGCTGCTGTTAGCCAAGTTAGCTTCAACGGTACCTCGTTTCTCGAACTTGCTGTTAGTTAGCTTTCCAATGTAATTTTACCAAGTGAGGTCGATTGGCTCGTGTTTCCCTAAATAATCCATACAAGTATAAACACGGCGACAATTGTGCCACGCAGTGTAACTCAAAGTACAAGAGTTAAAGCAATATTTAGCGGCCGACCATGCCATCTAATCTCATCACCAATCTTAGCTCTGGTTAGCTATCACTAGCCAACTTTAAATTGGTAATTTAGTTATGTTTTTATGGGTTTTTTTTTTGCCCGCGATTAAAATGACCCGACGACGGAAATCACACTGTCATTGTAACACGGGCTTTGTGACATTGTGCATGGAAAGAGTCAAAGACAGATTTCTATATGAAAATTGTCTTAGGCTAGTTACAGTTAAGGTGTGTGTAACAGCAGACTCTCAGTTGACAATTAGAATAATTTCAATAGCATAGCGCAGCACTTGCTACACTATGGTTTGCCATTGCTTTTCTATCCTGAGAAAAAAAAAAACCCAATGGCGTTATTTAATATCTTTTTCTTAGAGTTTGTTTTCTTGGCTCTTGGATCTCCGTTTGTACTGTAAAATGAAATGGTGGGTAGGGTAAGGCTTTTCCAGGAGAAAGGGTGGTTTCAGCAGAGCAAGATTGCCAGCTTGCATGATTCCTTCTGTGTGCATAGTGATAAGAGTTTTGAAAAAGTCGCCCTTGATTGTAGACGATGGCGTTGTGGAAATGATAAGAGGCCCGAGACATACTGAAATGGAGCAAGTGTTTGCAATGGAAATGTACAAGTAAAGAGGAGTAGCACTTTGCCTCTTCTTGCCACTCGCTACTTAAAGAAATAGTTCATGTTAACTTGTTAAGCAGTAAAGCAAGATTTCTATCATGATTTGGATGACCCAACTGTATATTTTCACAACTCTGGGTATTTAAGCACAGTGTGCTACACTTGGAGGTTTTATTAGGGGGCATTTCTGAAATGTTATTTTTGTCCCCTGTAGTCACCGAGATGCAAGAGGGACCCCGTTCTTCTGGGTCAGCGAGCTCTGGTAAGTTTTTCCCATATTTGGGCTTTCAAGCCTTTAACTGGTCCAAGAACTGGTCCAATGTTAAGTGGCATCACAGTATGTACGCATCAGAAGTGCAATTTAAGCTTCTGGCTGATTAAGGAAATTGTGCAGGAAATGGGACAGGTGCGATTTGGTGCTGTAAGTGATCATCTTTAGAAGACAATGTAATTTATTATAGTTTATTCCTCTAAAACACCTTATTTTGTGCCCTGAATGGCAATGCACTTTTACAAACTAAAGGTTATCCAATATTAGCCAATACATTCTGCTAGGTAGTATTGTTTTTATTCTGCTTGAATGACAAGGGCTGGAATAAAAGATAAGACACTGAGGGGTATGTAGTGTTATATGGTAGCATCTGAAGTTGGAGATTCTTGGTTCAGCATCTCTGCCAATGATGAAAGCTTAGTGTTGCGTCTCTAGGATAATACAAAGAATGGACGGCACATCAAAATATCTCAAACTGGTTCTGATATGGAGTTGGGAAGGTTCATATACTCACATAGCTGGTTGATTACATTCACATGTACAAAATATTCAGCTTTTGCTCTTATTTAGACTTTTTCAAGCTTTATTTCGATAGTGAGGGGGCTAATAGAGGGGAGGATACGGGCAAAGGAGCTTTGGGTTGGACTCGAACCCGGCTCAACCGCGGCAGGACCAAGCCTCTGTGGTACGCGCTCTACCAGTTGAGCTACTGGGATGTCCCAAATACACTTTATTTTTGACTAAATATTCATGCATACAGGGTTTCAGAGTAAATTGATTGCTTTAAAAGTAGCTTTTTTTCGGGCATGCATCTGCAAACTGTTGGCATGTTGGTTTGTGTACAATAACTATAGCAACACAGACATCTGGCTGTAAACAGGCTGTCAGTTGCAAACTGCAGTAAAAACCTCAATCGACATTTGTTTCTTTAATGTGCTGTGTACATGTCAACAAATGCTCTTAAAACCTGAATATCTGCATGTCATGCATGTTGGGAAGTTGAACGTTACTGTACAGCCGTCATTTGTGTTTGTCCAGCAAAATGTCAGATGCCTTTATGACAAGATCTCACGAGAAAAGAGCACTTACACAGCTGCCATGAAATGAAAATTCATGGCAGCTGTATGGGGCCGAACCAACTGCTTGCTGAGTCATTTGGTCCAGTGATGACACCCATGAGTGCCCTTCGTGCTTTATGGTTACAAACATGCTTAAGAAGGCAAAAAATATACACATCACATATAATAACTTTTACCAATCAAATCTAGAATGTCAGTTGCCTTAAAAAAATTTAAAAAATGGTTCCAAAATAAAGTTTGTTACATTTCATTAGATCAACTACCTCATTAAGTACTAGTTGACATGGCTGAACAGGTTGTGCAGAACTGGCTGAGACATGTTAAACGAAACATGTCTTAGATGGTAACTATTGAAAAGAAGACTTCTCACATCTGCAATTTAATGTATGAATTGTAGAATTCCTTACGCATACCTTTTTATCTGTTAACATCAAGAAAAGATTGTCTATTGAGAAAAACAAATGTATTTTCCTTTACCGTCCACTGATGAACACACAATTAATTACCGCTTATTTATTAATTACTGACAGTAGGTTTTGGTGGTGCACTGATGATTATGTCGCAGTTTCTTGGTGATAATCTACAATATTATCATGCCTCTAAGATCTTGTCTGATGTTTGAATAACCTGATCCTAACTATGCAAGCTGCCACTTTCCTACATTTGACCCCCCTGTTTCAGAGCCGCCATCCTCCCCAGTGCCAGAATATGTGTTCAAGCCACCATCACGGCCGGACTTCGGCACCATGGGCAGGACAATCAAGCTCCAGGCCAACTTCTTCGAAATGGAAATCCCCAAACTGGAGGTCTACCATTATGACATCGACATCAAGCCTGAAAAATGCCCCAGGAGGGTCAACCGGTGTGTATATGTGTATACCTCATGTGCAACTGCTACATGTGTTGGATCAGTTGTTGGAATGTCATTAATTTGTTTATTATCCTTCTTAGAGAAATTGTGGAGCACATGGTCCAGCACTTTAAAACACAAATCTTTGGTGATCGAAAGCCAGTATATGACGGGAGGAAGAATCTCTACACTGCCATGCCCCTGCCCATAGGCAGAGACAAAGTATGTACTTAACATTCAGAATAAAATGCTTGTTTTTGAATATCCCAGCAGCATCTTGTTGTTTTTCTTTCTTGCCCATGCACCAAACAGGTGGAGCTTGAGGTAACTATTCCTGGTGAAGGCAAAGACAGAAGCTTCAAAGTATCTATCAAGTGGGTGTCCTGCGTTAGCCTGCAAGCGCTGCACGAGGCACTATCAGGGCGGCTACCCAGCGTCCCCTTTGAGACCGTCCAAGCCTTGGATGTGGTCATGAGACATTTGCCCTCTATGAGGTGGGTTTCTTGAACATTGATTCATGTATTTATAATTAATTCTCTTTTTATGTCTGTTTTCAGGTTATTTGTCATAAAAATGTTATAAATGCACAACAAACCTGATGCCTGTCTTTGTTAAATTTCTGCAGCAGTTTTTTAGCTTGTATTGTGAATTTGAAATACTTTACATTCTTGCTATCATAATTCTAAAGCTTCCAACCTTCTGTAAAGGGAAACCTGGTTGCACAATATGAGTGATTACCCAGGTCTTTTCAAATAAACAAACTAAATTCCTTTTCCAGTCTGATAAGGCAATCTGGTCATTAGGAGTAGATGTAAGACCCACTTTTCACGAATTTAATTTATTGCGCCCACTTCCAAGCAGAGATTGGAATGATTTGAAATAACTCCCGTTTACATATTTGAAATTCACTTTTTGTTCTTATGGCTTGTTTGTCAAAAACTCTCAGAACATGTTAATCAGGTTTCACACTATGTTTCAGGTATACCCCGGTGGGCCGCTCTTTCTTCACTCCCTCAGAAGGATGTTCGAACCCCCTTGGAGGTGGCAGAGAGGTGTGGTTTGGCTTCCACCAGTCTGTCAGGCCCTCCCTTTGGAAAATGATGCTCAACATTGACGGTAACCTTTCTGTTATCATCATTGTAGAAGTTGTAAAAGTTGTTCTCTGTGAATCTCACTTCTGTGTGATTGTTTTGTTTACAGTTTCTGCCACTGCATTTTACAAAGCCCAGCCTGTAATTGAGTTCATGTGTGAGGTCTTGGATTTCAAAAGCATTGAAGAACAACAGAAGCCCTTAACAGACTCTCAACGAGTGAAATTTACAAAGGAAATCAAAGGTAAGTAAATCCCTTAGTAGTTGATTTGGATCCTTTGATTTAGTTTTATTTTGGGTTATTTTTGGGTGAAATGTGTTTATAATTAGGATAGCAATGTTAAAAACAAACTTTTTGTAGCAGGTTAATATATTCTTAGCTTTATACATTTTGATTTTTCATGTAAGGACCATGTCCTTTGGCACAGACCATTCCATAGGGTCATGATTTTGGGGTGTTTCCCACATGTTGTTGTCCTTCATTGTGATTCCTTTTTCCAGGCTTGAAGGTGGAAATCACTCACTGTGGGCAGATGAAGAGGAAGTATAGAGTGTGCAATGTGACCCGAAGACCAGCCAGCCACCAAACGTAAAAAGGCTCTTCCATCTCGTCCTTGTTCACATTGTATAATTGTTTATTGGACTGCTTGCATAAAGGCAAGCAACATAATTCACATAGGAATAGGATGGCATCGTACTGTAATATATGCAACATGGACAGACTGCTCGCTCCTGTACATTTTTTTTCTACATACTTGGTGTTTAATTTGTTAATGGACCCGGCCTTTGTTTAATCAATGCTTCAAATTAAATCAATTGATCACCTTATAAAAAGTGTCTTGTTTAGGTTGTTGTTGTCTGATTTATAATTAAATAGCTTTTCTATATTTGTCTTCTTGTAATTTCTTGTGTGTCCCTCCTCTCAGGTTCCCCCTACAGCAGGAAAATGGCCAAACTATTGAATGCACAGTAGCACAGTACTTCAAAGACAAGTACAAGCTCATCCTGAGATACCCCCACCTGCCATGTCTACAGGTGGGACAGGAGCAGAAGCACACCTACCTACCTCTAGAGGTAAGCATCACTATTTCCTGCCTTTACTTTGCTCTTTTTTTAAGTTCCTCAGTGGGCTGTTAAGATTCCCTCTAAACCTGTTTTGTTGTATGTGTGCTCTCTATAGGTGTGTAACATAGTGGCAGGACAGCGCTGCATCAAAAAGCTGACAGACAATCAGACTTCCACTATGATTCGTGCCACAGCCCGATCAGCACCAGACCGTCAGGACGAGATCAGTAAATTGGTAAGTCATTGTGGGATTAATAATGATACTGAAGAACCAATGGTCCAATCACAGACTGTATATAAAGTTCCAGAACTAAAGCCAAAACTTCTCAGTTGACCCTGTAGCTGGACACAGTATAGGTTGTTGACCCCGACCCTGCCGATAAAATCATGGGCTGAACTCAAATTCTTTTTCCCAAAGTTGGTTTCTCTAATTTTAGATAGGTCTTATCATGCCACTGCATGTTCAACTATTCATTTATTATTGATCATTACTGCACCAGCAGTGTGGTTAGGACGCATTGTCCATTCATTATGCAGTCTATGGGTCCAATTATCAGCCAGGACGCTGTAGTCTGGACATTCTGAAAAAGAAAGAAAAAGGTTCTTGTTCAAAATTGTATAAAGATTCACTTGCTAAGTGGCCTGTTTCTTGACTTTTGTGCAGAAATCAGCTTTAGTTGACTGTTTGGGTGAGATAAGACAGAGTTTCCACCCATTTTGCCAAGTTTTGCAGCCTGGTGCCATGGACTAGCATAATGATATGGGCTGATTGGCTACTGGAGTAGAGGCTGCCGGACACTGGTCATAGTTATTTGGCCAGTATCGTCGTTTTCAGGATTGGTGATATTCACTGATGCATTCGAAATTAATGGGTTGTTTTTTTTTAGGGAACTGGGAAAATGAAACCTCTAGTTAAATAAGAGAGAAACAGTAACTTGAGTTCAAATCACATTCACATTTAACTCAACAGTTTGTTTTTCTTCTTTTTTTTCAGATGAGAAGTGCCAACTTCAACACTGACCCTTACGTTCGTGAATTTGGAGTGATGGTGAGGGATGAGATGACGGAAGTGAACGGTCGTGTCCTGCAAGCACCTTCTATCCTTTATGGAGGCAGGGTATGTTGATCTCCAGTTTGGATGTGTTGATAGGGGCTTGTTCTTTTCATGCATGTAGCTACATCTGAATTCATTTATTGGTGTTCATTTTTATTTGAATAGAGTGAGAAGTACTAATAAGGCTGCTGTCATACAATTTTCAGAACAAAGCAATAGCCACACCAATCCAGGGAGTATGGGACATGAGGAACAAGCAGTTCCACACTGGGATCGAGATCAAAGTGTGGGCCATTGCCTGCTTTGCACCACAGAGACAGTGCACTGAACTCCTGCTCAAGTAAGTTAGAAAAATAAAATACCAGTGCTGCAGCACGAAGCAGGTGTATTTCATGTCATTGTGTACATGAAGCTTTTGTTGGGATTGGTGGCAGGCAGCCCATGATTAACGGCTAGCAGTAAAGAGTTGCAAGCATAGCAAAGGGCCTAAAGTACACCTTTCATAGAAGAGCACAAACACAAGGATACATTGAGTCATGCGCTGGAGTTTAAATGTTGCAGTCAGGAGCACACAAACAGCACAAAGCTGTCTTATTTGATTTGTGTCTCTATTGGGTCTTTCACAACAGCTCAGTTTACTGAGTCTTTGGCTGCATTTCCCCCCTGAGGACCTGAGGTATTTTAACTCTACAGGGATGTAAGACTGCATGTTGATTATGTACAGCTGTGCCATTCATTTGCAACACCTTTGTCATTTGCATTTGTATATTTATACAGGGTATGTCTCAGACTTTATGTGACTTGAATATCAGAGCTTTTCCGTTGCTTTTTTCCAGCACCTGTGTAGCCGTGCATTAGTTTCTAATTTTTTTTATGTTGTATTACATTTATTAAAATGCCTCAAGACGTTATGCCCACCTTCCTGGTGCGCCTGTCTTTCTTTCAAAAAATTGAATAAATGAGGCAAAGTGCTTGATTAAAAAAACAATACTTTTCAAATACAGTACACAGAATGCCTGCCTTAAACTCTGGTTCATTTTGTCCAGCCTAATCATGACCATTATCATATTATGTAGAGCTGAGGTTACAAAGATTTATAGTGATCACATTATAAAAGATGTGTGTAGGACTGCCAGCAACGGTCAAAAATCTTAAATATTCTTTAAAAAATGTTGACTTGAAATATGATTTGACTAATTTTAAAATTAGCATAGGTTTAACATTGTATTGTCTATTAAACTGCAAATTTGATATGCATTGGCATTTCTAACCTGGGATTGCCTCTAATACGTGGATTTATGGATTTTCAATCAGCAGTAGATTTCCATGTATATCGGGTTATATACATAGGGTTTTATGTCAGTTGCCATTACTTTCTCTTACAAACTAAACGGCTAAACCTCACTCAACTGCCATTAACAAGGCACCTCATCTGTCTCAGAGCATTCACAGATCAGCTGAGGAAGATCTCCCGGGATGCAGGGATGCCCATCCAGGGTCAGCCTTGCTTCTGTAAGTACGCCCAGGGAGCGGACAGTGTGGAGCCCATGTTCAGGCACCTCAAGTACACCTACCAGGGCCTGCAGCTGGTGGTTGTCATCCTGCCGGGGAAGACGCCCGTCTACGGTAAGGGATCCATTCATACAGTCTGTTGCTGCATGAGTTGTGTTCCTGCAGCACGGACAACAGACATTCAGTACATGTTTTAAGCCTGAACAATCACTTTTTTGTCTCGTGAAATCCTGACTGATTAGTCACAGTTCAACTTCTGTCAATCTGCCAATATCTTGCCAGTTCTACAGTTTTCCATCTCTCAGCTGATAATGATGAGTATTTTTGCTATAGTTTAGGCTCACTAATCAGTTCAACTATCTTGGCCATAATTCAAACTTCTTGCAGTCAAATATAAAATACATTAGACTTAATAATAATGTCATGACAGCTTGCTAACTATCATCACTCAAAGCTTACTTAGTCTCCTGTTGTAAATCTTTCTTTGCATTGGTAAGGCATGGCTTAAAACTCAGTCCATGAGGATTTCTGTGATTAGAGAGTGTTTGATTTAAAGCTCTGGCACTTTGTCTGTCTGCTTACCAAGTTCCACTGTGTCTATTTTTGCTTTAGGAAATAACCACAAGGAAACACAGACCAAATAAAGCTACATTGCCTCTGATTCTTTGCTTCCCAACTCCCTCTGTCATTTGAACAGTCTGTAATCCCATCCAAATGGCATAACAACTATATAAAGGATTTTCCCCTTTATATAGAAATGCATTGATGTTGCACTGAAGGTTGCCAGTGTGAACTACCCTCGAGTCCCAAATGGCTAACAGTATACCTGCACACACCTGACGCCTGAACTCTAAGCAACAGTGCTGTACCTTATTATGTTTCATTAATTATTTATTGTCTGGATGGGTGTTGCAGCTGAGGTGAAACGTGTCGGTGACACAGTACTTGGCATGGCCACGCAGTGTGTCCAAGTGAAGAATGTTCAGAAGACAACACCCCAGACCCTCTCTAACCTCTGTCTGAAGATCAACGTCAAGCTAGGCGGTGTCAATAACATCCTGCTACCACAGGGCAGGTCAGTGAAGATATTTAGAATTTAATATATGTATACTCTTTGAAATTTGATACCTTACCATCTGGTGTGAGTTTTAAAAATAATGGTGCTGAATTTACCTGTTAACACTCTGTGTTCTTGTTCCAGGCCGTTGGTCTTCCAGCAGCCAGTTATCTTCCTTGGTGCAGATGTGACTCATCCGCCTGCAGGAGATGGAAAAAAGCCTTCCATCGCTGCTGTAAGTAACACCACATCACACAGCATCTGCCCTTCACAAACTAGTTAAAGGGGTGTTGTTCATTTGGCAAAATGATAGAAAATCACCCACAATCTCTTCAGTTCTTTCAACTCATTGTTTTGGCTTTATGGTAGGAGCATTTATTGTATGACGGAGACTCAGCTGCTCCCATCAACCCTATCATCATTTGATCCTGTGATTTGATAATTTCTTTTAAGGTTGTTGGCAGTATGGACGCCCATCCCAGCCGATACTGTGCCACAGTGCGGGTGCAGCAGCACCGTCAGGACATCATCCAGGACCTGGCCACCATGGTGAGAGAACTGCTCATTCAGTTCTACAAGTCCACCCGCTTCAAGCCCACCAGGATCATCTACTACCGCGATGGCATCTCTGAGGGCCAGTTCAACCAGGTGATACAAATATCACGGATGATAACGAATGAACTGTGAAATATCACAAAATATAGATTATTTGGAAACTAGTACCAGTATAAGACAATTGTATACTTTGTAGAGCGTATTGTTATGTTAATTCCTGTTGTGTAATTGTTAATTTTTGTTTATTTGATCAATTTTCTCTTCATCTATGCAACTTTTCCCCTGTTAATCTTTAATGTTATGAGCCGCAGGTCCTTCAACACGAGCTGCTGGCGATCCGTGAGGCCTGCATCAAACTAGAGAAGGACTACCAGCCGGGTATCACCTTTGTGGTCGTGCAGAAGAGGCACCACACAAGATTGTTCTGTATGGACAGAAATGAGAGGGTCAGTATCATGATATCATAGGCAGAGGAATTTGTGTCAGATTTGCAACCAACACAAACAAGAGAGCACAAGAGAGCAAGAGTTAGGCATAGATGAAACTGTACATAGTGGTTATGCTTCCCATTAACTTATGCATGTTAGATAAACATATAAGGAAACCATCCTAACTCACTGATGCTTTTCTTTTTCAGGTTGGAAAGAGTGGCAACATTCCTGCAGGCACAACAGTGGACACCAAAATCACTCACCCATCAGAATTTGACTTCTATCTTTGCAGTCACGCTGGCATTCAGGTAAGAACTGAATCTGACTCAATTTTAGTTTAACAGAATGTTAAACGGTGCCTGTGAGGTGTGTGAGAAAAAAAACACATTCAACTTTAGGGGCAGGTTTTAATTTATTTTGGGTTGAAAAACAAATGGATTATCGGCCAAGCTGGCCATTAACTAAATAAAATCTTAATTAGGTAAAACTCATACAGTTCTGTCATCTAATCCATTAGTGGCCTAAATTGGCACATCTGTAAAACTGTGTTCATAAATCATGTAAAAGCTGTTAAATGTAGTGTTTACCAGAGAGGTGTTTCTTGGAAATTGAGCCTGACTAAAGCATATAAAAAAAAGAAAGAACAATGTGTCCCAACATCCATTGTATGCGATCACTACTTGCAGGGTACCAGCAGGCCGTCTCATTACCATGTGCTCTGGGACGACAACCACTTCTCTTCAGACGAACTGCAGGTGCTCACCTATCAGCTATGTCACACCTATGTGCGCTGCACCCGGTCAGTCTCCATCCCAGCACCAGCTTACTATGCCCATTTGGTGGCTTTCCGGGCTCGATATCACTTGGTGGACAAAGAGCACGACAGGTAAAGGACTCTGAGCCGTTCTTTTTGTGTGGTGGCACAAAATTATCTGATTAATGCCAAATAAGAAATGAGTTACTTTTTAAGAAATTTCACATTAAGCCAATAAGGGGTATAGCTTTAAATAGTTCTACATTTCTCAATTTTTGCATTTTTCTGTTTCAGTGCTGAGGGTAGTCATACATCGGGCCAGAGTAATGGGCGTGACCAACAGGCCTTGGCCAAGGCCGTGCAGATCCACCAGGACACCCTGCGCACCATGTACTTTGCCTGAGAGCGAACAACCCCAGGTTGGTGTGGGCGAGACCCCACTGATGGAGCACACTACCCCTCGCTGTCTCGCCATCAGCTGTAGATAGCGTCCCAGTGGTTTCATGTAGTGATCTCTCTACCTAACAGACCTGTCAGTTATCCACATATGTCTACAATTGTACTTCAGCCCCTGACCCACCTAAATCAAGCCAGCTATTAGACTGTAAGATGCAAAAGAATCCCTCCTTCTCGGGGTTTGCGCTGGAAGAGGTTTTATTTACATGTTGTGCATTAGTGTGTGTTTCTATTTGTTTTAGGGAAATATGTTGCAAAGAATGAAAGGAAAAGGAAAAGTTTGTACACTGAGAGAAGAAATCTACCATTTCTAAACTAGTGGGCAGTATCGTTCTACATTGGGGTGATTATTCATTTAGAAGAAGCCTTTCCCCCTCCTTCTCCTGTTTCTATTGTTTGTTAGGGTCTTGGTACTCAAAAGGAGAAGAATCAAATTAATCAAAAGATGAGGGGAAGCTGTTCACTGTGTAAATGCCTAAAGAGTTGCTCCTCTGACTAACATTATTTATCAGCCAATCAAAGCAAAATGCACTGACCAGAATGGGTACTTCAATCAGGACAAAAGTACTTAATATATTGAGGGTTGTGTGTGATCTTTCACATAGGGCACTATGTGATGTAATGTGCCATTTGGGACCACCTCTGTTATCATTTTCGTGTAAACTATGAATAATTATTTGGCCCACATCTGCTGGGTTTTCAGTATTTCCTCTTGATTGACACTGACAACCATTTATTGCCAAATCTGGTGACAATTTACTAAAAGGATTCTTTGCATCAGATTTGTCAACTATCAACCCTTTAACCAACAATTAGTTAATTCTAGTTGAGGGCTTTAAGTGTTCAGATAAAGATTGGAGAAACCGCAATCGTATTCTATTTCGCTTCTCTCGTTAGACTGAACTGAAACAGTGACCCGATTCCCCTGCCGAGACGTAGAATATTGGGACAGGTTCCCAACAAAGACACCTTTCTAATGTAGTCTGAGCCGTGTTGATAAAAGACACATGATTTAGAAATCAACATAGAGGGGAACTTAATGAAATCCTTTTTTTCCCTTCTGTTTTTTAATAGTCTAATTTAATTTTTATCAGTTTTGTAATGAATATGCATGTAGCTGACTCGTGTTTTAGACATTCAGGCATTTGTGATAATTGTTTTATTTCTTCCTTTTTACACATTAACCCTTCTCTATTTTAATGTATATAGCAGCAGGATAGTGTTTTCTGCAGTGTCTTTGTCAGAGCGGGATATTTGTGTGGCGTATTGATATCCAGGCATTCGGTACAGTGGAGTGAAAGCTGCAACATTTTAGAGTCTAACTAATTGAAATTCCCTAACAAAACAGAACACCATAGTGTTTGCTCCATGAATTGGGAGCAGTCGTCGCACAAAAGCTTTGGTTTTATGCAAATGACTTTTTGTGAGTCTTTATACTATATAGTAATGTTGATAATAAGGTATATTTTGAATAAGCTTTCAGTGGAGGCTGCTGAAAAATACTATAGAGATTTTTTTTAAATGACTGGCCCACATATAGTCTAAATTAACACTGTCTATTTGTATACAGATTTTAAATGCAAATATTTTCTTGCCTTCTAAGACTGTTACAGTCTTACAACTACTACTAATAATAATTCTAGGCATTTCCTAACATCCCACCTAAGTTTTACTAGTAAGTTAAGCTGGTGAATGTTCTCATAGTCTTGATTGGAGGCGAGTAGTCTATATTTTCTAACTATGCATCATTTTTAACCAAGAGATTTAGCAGTGGGGTATCTCACCTGAATTTGGGTCATTTATAGAGGTAGATAATCAGGACTTGTTTTGTTTTTGTTATCGTTTTTTTTAGCATGTTGCATTTAGTAGCTTTTCTTAGTGCTTATCAGCATCTTCATGCCTTTCTAACGGGATGAAGAATTTATGTCGTCATTTGTAACATTGTAGATTTTATAGCCTAAAAAAATTGGTGTATCCTTTGTAACATACAATCTTTCTTAGCCAAACAAGATTACAAACTTTTACATGATTAATATTCAAAAAACAATGAAAGCACAAAAGGACATCTTGATTCTAGGTGCTAGAAGTTTTCACTGTAAACCACCTTAAATCCTCACTGGACTGGTCAACGAGGCTTTTTAACTTGTATGCTTAAAAGACGCTTCATCATTTCGGGGATCTTTTCTCTCCCTTTTGACGACCTCTCTATGTTAACCCTTTTAACTCATTACCTGTAAAGCAACTAGAAATCCGACTGACTGTGTTTGTGGGGCATTCTGAAAAATCATGTACTTGATATTTACTGTTATGATGTCAATATTGTTGTTATCGGTGCTGGTCTCACAACATGTAAATTTGGATGCACTTTTGACAGCAGGACATTGGTATGACTTCTACAGATTTGTGTTCCTCAATCGCAGCAGGAGGCTCGGCCATATTGCGTGACACTGGTGTAATTGTGTGGAAATGGCCTTGTGTTCTACCTCTTGTTACCTGTTAAAGTGTTATGGTAACATCACACTGCTGGCCATTTCTGCATAATTACCCATGCTTTCTATCTAATTGGCACTGAGTCTTGCATTGATAGTAGAGGTTTTAACTATTGGTGTGCATGACGCGATTTCTCAGTTTATGTAGTTGTGATATTTTATTTCTTATTTTACTCAAACTGATATGAGAGAATGTGTTGTTTTTTTCTTTTAGAGGTTTTGAGCGTTGAGCTGTACGACCAAATTCTTGAAGTGTGTTTGTATTCACACACGGCTTTCCCTTCTTTCTTTCCTTTTTATTCTATGCACCAGTTAAATTACAGACTTTTCCAACACCAGAAATTACCACCTGAGCAGTATAACAACAAATACAAAGCCCACATCAGCTATGACCACTGAATATCCTTCAGCAGGAGAAATTGTAAATGTACCCAAGTGGTACTGTTCGGCTTAGTCCACACATGCACGGGGATTTTTTGAAACTTGAGGCTTATCGTCCACATGAAACTGTGCTTTAGGTAATTGAGAACTGAGCTTTTTTTTTTAAAAAAAACTTCTGCTAGGATGAATATTTTCAAAAACATTTTTTGTAGATTAGGAAATCAAGTTTTAGGCTGATAACACCAGTATTTCCTATACACATGCCATAAGGTGATGGATATCATTATCAAGATAATATATCACCCAAAAAACATTTTGCCATGTGATGCCCGTCAAAGGTGATATTTCCATGCAACAGCAGTTGTGGCAACATTTCATGTTGGTATTAACATCACAAACAGAATGTTTACATGGTTGTACAAGACTGTACATTTAAACTATTGCTGTATTTGAGAAATGCAGCATTAGACTGCACAATAGATTGATGGATTCACGATAGCAGCAAGCTAGCCTTCCAGTAATTTCAGGCTTCTGGCTGGCCAGCATGTAGGCTATATTATCGAGTGTTGGTTGAGCTTGCTCTTGACAGCACTTCTATTGTGTACTTTGTTTTATGTGGACAGAGTCAAAATGTGTGGACAAATTTTAACAAAAATATCCGTGTTGGTGTGGTCAAGGCCTTTAGTCAGACTGTTAAAAGTTGTTTGCTAACCATAAACAATAGCGAACCTCTTCAACCATAAATAACGTTGAGCACACATTGAAATCCATGTGAAAATGTTTGTACAGTATGTGATTCAGAAAGCCTTTGGATTAGCTACATCACAGAACATTATGTAATTAACTATAACATGCCATAATTTGTGGAAATCCTAAAGTGTGATTGTCCATTGTTTTATGGAGACTGATGGAGGTGGAGGCCTGTTGTTGTTGTTGACTGTTTGGAAATATGAATGTCATAATGTGTAGATGGTGGGAAAGTGATCGGGTGTTCTAAATGAAAGCGTGCTGAAATACAGAACATCAGTTAGTCTTTTTGGGAGATAGCTTTGTACTTGTTGTTACTGCTCCTTACCTGTTTTACATTACCTATACCAGCACCTTAAAATAGCAGATCAGCGCGGCATTGCTTTTTCCTCTAAATAAAACTCACTCACTCAACTTTGACAATGTTGTTTTTGCACTAAACAAGAATAGACTTTTGTAGCTGTTGCAGCATTTAAAGTATTTTTCAGGTGTCGGACTGGCAGCCTTTGTTTTTTACTTTAAAAAGGAGCAGCTGGCATCACATAAGAGGCACAGTCAACAGGCTTCACAGCCACGACGTTGTGCACCTGCCATTCAGAAAGCCACGTCTCCTGATCCAGAGGGATTCTACCTAGCTAACCAGCATTCAGCATGTCATCTTGGAGTTATATCCTTATGCCTTTTTAAATGTTAACAAAAGAGTGAGAGTTGCGTAGTTGGATTGCCTTTGTACAGTGACGTGGGAGAAAGGTGCTTTATGCAAAACAAACTGACAGGTGTTGAAGGGAGCCGATTAGCAGTAAGATTTCTATTCAAGACTGCTTATGTGCATAAGAAAATAATGCTAACAGTAAGGCCTCTTTACAACCAGAAACTATACATATCAAGATTCAGAAGAGGCTTTTCCTTTGAACCTGATCTGCGCAATCAAGAATGTTATTGAAACAAACAGATGAATACACCAGCCTGGAGGAATGTGGCGCTGCTTCACAAGTTTAACAGTGCCGGAGGTGCTCAGTGAGGCATTCAGACCCCTGCAGTGGTAACCATAATGACATCATTTGGCCTTTTTAAGTATCATTTCAATTGTCCAGGAATAGGATAACACAGGTTGTAGAAATGGCTTGTTTGTAAACTAAAAGGCATATCATAAGCTAATTTAACTGATCAGTTTTTATTTTGGTGGTAAGTTTTTTCCTTTTGTAAGTATGTTTAAATGTAGGACTGAATGAAAGAGACTGAGATAAAATTCCTCTAAGTGTAATGCTCAGCCTGTTTTCTTTTGAATGGTCTTGGAATAACACAAAGCCCAACTTCTAATGAAGCAACAACCTAAACATAATCCAAACCATGACCCTGTGTATAGTCCTCTCTGCCTTTCATCCGTCTCTTGTAGAGAATCTATTGCTGACATAAAGAAACCTCTTGTAGAGTAGAACCTATTTTCCTAGCTCCAATTAATAACAATGACTGTACCTAGAGCCTGTTTGGGTTGTAATATTGTATAGGCTATCCATCCAGTACATTTATACTCACGTTTGCTTCTTGTGTACAGCCTTTTCTTTATCTTTTTGATGTTTTTCTCTTGTTTATAGGCTTTATTAATGATTGCAGAAAGTATTATTTTTTTCTTCATTGATTTAGATATCGCCCACATCACAGCTGATATCTTTAATCTCTTCACTGATTAACAGGAGGTATTCAAGTCTACAGTTGAGATGTCTTTCTCTGGATGTTTGCTACTGTAGTTTTAGGAGACAAACGTTTCACACTGTTGCAAAGAGTAGTCATCTTTTCTGTTTCTGGTGTCATGCTTGTGTGAGGTGCTGTAAAATAAGAGCTGTGTGTGTATATATGATGGTTGCATTGGTGTGTGTGTTTGCTGTTAAAGTTTTTGGCTTCTGCTTAAGCCCTCTGGTCTATTTCCTGTCCTGTAAAATCCTCCCCGAGTTCAGCTCGCTAACTCTTTAGCGCAGTGCCACTTGAAAGCAAACAAGCTAGGGTTTTTGTTTGAGTGTCGCTTATGTTCCTTACTTTTGGTGATTGTATTACAACGCAGCTGTTTTACCCGATTTTTAAAAAGTAGTTTATGATTTACGTTGCACTCGGCTTCAGTAAGCATAATTTTCTTCTTCCTATTCCTAGACAAACCTTTCTGAAGCATTACTTTGTCCTTGACAGTCATTTGTCATCATGCCAATGTCCAATTACCTGTAGCCATGTGACCGGTGTGGTTCTCACAAGGTCTTTTCAGTTCAAGTTAGGCTATTTTATAGTTTTTAGCTACAAGTCTGTATTATTGAGCTCAAATTTAAATGGGGTGCTGACAGACCCATGAAACAGACCATTACACCTAATGTCGTCTGGATGCAGCTACATTGCATTTTGGTTGTCAGGTCGCTTCTTCGCCTTGATTGCAAAGTTCCTTTAAAAAGTGTCTTGAAGCAATTTCACAGCCGCCACATTTCCATTTTTGTTTAGCCGACACTATGTCGCAGCAAGGCTGTATAGTCAGTCGTTTTGTCTGAGACTTTGTCCATAATCAACCTAAATATCTGTCCAAAATTCATGGCAATCCATCCAATAGTTGTTGAGACATTTGTCCCAAGAGAACGTTGACTTATGCTTTTAACAGTGAAATATCTCACCATGTATTTTAAAGATTGGAACACAATGTTGGACAAACATTCAGTGTTTCAGACAAAGAAGAAAGCCCAATAATCGTTATCCATTAAAGCAGCATTATATGGGTTTTGGGGGGGGATCTTTTAGGCGAAATGGAAATTTCTGGAATGGAAATAATACCTGAATGCCACAGTATGTTCTCTGACATGCTTGAAAAAAGTTGGCTGTTCATTTAGTTGCTGTCTGCAACTTAAGTACAAGCTACTAAATGGTACATGTTGCTTTGTTTAACTTTCTGTCTTGGGCTGCCATTGTGCAAAATTTCAGTGTGCCCAATACTTAAGAACCACATACATGCAAAATTAATGACTTTCCATCAGTCTCAGTTCTACTTTGACAGCTAATTAGAAAACATAAGAATGCTATACTAAAATGAATCAATGAAACATTGAGTTAAGCCTCACAGAGCTGCGAGCAAGTCGGTTCTTTGTGTCCCACAAACATATTGAAAACATATTCCAGTTATTATCTGTGTGGTAACAAAAACTTAAACTACTGTATAAATCATGCCGTCTTCTTCTTACTTTGTGTCAATTTTCATTTAAGTAATACACATTCACAAGTGAATTTCAAAGTCATACATCTATGCAAAATGTGTCGTAGCTGCATCCTGATGGACATTTGGTGTCATGTTCGAGGGCTGTAGGAAATCTGAAGTTGAATGAGTAGAACTGTTACCAAGCTTCACCAAACCAATGCCATCCAGCTGATCTACATGTATCCAATCATGCAAGACTCCTGTGGGTATTTTTGTATTTTCAAAGCATTTCTAGTCTTCAGAATGACTTGGCTTTTTATTTACCAACTTGGGCAAAAAACTACCTCAGAGCAGTGTCAGGTGCTAGCTAATATTAGCCCTCATTTATAATAATGGTAACAAACTCAAAAATTGTTGTGACCAAACCAATACAAGCCAATATCGCGTGAGAGCACTGTTCTTTTCTTGAACCTTAATAAATGGAAAACCAAGTAATCATGTATGACTGGTTGGTTGCTTTAGTTGGTTACACTATACGGGGACCAAATTTTAGTAATTGGGAGTCTCATTGTTTCATGCGAGTCCTTCATTTTGCAAACAATAGCGACAAAAACAACCCAGCACAAGAGAGGACTCGTTCATGTGATAATCATGACCGGATCATTTGTCGACAAATGTGCCATTATAAAATAATTGCTATTCACTATGACAATGTGTGGATATTCCGAAAACGAGGAATGTTTGTCGTGGCAGTAAAAGTTTGTTGGAAAGATGTATGTACAGCAATAATGGATCGTTGGTAATTAGTTTGTCTTTACACCAGTCTGTCCTCTTTAGGCAGGTTAGGACAACACTCAAACAGCTTCGAGTTAGCAGGGCCATACTTATCAGTAGACTGATTTGTCTCAATACTTGGAACCAGCTTTTTCTGTCTTTGTTTTACCAGAATTATGAAATATAAAGGTTTCATACAGGATAGAGCCACTCCACATGATCAAATGCCTCCATTTCTTTTCCATGTTTAACCCAATACTGCAATAAAATCAGGGTCGTTATCCCTGTCTCCGACTCAGTTAATTTCTCCTGCGAATAGCCAGACTCAACGCCATTTTTGTTAAGGGTATAAGATGTAGTTTTTTTGCATGCAACAATTTACAAAGGGAAAATACACATTTGAGCATATTTACAGTGTAGCAGAACATTGTAAACTTCAACGAAAGGTACATATGAGGCTGTGTGGCAATTAACTACAGAGTGTTGTCATCTAAACTGAAAACATCCAGCGTTGTTTGTAGTCATTTTTATGTGTGCCTTTTGTCGGATCTTTCTCTCCTCCATCTGCCCCAACATTGGGTTTGTGAGTCCTTTTAACGTAAAAGGTTTGACAAAATCTGCTGCGCCACATAAGAAAACAAATTCAATTTTTAATTATCATGCAACCTTGCGTGTAGATGCTGCATAGAACGATCAGTATTTGTGTTTTGCACTTTCAAAGCAGTCTCAAAAAGAAATGGCCCACTTGACGTTGGGCAGAAAGTAAATAAAAAAAAAAAAAAAAAAAACAACTGACGAGGTATTTTATGCTATCAATAGGAATTATAAGGAATAATATGACTTTGAAGAGCTTTTCTAAAAAGGTTGATATATCTATATATATTCATGAAGTACCTCATAAGCCTGATATATGCTGCATTGACTTTTTTTTCCTGTAGTGTACTTCATATTGTCCAATAAAATTTTAATTTCCCCCTTTTGGGAGGTTTGAATGTCACCACAGGCTGTGCACACGCCACAACCAGTAAATCTAAGAGTTCTGTTGTAACAAAGGAGTACGTTACACCTTGTGGCCAAATGCTAATGTGTCATTTATGCAATTTCTACGCAAATCAACAGAACATTTCTGGCTTGTTGTAGCCACATCAGATATCTGTGCTCTGTCTTTTTTTTTTTTTTTTTTTGCGTATTCTGTGTAGCCAAAAAAAATATCGGGTTTAGTTTGACGAAGAGTTGACGCACGCCAAGCATCCTGCGAGGCTCTGCGGTAGAACACGACCGTTGACTCAGGTATTGTCGTGAAAAAGGGCTGTATCTGCTTACTGTGTCCCTGTCCTCACCCCCCCCCCCCCACCCCCTTCTTCTGCACCTTTGTCTTAAAATAGCCTTAGATCTACATGTGAGGTTCCTATTTGGCCTTAAAAGTTGAACAAATTATGCACTACAATTTCACTTGACAGAGAGCTCGATTTTCCGTTCAGACACATTTCTTGAAGAGTTTTGCGCCGCGTCATTGCCGTGTTATCTACCTCCTATGAATGTAGGGGCTGTCCTGGAGTTGTAGTCGATTGCAAAACTTTTCATTTACTCGCTCATTTAAAGGAAAACAGACAATCATCTGTAGTTTCTTGAAAAATATTAAATATATATCCCCCTATTCATTCATACATAGAAGTGATTCCAGGACACTCCATTTTTCTTCTTTTTTTTTTCCCTTATTGGCTGTTTTTATTTTATACATTGTGCTTTTAAAAAAAAAACAATGTAAGCCATGATGGAGAAGCAAAGTGACCAAAGTCTCTTGGCAAAGGCAGCCCTGCACAGCCGTGTGAATTCAAACCTCCCTTCATTTGTGTCATTTTGAGCTCAGTTTGAGTTGTTGTTTATTTCTCTCTTTCTCTTTTCTCCCTTATTTAAACCACGACATGCCAAAACTGAATTTGCTGTCATTCCTGTTCTGGTGAGGGTCTTTATGTTGCTGATTTTAATTTGTTCACATCCACTGCTAAGCTCCTCGTTTCTTGTTGTTGTAAAAGGTGTAAGCTTTGATTTCTATTTTACATTTCCTTATTTTTTTTTTTTGTTAACAATTATGCTTACAGAACACAAGATATGCTGTAAACCCTGTTAGGACATAATGTGAATACGTATCACTTAATATAGTTCACTCTTTGGCTTGACTGTAAGTTGCGTTAATTAATAAAAATGTTTAAAAAAAAATTCCTGTTGTGACTTTTGTGTTTAATGATTTGATGTTTGAATGAATGATTCATGACTGAAATAGTTTGCACAGTAAGCAGTTTTTTAAGCAGCAGGAATTATCCCTGAAAAGTTCACTTTTTGCATATGCTTCATTGGTGAAAAGAAATCAGTTAATTGCGAGATAGCCAAAATGAAAATACATATTTTTTAATGTTACTAATTTTTGAGACTCTATTGTGGATGCATATGTCCCAATTAATTCTTGTTTTGTAGTCTTATTCGCTGTGTTTTTCTAATATACACATGCATAAATAAACATTAAAAAAAAAAAAAAAAAACGTTGGATGGAACGTCAAAGGGCTGTTGTCAGCCATATAAGTAAGAGAGAAACACCACTGTATTAATATGCAGCTCTTATCTATAGACCAGTTGCACTTTTGGCTAAATTGTATTATTATGGGCTGACACAAAGGTAATTCATATTGTTACACATTTTGACAAACGGGTTTAAAAGAAACAAATTGCAAGAAGTAAGTGTTCTGAATTAACCACTTTAATCCTCTCTGGCATCAAAAACTAACTGAGGGGGATATCAACCCTTTTTTTCATTGATTATTATTATTTTTTTTTTTTGCTATTGAGTTCAGAGCCAGTAGGTGTTAGTTTACACAAGTTACACACATTTCTCACTTACCTTTAGTGGTCTTAACCGTGCAGGTCGTTCTATTTTCTATGCCAGGGTTCTTAAGATATTTCTTGCACTTCTTCCAATACCGTAGGTTTCATTTCCTCCCAGTTGACGCAGAGCCATCGTTAGTGTTATTCCAAACACCTGTTGTTGAGTCAAGATGTCTGCTGTGAAAAAGGCCAATGGAGAGGAGCTGGTTTGTATTTAGGGATTTCAGGTACAACGTTTGACTCTCAACAATAGTTAGAATTCTAATTTTAAAAATAAGTTTGAAAATCTGTTAAGAGCGGTTTTCATTTGTTACCGTTACCGTTTGAAGGTGGCGACCCCTGACCTGTCAGCCGGTTTTCTTTTGTCATAGTTACCGTTTGAAGGTGATGACCCCTGACCTGTCAGCTCGTTCTGCAGTCGGCTGGTGGCAGGGGCTCGTTAGTGCCAAGTGGAAACACCTGTGCAGGTGTTCCCGCCTGCTGCAGACACCCTCTGTTGTTACTGCTCAGGTCTCCTCTCAGTTTTTCAAAATATCACAATGATGTTTTTATACCACCTCTACTTGGTAATTTTACTATTGCCATTTTTTAAAGTTTTTACATTTATTTAAAATGAAACTGATAATATGGCCTTATGTTAATGGAATTTAAAAAAAAAAAAAAGTTTACTTGTTTTTTCCCTTGCGTGTGGTTTAAAGCATTTACTATCCAAAGTTGTATGCTAAAGGACCCTCATGTAGGATTTAGGGAGCTTAAACTTATTTTTCATAACTTGTCCCACAGAATGAACCCCTTATGTCTAAACCAGGAGTGCACCATGTTGCGCCACAGTGTTTCTACAGAAGCTCAGAATGGACAAACTGTACCCTGGCTCTAGAAAAAGTCAGTTTTTAAAGTTTTTTTTTTTTTTTTTTTTTCAATCTGCATCCTCACTACTGGACCTTACATGATACATTTAAACTGTGTAGCCTACAGTGGAAATATCAATCAAAGTTAACAACAGTGAATTTCAGACTTTATTTGGAGTATGATCAGGGCTTTGGCATACTGCAACACTTAAGAGAAGGACCTTACGGAGAGAGTGGGTTTGTGCCACATTCACAAATATAAAACATTAACAAATTGGCTTATGTAGACAGCAAAGATGACAGTGTAGAAGGTCATACTCCAGACAGACAGACAGGCTGATAACAGGATCATTAAAACAAATCAATGGAGCAAGTGTGACTAAACACTACACTCTACATGTATAAATCACCACACTGATGAAAAACTAGTATAAGAAACAAAACTAGACAAAATTAACCCGACAGACAGTGTTTGATCTTGAAAAAGTACATTATAAAGTTTTTCTTATACATAGTGGAGAAGTTGTGCGCAAACAGGCCTTTTAATTTCTGCCCAGTTGATCCCGTGGAGGATAGAAGAGCTACATAAAAACACTAAAGGGTTAAGTTGTCTGGACGTGAAAATCAAACAGCTACACAGGTTGCTCAGGCATGGCAATGATGTGTGACACTGACAGGTTTCTTGGACGATGACTGCTTCATGATCTTCTAATCCATCTCCCCTCCTTGTCTTCACGGCGGAGCTTGGAGGGTGATCAGAAATCCTGGATGTCCCCGAAGACAGACAAAGGAAACCAATGGAAAAGACTACAAAATAAGACATGAAACTACAACAATAAATTAATGCAAAAATATGGCCCGAGATCATGACCAGATTTTTTTTGTTTCATCCTCAATGGAATTCCACATTGAATAGAAAGATCTTTCATAAAAAGTTATAAAATAAATAAGCACTCTTTCCCTTTGAGTTTGACTAGTAAAAAAGTTGCACAGCGTGCAGGCCCAAGACGAGAAAGAGCAATACGATTTTTTTTTTTAAATCATTTATGTTATTTTGCAGAAGTATCTGTGCCCTCTTCTCCTCTTCTTTGGCCTTAGTGGTCACAGACATGCTGGTGGGTCAGTGTGACCCGCTGGTCCTCAGTACACCCAGTTCACCGGCACCCACTGCGGTTCACTGCACAGTTTGTCCACTGCTGCCTGTAACGTCTCGAAGGCCTTGTCCAGGTTGTCGTTGACGATGGTCAGGTCGAAGTAGTGGCCATAAGCCCTCTGGATCCGGGCGCTCTCATCCACCGTCTTCCTCAGGTCCACATCCTGCCAACAGAAGACACATGCGTGGAAACATATAAAAGATAGAAGACAGAAGCTCAGAGGAAAGAAGATTTAATAATAATCAGGTGGGTTACATTGTTTATCATTGCAATAAATAAGTCCTTCACCTCTATGGAGCCATCACAACCATGGCTGGAACTGGGAACAACTTAAAAATGTTTTGTGCAGAGTAACAGTTATTATATAAATCATTTAAAAAAAAAGAAAAAAAGCAACTTGTATTTCTCTGTAAATATATATATATATATTTCAAACTGGACTCTAAACACACACTCAACACCTTTCCAAATGCACATGTTGTACAAATTAATCTACTTTTTCACAACTTGTACTTCCAGCCTGGCCTGTCCTGTCCTCTCCTCTCTGCTCTGTGTAAACTGTCTGCAGTTCTGTCTGATTTTAGTGACTTATTTTTGTCTCCTTTAGTTTTTTGGGTGGCTTGATGTGGGTGATGTGGTGATGATGTGCATGGCAGTCGCTGGCTTACCGTGAGCTGCTTAGTTGTGATGCCGGCGTCCACCACTGCTTTGTGCATGCCCTTGAGAGTATCAAAATCTGGCGCCGCAATAAACACCACGTAAGGCATGAACTCTGCAGTTTTCAGCACCTTCAAGGCCTGGGGGGGGCAGACAGAACCTGAGTCATTTCATCGTGTTCTACAGACACTCAGTACTTTTTCCCCCCACTCTTTCTAATCGTCCTGTTACCTGCGGGTTGACATCCAGGATGCAGGTGCGTCCCGTGCCCACTACCTCATGGATGGACTCTATCTTGGTGCCATACAGGTTACCGTCATACTCGCCGTGCTCCAGGAAGCGGCCCGCCTTCACGTCCACCTCCATCTCTGTCCTTGTAGTGAAGTGATAGGAGTTGCCGTCCAGCTCGTCATCACGGGGCCGCCGCGAAGTGTCTGAGAAAGGTGCAGTTAAAATTTTGATTAATTATTTGTGAAAAAACTTTTTTTTTATGCGTTGGGATGTGCCAGAATGTAGAAGCACGTACATGGTATGGTGGTGCCAAAGCGTGTGGGCTGGAGGACCATCAGCCGGTTCTTCAGGCTGCGGCGGCCCACGCCCTGAGCGCCAATCAGAACCAGCGTCTTCCTCTGGAACGCTGGCACTTTTGCAACTTCTTCATAGATCTGCAGCTCGTGTCTGTCAAACTCTGTTTAAACACAGCCACGATTATTAGCCGATAACATAAAAACATACTACACATTTCCAGAACGAAAGTATATCGACTAATTAAAAAAAACAGGCCAATACCTCTACAGGAAATTACAGCTATTAAACAGACTACATGGAACTGGTTGACTGCTGCATCTTTATTTAACAGCTGGGAGTCAAATGTAAACAGCATTTTTCATTTAAAAAAATAACCTGTAGAATCAGAAATCAAAAGCAAAACTACAAGAAGTGATGGAAGAAATGGCTTAAATATAAGACTCACAGCAAAACAATAATCTTGGGATGCACAAAACTTTTTTTCGTGCGTGTGTGTAAGTATACATGTACAGATGTGTATTTTATATAAATGCATGTGTATTAACCTATATATATAAATGTATGTGCACCATCACATGATAGAAAAAAATATATAAGCATCATATTAGCAAAAAGTATGAAAACATATGTATTCAAATGTACGTATGTTAACTCACTGCACTGCTGAAATTATAAATATATCTATATGAAAAAGAAATATCTTCTGACCTGCATTCTTGGCTGTCAGGTACATCATCTTCTTCTTCTTCTTTCCAGCTATGGTTCCACAAAGGATCCCTAAACACCAGACGTTACATTCTTTTATCTTTGCTATTACAGCCTTTGGCCAGACGGGGGCAGGCGTGGTCCAGTGTTACTGCTTGCCGTAAATCACTTTTCAGTAAAAGCAATAGAGAAGTGACAGCGGTGTTGACAGACTTAAGACCAATCCATCTTTTAACATCATAATTACTAGAGGGAGAAACAGGAAACCTCTAACTAGAGCACTGTCGGATACCGCGGAGAAAAGCGCGCCAACATACCTGATCCATCAAAGTCTCGAGGGACAAAAGCTTTCCTCTTCTCTTCCAGGAACTGACTGGGTATCAGGCCCGTGGCCCCACCGACCACATGGCACGCCTGGCACAGGGTAAAGGTCACAGTTAAAGGGACAGGTCAACCCCAAATTAAAAATGCTTTTTTTTTCTTTTTTTTTTCATATTACATGCATTCGAGTTGTTCATATCCGGTTTTGTTTTTGTTTTTGTTTTTTTGGTGTGAGTGTCAGAGGCAGACATTTCCACATCTGACATCTCGTGTGATGAATAGTGGAGCCCAACCAAAATGGGTTTTTCGAGGCGGATGCTGCTCATGATTTAAGAATGGAATAATTTCATTTACAATAATCCAATATTGTAATTTTAGAGCTGGAATGAAAATAGACTTTTTTTATGTGGATTGTGCAGCGCTTTTTGTAGCCAATATACTAAAGGAGCAACTAGCTCAAACAAAAAAATAAATAAATATAGTTAACATTATAATACATTATGCAAACAATGTATTACAATGTCAACCAATTCTGTAAATTATAACTGAGGAAATAAAGAATAGAAATAAAGGAAATTTAAATAGCTAAACAAACACCATTTATTCAGCATGCCAAGCAACATTTTCTGCATTCTATATATGTATTTTGAACCTAACTGCACATATCAGACAGAATATACACAGATACTTATGGGCCTTTGATAGGCCAAATATTGGCCTTAACCAATATATGTCACACTGTTATAAATAGCACTACATAAAAGGAAAATAATACTTTTATTTTTGTGGTGAATGTTACCTTTAAGTTTAGAAATCTTTATGTCCCTGTGATTTTAAATAGCGGACACTAAATGGACGAGTGCTCACCTGCCACCAGTTGGGATCCTCTCTGTTGACAATCTGAAGGATGTCGCCTCTCTGGAAGGCCATCCCAGCCTCTCGGCACGGGATCAGGTTGTCATTTGCTGGGTTGTAGTCAAAGTACGGCCGCACATACACCTGTGACGAACACATGTACAGGTTTGAGTCTCTGCAGGGATGAATTCATATTTATACACTCTTGGAATAAAAAAAAAGGTTGTGGATGAAGCACACAGTTGTACAAAAAAATTGGTAAAAATAGACCTGAGCTCAGCGTGCTGTCTCACACAGTGACACAGTAACAGTAGCTCATTCACACCCATTACGTCTGACGTCCCACTCTGCACCCGACACAGCTGTTCACGCTGCGCCAACAGTGGAAGCTTTTGCCAGAAAGGGTAAGTGCTCTGGCTGATGTATTCGATTAAACAAGCAGCCAGAGGAAGCAATAAAACAAGCCAGTAAAACATACTGTGCAGCGAGCACGGAGCCACAGAGCAGAATGTGATTTTGCATGATGTCTCATTCAGTTTTACTGCTCTTCTTTCAGCTTGAGCCTTATAAGCATTTCCAAGCTTATGTGGTATTTCTTCAAGCTGCACGATATCTTTTTTCATTCTGGAGCCAAACCTGCTCGAAAAAATGTGTGTTGCACGCATGAGGAAAAATATCTAAAAATATCGTAAATTACTGTACTTTCCATGTGAGGGAGCATGAGATTATAGGAAGTGTATGTGTGTGTGTGTGTGTGCAAGAGACAGAAACAGCTAGTGTGACCCAGATAGCATGTGGAGTGTTATTAATAGGGCTCCCAGGGTTCACATTCCTGCGCAGGGGATTGTGGGAGGGCCGTAGGACAGTTCACCAGCCCTGTACCACTGCCCAACATCTGCCACTCATTACGTAAGTACGCATGCTTGTGTTTACACTCATCATCTCATTAGAGGCCGTGTGTGTGTCTTCACCTGCGGAGGTGCCGGAGCGTCCCGGTAGCTCGGGAGGATTTTCAGCGTGATCCCTCCGCTGCAGTCTTTGAGCATCTCCTGCAGCTCGGTGGGGTTGTTGCCCACGTCTTTCCCGTTCACTTCCTTTATAATGTCGCCCACGTGGAGCAGACCCTGCCTGTCAATCATGCCACCGTGAAGGATCCTGGCAATGACAAGGTCGTCCTTCTCCACACGAAATGTCACGCCCTGAGAGAGAGAGGAGATAGCAGGGCCAGGTTTGGTCTCTGGTTCTGATTGCAGCACGCACACACCCTGATTCATTCACCTTCACCCACAATGCCACTGTTCTGACATCTACACACACTCAGTGATTCACTTGGTCATTTGGGGAACTCAAACACGCCCCTCCAGCCGTACTGACACACACACACACACACACACACA
>JAOWBC010000539.1:11948092-11969867 GCA_028566105.1 Hypoplectrus providencianus | reverse complement strand
GACACACTCTTTCTCCACTCACCAGCGGCTCTCCGGCCTTCTTTCGGATACCAATCATGCGCACAGCATCGGCCTGCATCAGAGCGCTGTTCACTGCCGCATCATTGGTCGTCTCGGTCGGGGGCGGGACTTCGTAGCACTTAGAGGCCACCATGTCGTGTGCCTCCAAAAGAGACTGAAAGAAAGATCGGAGGAGAAATTGAGACTGAAAGTATTGACGAATTAAGAAAAAAAAGACATTTTCTCTTACAAATAAAAATTGAAATCAAATGGCAATCAGTGGTTTTGCTGTTATTCTTTGTATGTCCAGAAAATTAGAGAGGCAAAGCTTAGCAAGCTTCAGAAGAATACTGAAATGTTATTTTGTTAGGATAAACTCCCTGAGATGGATCATATTGTATTCAAGGGGGTGCCAAACAAATGGAAAACAGAGGAGTACAAGACAGAAGGTTATATAACACAACAAACAAACAACAAACTAATTAACTAAGAGAGAAAAAAAGAGAACAACCTCAGAGTAGACACAATCAAATGAACAATGATCAATCTCTATGCAGAGGCACAACATGACTGCATTACTGAAAAAAAAGGCAATCTGTTTTATGAGGAGAAGCACTTTTAAACAAGTGAAATGATGCCAGACAACAGATATTTAAAGGGATCTTATTCCAGTCAGGAGGAGCCTGAAACATAACAGTTAGATTTACAATGTAAAGTAAATCATTTGATGTATTTGACAGTAAGAATCATTAAAATGAATGCCATTTTAAGAGATCAGTATCAGAAAGACATAAAACATTCCTGTGTAAGTAACATTACTGAGTTTATTGTTTTGTTTGTTGGCCACAGCAGATTCTGTTTAGCAACAGTTAAATGGGCTTGCCTACTGTTATCAAAAATAAAGCTGAGTTGTATAAGGTTGTGGACAGGTGGCACAGTAGGAGCACAAATGCAGTAAAAGCTTTTACAAACAATGAGTCGTCGTCTAATTTGCATTGCTGCAGCATCCGTGACAGTTTGTTTATCATCTGTCTCCTGGGTTTGATTTTTCAGATAAATAAATAAAAAAATCTCCAAGCTGTTTACACAGTAAATTATGAAGAATGTGCCTTAATTTTGGCAGGGGAAAAACTAATCATCTAATGGCTCAAAAAATCCTAAATATGGATTACTAAAATCTAATCAATTAGTTCTTGGTTTTACTGACTATCCATCCATCAATTTCTTTATAAGCTTCTCTTTTTTTAGATGGTACCAGCATCACTTTTGAAATGAGCTTCCAAACAATTAGACAGGAAGGAAACAAGTCTATTAACTCAAACTCAATACTTGATATATCTGTTTCCTTATTTCCTCAGTCTTTTGTCCCAACCCGTCTCTCTCTCTCTGTCTCTCCCTCCCTGTCTGTCTCTCTACTCTCAGTAGGTCAACAGGGTCTTATCCTTCAGCTTACAGCACAAAGGGCTCTGATTGGTGCAGGAGGCTTTGCTGGGCTCAGAAGTCTGCCTCCCATTGGCTGAGCCTCTGTAAAGCCCCTGTTAGGTCCAGGGATAAAGGTTCATGTTCTACTGATGCATGAGGACGAGATCCAAAACATCAGCTCTGAGCTACTGTAACTACAGTCAAACATTACAGGTTCAGGCCGAGCGCAATGTTCACTCTACTATAACTTTTAAGTTACTAAATCTCAGGACTAATTTCTAGTAATCTTTGTGCAGTTTTCAATTAAATATATATTTTTCTAAAGGTGAGAAAATCATTGCATTCTATCATATTAACATTTTTGACAGCCAAACTTTTTAAAAACATGGTTGTTTTGTGACACATTTTGATATATTCTGCCTTTATCAAATAATAGTTATGCTGATCAGTTGTTAAGCCCTAGATAAATTCCTAGAGAATTCTGTTATTAATTTGGTCCAAAATAATTTAATTAGATTCAAAATTTGAAAAGTCTTTGTGAAGTGACTAAAGGTTGAATTACTATCAACAGTGAGCAAGAAAATAAACACGTCTCTGCACAATTTCAGTGGTGGTGAATGCAAAGAGTTGTGCAAAAAAATTGGATAATTTTCCATTTGCACCAGCACATGAATTTCTTAACTGAATTAATATTTAATCCACTCGTGGGAATTATATGTGATGAAATCATGTAGCTCTACCTGTGTGTGTGCAGCATTGAGTGCTCGGCTCACCTGGAAGTGTGGCTCCTGGAGGATCCGGGACAGTTCTGCCGCGCTGTCGTCTTTCACCTTGAGATTGCTGATGTCTCCCAGGATCTCCGTCACCAGCTCCACGTTGTTGTCCTGCACCGCCTCCAGCTTCACTTCCTCCAGCTGCTCGTGAGCCTGGTGGGGGGGGGACAGAGAGGCTCAGGGAGGGAAGGTGTGGGAAGACTCTCTGATGACTCTGTGTGCTGTGTTAGTATTTATTTACATGTGTTGCTGAATGAATGGAACTGGATTTTGTGTGTATTAGTAATTTCTCACATTATATTCGGGTTGGGTCAAAATCATCCATCCCAGTGAAGATCATCTATATATACTGATGACATTATTTGTCATATTTGCATCATTTCTTGTAATTCAATAATAAATGATCAATAGGAAATAACCACAGTGTAGATAAGATTTAATGAAGACCATCAATTATAATGTTTAATCACTGTCCAACCCTGCATTATATTAGATTCCACATACAGCCAACAGCTGATTTACTCTGGATTTATTTTGCACTACAGCCAAGCTGTCTGCTCTATGTCACGATGTTTAAAGTCAAGAGTATTTATTAATGTTTGGTCATAAGCTGAATGGAGGAAAAATAACAACAGCTGTCCTCTGACTGAACCAACTGCTCACTGGATGACCAAGGCAGAGGCAACATGTGCTACAGCAAATGGTTTGTGTGTAATAGTGTTGCAGTACATGCACCGTCCCAGGTCACTTGGTCACAGACGGCATGAATACGCTGGTGCAGCTCCTCTGTGTGCAGAAGCAGTGAGCACTCTGTTAGTCAAAAGCCTCACTGTCCTTCAGCACCTCAGCCACAGCGAGCAAAGCACGGCCGGCTGAAGAGCGAGGGCGGCCGCTCCGGGGTGGCCAGCGGTTAGTGTGCTCGCTGCTGCTGCTCACCCTGAGCCATGTGTGTGTGCTACCTTAACCAGGGAACGTACAATGGGACTTTCCATGATGCCGCGCAGGAAGAGCAGGTCGATGTCTTTGGCGCCCGCGGAGGTGGGGAGCTCACCCAAATTATCTAACACCTGCTGCATGGCTGGATGGACGGGCGGGCGGAGAGATAAGGGAGATACAGACATAGACAGAGAGAGACAGAGATAAGGAGAGTTAGCCAGGCGTGAAAGTCACACAGAGCATAAACACACACATGATATGTGAAGATGCAGCAACTGAGAGATCAACGTATCAATGTCAGTACCAACATTGATGTAACTCAATCACTGCATTTCTAGGCCAAAACTCTACCCATCTGTATTTGGAGATCACTCACTCTCTTAAAAAAACAAGCTACACAGCCTGCCCCCAAAATATCAAAATCCATTTCCATCTGGACTTACAGTAGGCCTGTTCACAAAAAGCACAATTGCATTTGTACAGTTTATGTCCACACATGGACCGACTTAAAACTAAATATTCTCAGTTGTTAAAAAAATGTATTTCTAACAACTGAACTCTGTTGAGTCTTGTCCTCTGTGCACACAAACAGAGTGAGGGAGAGGTGTGTGGACTGTAGGTATCAGCCAGCTAACACCCTAATGCCGGGGTCTCAAAGCCTACCTAAGCCCATTTAAGACACTTAAAGCCATGGGAACGTGTGTGCGTATGTGTAAGTGTGTGTCTCTCTCTGTCATCATACCCTTATGTTGGCAGTAAATATGTCAAGTCAGCACGTGTGTACAGGCGATTCCGTCTGTTATTATGAAAGTGTGATTATTATCTTTCACCTTGACTCATGTCACACTATAATACGTCAATCTCTCACTTAGGAAGAATGTGGCACTGACTAAATTGTTGCCTTAAGAACATTATGAAATACTGCTTTTTATGGTGTGTTATGGTGTTGGATATGTGTGGTTTTTAAAATGTTATTTCATGTGTTAAATGTACACTGTATCTGCAGTTTCAAATCTTAAGACTAAACTTGAAGGCAACACATGCAAAATTACTTAAGAATAATTTGTTAAATCTCATTTAATATCCTTTCAGATGATCTTTTCAAACATTGGTTTATGTGATTTTTTTCTGATGTAACAGGTTGTAAATAACATGAAAATTTATTTTTTTTAGCATTTGTTTGTCCTATTTTTATATAGTCATTTTATTATTCTATATTTTCTGTTTAGGAGCACAAAATGATGCGACACTGTTTAAGCTATAGCTTCTTTTATCATTCATCACGCATGCTTCACACATACAAAAGTCACAAGGTTGTGTGATGAAAAAGAAGGACAGGATGACTGACAAAAATGCAATTTCTCTTACAATGAGGCGAATACCTCACTGTGGCTCGATAATCACAGAGCACAGGCTGCATAAACAGAAGGCTCCATGCAAAAACAAACCTTAAATATTTATGATCCACTCAAAGAAGGACAAAAAGGGGAGGGAGGTTAAAAACTGCACTGCAGGCTGTTAAACCTGTATATATATCCACAAAACAATTTATATTAATTTACATGACGACACAGGAACGCAATGTAAAACTCAATTCACACACACACATACATATGCGTGTGTGTGTGTAGGAACAGGGGGTGACCTCACACAGCTAGAATAAACACAAAGTCTCAGAACAGGGCTGTAATTGTGGTGAACACTCTGACACAGACTAACATGTGTGAACACAAAAACAAGACTCGACTGCACGGCACTCACTCAAGCTTACAATAAGTCAGTATAACCTCCTTTAATTTGGTGAATCATACATTTTCCAATAACTTCCAAAGACTCATCCAGCTGACCTCAGTACCTTACTCAAACTCATCTTACTACAAAACCTAAGAAATAAACCAACATTACCACACACACAACGGGAGAAAGAGTTTCTGTGCTCTCAGTCTTGACCTTTGCCCGTTTGGTCAGCTCATTGTGTCACTGCAGCCGCGACCACAGGAATGTTTGCTCATCCCGGCCCGTCCACAGCCCCCCTGCCACGTGTACTTGTGTGTATATTACTCATCCTAACAAGCAACCCTGCTTGCTTTTTCTCTCCTGTGAGAGATTGGAGATGAACTAAAGCCTCCCACCTAAAGTCTCTATAATCCAATGAAAAATAGCATGGTGATAGGCTACAACCACCAACGAGCCTCTAGCTAAGCCTGGCCTGAAGAAGTTGTAAAAGCTAAGAGATTACTGCACTGGACAGTTGCTGTAGAGTTTTTTTTTTTTTTTTCCACAGCCTGTTCATTCATCCATACACAATGAATCATCCTGCTTACCTGGTTTTAATTCCTCCCTCTGTGGCACTGTGGTCTGTCTGCAGTCTGTCTCACCAACTAAACACTGCCTCTATATGTACACCTACCAGCACTGTGTGCAACGCATGCCGATGCAGAACCTGCCTCCTGACAAATTCCTAACTCTCTTTCTCAAGGAATGCCAGACAAGATGGAGATCACAAGAGCACCTTGACTGGCACCAGACTAGCAAAACCCAAAACAAATTAAATTTCAGTGTTTTTTTCCACTCATGTAGGTCAAGAACTGAAGTGCCTCCGGGAAAAATTGGCAACCCTCACTCAAAAAGTGATTCCAACCGGGCAAGATGCTTTGCAGTCACTGGAATGATTGGAGACTAGCTAAACTCGTTTGAAAAAGTACACATTACATTTTGATTAGGAAAAAAAATCCATATATTGATTCAGCTCTTGCACATGAAACTGCCTGTTGCAACTTGCAACAGTAATAGATGAGTGTGCATGACAATTAGCGAACGAGCTAGTTAGTGAGGAAGCAGGAAGGTTGAAACTGTTAGCTAAAAGTCATGGAAAAACACTTCAGACAGTGGGTTGAAATACAAACTAATATATAAATGGTTGGGTTATTTAATAAAAAAGAGATAGATGGGGTTGAAATACATCGCTGAAACCATTGGACAGAAGTTGATATTCTAGCTAAAACTTTAAGATAATGGACAACTGGTTTTCATTAGCACAAAGCAAAAGGTTAAACAGCTGAAACCTCGCTAACATTGTAACATAATGGATGAACGGTTGAGCGAGCTAAAATGTATAATTATAAAGACTAAAGTAATCGATAAAATGGCTAAAATGTTGGATAAAACTTAAGGATAACAAATGAACAGTTTAAATACTTAAATTCAGCTAAATCAATGAATACATGGTTCCAGTGTCAGCTAAAACCTCTAGTGACTTGATATTTTCTGTTTGAATATTCAATGTTAATTAAAATTAATTGAAAAATGAGTTAAAAAAAAAAAAGGAAAAGAAATTATACTCAGTGGAATGGTTGAAAGAGCTAAAAGTCATGTATAAAGTGTTTAGCTTTTGCCATTAACAAGTCATAGTACCACAAATGCAAACATGAACAAACCCACCTAACACCGACAGTTTACATTATATGAACAAAAAATCATTTTCTATAATTGAGTGTTAAATAACATCTAGTTAAAAATCAGTTTTAGTGAACAGCTTTTGAACATGATGAAGGGGTACTAAGTGCATCTGACAGCTGGGCTGTGGGGATACTTCAGATAATAAAGTTTGGAAACCAGTCTCTAAAGGATCGTCAGATCAACTTCATTTAGAGATTAGTGAAAATCTGACAACCCTCGCTGCTGGGATTTGCCGCCATCTGATAAATTTTACACATCACCCTTCAATGAACTGCTTCATCTCATGTTTTAAACAAAAATCAAACACTTTGGTAACTCTACCCACCCAGGTGACACCCCACCTCCTCTTCCTCCTTTCCTCACCTCCAGACGTATCTGCTTCCTGGGTGGACTGCACTGCCGGGGGCCCCTCCACGCCAGGCTGTCCCGGGGGCGTCACCTCCTCCTGCTCCTCCCGTACCCCATTGGGACAGGCATCCTCCATAGCAGTGACCATCGCCAAGCCCTCCTTCTTCCTCTCTGCTGCCACAAGTATGCTAAGGCTAACCACTAGTCAACCACCAGCAGTTCTGCAACTATGTCTTCTGTCCTCCAATCGTCTTGTCTGGCACTGCTGACCCGCTAAACTCCCAAAAAACAGAGAGAGAGAAAGAGAGTACAGAGAGAGAGGATTGAGGACAGAGAATGAGAGAAGCAAAGAGACACAATGAGAGCGACAATAGAGTGGGATTAAGATCCAGAGATATTAAGTGACAAGAAAGGAAAGGAGAGGTGGAGAGGAGGAGGAAAGATGAGGGGGGAAGAATTTTAAGAAAGGAGGAGGCTAATGTGAAGATAAGTTCAGAGAGACAGGCATGAAAAGAGACAGAGAGAGGTAGAAAGCTGGATCGCATACACAGATGTGGACAAGCGTTCAATGCTTGTCAGTCCCCTCCCTCCACTCTGGCTTTAATACCTTCCCTTCCTAACCATCACCCCCCTCCGTTGATAACACACGCACACACACAAATAATCCCACAATCCTCTCCTGCTGTTGAGGGTTTGCTTGAGTACCCCTCCTCTTGTTTCCCCCCCGACCCCACCCAAAGTCGAGTTGCCCCACTTGTCTAGACGGAGGCACACACACACACACTCACATACACACCAGTTGAATGTGTCATTATGTAAGTAATCTTACATAAGTGTTACTGAAGGGGCCCTGACCCTACATTCCCATTCTTTCCCTCATTCTTTCTCTCATTCACACTGGTCAGGGTTTGGACACCCCGCTGCAGCAATGTGCAGAAACGCTCAGCGTGTGCAGATTGTGCTCGTTCGTATTCCCTCAGCGGTTGTCCACCTCCTTAAAGCAGCATGTGTCAGCCTAATGGGAGCTTTTTTTCCCCTCTCTCATTTTTTTTCTACAGTCTCTTTTCCTCCTTAAATTAATGTGCCCTTGCCACCTTACTTCTTACTAAATCAGTTGACTGGAGGTGCTGACTGGATTATGCACATTTTGCTGCACAATTTAAGCTGCTGCGGATCTGAGACTAAATACTTTAGGGAAGCTCCTGTCGCATTACATCCCCTAACAGCAACCTTTCTTTTTTATATGTGTACATATTTTTCTCCCAGTGCCTCATTTTAAACCTTGAGAATGAATGATACACTTTGAATAAATGTGTGACTGCTTTACATCAAGGCACTGTGGGGCCGTAGTCCTTTTAGAAAAGTAGTACAAAATGTATTTAGTTAATAAAGCTGGAGCATTGCATGCAGTATGAATACAGCTGGGAGATACTACTATGACATTGGCCATTGAACTTTAATCCCTTTTGCTCATATATGCAGCACATGAATGGAAAAGCATGGTAGACGCTAGGATGTCTCCACTGAACAGCAACACAAGCATACTGCACAGGCATAAACACAGACATTTATTTGAATAACTTGTACAACACAACATAGTCGTGAATAAATATGAGGCCAACCCAGCAATAACAGACATAACTCAGGAAACAAGAAGCTGAACTCACCTTTCAAGTACCAAGATGTAACCTTAAACAGAAATCTGCTAGCCTTTACGTTTAGCCTTTGTAGCTAGCTTTCTAGCTGCTGAAGTCTTTTTGCCTCTGCACACCTTCCCAGTTCTGCTGGTGAAGTTTGACCAGATTCTGTAGGAGATCCTGGAATTTATATGTTGTATTTACCATACTAGGCACTGGGACACACTAATTTTCTGGCACTAAAGAAAATGGCAGTATGCACATTTGAATGGAGCTTAGCATGCTCAATATAACTATGCTAACCTGCTAATGGTTAGTAAGTGTAACATTCACCATGTTCCCAGTCTTCATATGTGTACAGTACAGCTGAAGTTTGTGGGTTTGTCATTAGTTGTGGAGTCTATTTGGCCATATTTTTTTTTTTTTTTTTACCCAATGGGGGTGGTGGATGAAAAGTCAGCATATCAGATTTTGAAGTCTATTCAGGGAATGTATCAAATTCCCATTCAAGTGATTTCAAGATATTTCACTTAATAAGTTAAAGAGCCAACATTTCCATCCCTAGAGAGCTGCGCCGCTCTGACTAAGAAGACATCACTGTAAACAGTGTTTTAGCTACAGTATAACACAAGCTCAGCTGAATCTTCCAGCTTTCCTTCTTGCATTTTGAATATCACGGCTGTCGAGACGCAGAGGAAAAGCAAAACCGGCACCTAATACACCCTGGTGTTTAGCGTCATCTGAATCAGGCCCCTCCCACAGCGACACAGCTGTGCAAGGAACAGATCTGTAGGCTTTAATCCGCCCCGCCAAACCCCGCCTCTCCCTCCACCCCATCCTAAACATGACCAGTCAACCCCTCCCCCAGCCCGGGACATGGGATTTTAATCCGGCCACCAAAGCACGGGATTACAGAATCTCTCTCTCCTTCTCTCACCATATCCAGCGTTCAAACATCTCTACCCATCTTAGATTGCTGATGTACACTAAGGTGACTTGTTTACAACTGCCTCCAATTTCCATGTGGACATCAATTCAGTAATACACTTGCTTCGTTGTTTTAACACCCACAGCACTAAATGCAGTTCACAGTGTGTTGATCACACATATGACTTTCCTCTAAAATGTCAAACTAATTATTCCTGTTTAGAAAATAATAAGATGATAGCAGAGTTCACTCAGTTTGACTCGGGCGGAGCAGCTGCGTGAGAAACAAACACAGCTAAGTGCTTTGCTTTCTGCAAAATAAAGCATCATGGGGAGATAAAACATATTAAAAGAGAATAATTTATCACAAAGCTCCAAGTCTATAATGAGCAAAACTGGATTGTACTATGTTTCATGAATTAAACTGGTTCATCCTTTAACAATAAGCCAATTTTAGAGAAGAGTGAGAATGCTTTACCCTTGATCAGACAAATATTATACTCCCTGCACTTCAAAGTGTAATGCAACACATCAATTGCCAAGAACGTAACAGCAAGCAGCAAATAAATATATTTATTATATGAAACTTAAACTTCAATTTCACAGTTTTAGATCGACATTAGCATGGCCCTTAAAGTACAGGGAAAGTTTTTCTAACCGTGTAATCCACAGGGACATATAAACACGCCCGGAAAAAGCAGCTGTTTCCTTTCTTCCTTAAAAGAGAATTCTTAAGAGCAGCACATCCCTGCTTTAAAGGCTGGCCGTCCTCACACTGAACCGACAAAATCATGTCAGCGTGCTGAAAACATGTTTCTAAATGTCTCCAGTGTGTCAGTACTGAGGAAGAGGTGGGGAGGAAGTTGTGTTTACCTGTGCCAGTCGGTGTAGCCCAACCCCGGTCCTACTGGCTGCTCATCAGTCAACTGTGAAGACCTAGAGAGAGACACAGAGATGTGTGGAAGTTAGTAAGACTCATCCTTATGAGACACTGACGTTAAGCCATACTTGCATTCCTGCATATCGGTTTTCATAATTTCTCGCTTGTGCATTCAGGTTGGAGCTCACGCTTATCCCCTTCACACACTCAATGCCTCCATCTTTTTCCCAGTGGATTATCTGTTTCATCTATCTATGTCATCCCCGTCTCCAGCTAGATAGGAGAGTGAAGCCGTTGTTCGTTCAGAGCGATGCACAGAGTCATCCAGGACGATTCATTGTCCTCGGCTATTCAAGGATGCCTGCACCATCAGCTGGCACGGTGCCGCCAACGTAGTAAATGGCCGATGTTCCCTGAAAGTAATGACGAAGCAGTATGCATTCATTTCACAAAGTCTGTGTTCTCACTTTCACTTACAAATATGTGCAGTCAGTCCTATATGTGCATCATGTAGAACTATTCATATATAATTTGCTGTTGTCTGATCAAAGATGTATTTCTTTCATTGTGGATGTTGGTGATATCCAAAACGAAATATGGTACACAATGCAAAAGGAAAAAATAGGAGCCAAAATATTTGAATCTGAACTAGGTGATTAACCTTGAATCAAGGTCAACTTTCTAATTTATTCTGGAGCTATTGGCTGTACAATATCATCAGAAAGGTAACTGTAACCTTCAACTTTTAAATTCCAGAGTTGCGTCAAACCATGGCTAGTTTTACTGTCTGCTGTTCTTTGACATCTGAGCAAACTTCCTTTCTAATAAGAACTTTGAGAATGACCAAAAGACTTTAAATAAGCAAGTAAGTGCAACCTTATGTTGAGATTGCTGTTTCTAAGGTCAAGGATGAACTGTCTTGCTCAGGTAATCAGAATGAATTCTCCTCCCAGGCACTGATGTCTGTATTAGTCTGAAACCTCAGTTTCAAGGATGAGTTCCTTACTTTTCTCTCCTGCCTTCTACTGATAAGTGACTCTGAATGTGGACATAAAGGACTTCTCCCCTGCAACAACCTCAACCCCTGCTCCATGATTCAAACATCATCCGTCTCATAGAATTGCAAAGTCTGGCAGCGTTAAACCCATTCATGCTGCTCTCAATAGCCTTTGTGAAATGGACCATTAGAAAATGCAAGGCAGCAAAAAAAAAAAAATAAATAAAAAAATGGCGTGATTACAAATAACTGATGCCTGCAATCACTAGCACAACAATAGATTATCACTCTCACATGCTTCATTTCTTTCAGCCTCTTTCTCTGGCCCTGAGGAAAGGAGGGTAAGTGTGGTGGCTGGAAATATGGTCCTATAAAAGTCACAGGCACTAACCGCTCACTCTGCTAAGAAAGTGTGAAAAGCAACAGCTTCATTTGGTAAAATACCCAATATCAGTATATTCATTTGCAACATTTCCTTGTGTATGGTGTATGTATGTTACAAAAACTTAATCAGTACGGTTTGCTCGATATGTCATGAAATTACTTTTCTACTTTGTGTTGTGAATCAGTTTAAAAAAGTAATTAACTATGTAAAAATGAATCATTTCAATTAAGGCAACTAGAGACTACTTGTTAAGTTTGGGAAGAAGTTCTGGGTGTGGATTAAAATGATCACTGTGGTACATAATTACTGGATGTAGCTGCATAGGCAGTGCAGAAGGCGATGTATTTACACAGTTTAATTTGGCTTCGCAGGCAATAAAAAAACAGCTTCCTGAATGAAACTCCTGTGACTGTTTGATCAGTCCACCACAAAAGATGCTCGTCCTACATAGGGCAGCAATATATCCATATGTCCATATCTACCTGTCTGGTTTTGAGGACGAAGCTGAGCACACAGGTAGAACTGATCTCTGGGCTCTTTAAGCTTACACCAGACTGTGTGATACTGGGAATCACCGTATCAATCTTATTTGGTATTGTGAAGAAACCAGTGACTTAGACCTACCCTAAAGGGACCTTCTTCTTTATAAGCTGCACCTCCTGGCCATATTTAAGTGTTTTATCTACTAAAAAGACTGCATTACCTTTGGTATGACTACAATGAATGGGAGCAATCTGTAGTATACCTCCTCAGACACTCAGCAGGACATCACACTGTCAACTTAACGTTTGACCTTAAGCTCCTCCTAGTCTCGGTTACACCACAGTGTCTCCACTGGAGATGATCTCAATACTTTTCACAAGACAACACATTAACATGGTGATTACAGCACACAGGGGATGTCTACTCATCACTGCTTTGCCATTATCCCTTGTTTCTCTTCTGCGGTCTTTTCACACATCATACTGGTGCTAATTGGCCCTTTATTGTATGAGAGGAAGGGAGAGAGTGAGAGGTCGATTCATTACGCAACACAGATTACAATCAGGCTCGGCACGCTTATTGGAAGTGAAATATATCCCTTGGAAGAATGTTAATGGAGGCAAAGCCACTGGTGCAATTTTTTTTTGCTACATCATCCGCACCACGGGACAGGAGCTGGGGCCGGGCCAATCAAACGTTTGAACGGAAAGAGAGGAACGAAAAACACAGGGTAAAAAATCTGAGCAGGAAAAGACAGGTAGGAACGCAGCTCAATTTTAAGGGAATGTGTGAAAATGTGTTAAAAAAAAACAAAAAAACAGGTGGAATTTCAGAGGAGTCCGAAAAGAGATTCACAGCAAGGGGGTAAGAAGAGATAAAAGGCACAATTGGAGTCATGAAAGAGAGGAGCGAGAGAGGAGAATCCTTAAAGATTAGACAGAGTTGTGGGAAAAGTCTCTCAAGTCTTGGTATGATGAGATAGAGCAGATGAGAAAAGGGCAGTAGCAGTGGTGGACGAATACAAACCTTCTTTATCATTTCTGCTATCTCCAGAACCAGCCAGGTAACTGTAGCTCCTCTTAGGATAGCTGCATTAATTACTGCTATGTTTGTATCTCTATATCTATAAATGTAGAAAGTTTGCGCTTTTTTGCTTGCAAAAACCAGGTCATCTCATGGACTAGGAAGTGGGCCAGATCAACCTTTCTCACATTGATTTCAACTCTGAGCACGCACCGGGCTGAGGACTCCCTGATGTCCTTTAATCACCATCACCGTCCGCTACTCTTTCCGCCCCTTCAGACAGAAGGCTAAAAATCACAGGAAGTGGTCATGAGCATTCCCAGCTGCCATTGGCTGCTGCGCAGGAAGATACGAACCAGCAAATGCCCTCTGAGTGCCCCCTGGTTGCCAAGCACTCAGATGATGGACAGCTCATAGAAGCGGGATTATTGAGGGATCAGAGGGTTTGTTTTTGTACAAAACATCAGTGCTGTCTCACACATGTAAACCTGTGTGTGTGTGTGTGAGCTATTAAAAGCATCGACAAACATCAGCCGGCTGTTTGGCTTTAATTCCTCCAGTTCTAGTCACGCTAGGGGGAAATCTCACTCGACCTCCGGCTCGGTGTCTCATTGAGCACATTTTGTTAATTTACAGTCTCGGGAGGAGGAGTACGACATACGTCCCTCAGGGCCGTGGAACACAAATACACACACAGAGTCAAGCCAATAGCGCATCCATCCTGGAGAAACCATTCAATCGGTGCTTCTATATTCTCCCCACCTCTATTCTCTGCCTCACAAAAACCTCCTGTGCACGAAGAGCCGGGGGCACGGGGCTCTCAGAGCAGCCGTCATTCTCAGTTCCTCTCAATGACTTGAGAATCACAAAAGAGGCCAGTGAGCTCTGTCCAGGCTGACTCCAGGGGTGGCAAAGGGCAATCACTAAACTTTCCTGAGCACTGAGCTGCAGCACTCCCACTCTATACTTCCAGGATGTTTTTTGAAGAGCACAAGACATTCAAGGAAGCAGAGTATATTTGTGTTTGCACATGTTTATGTAATGACTGACTCTTCTGATAACCCCCCCCGCGCAACCAACCCCATCCTCACGCCCATCACCCTCTGCCTCCAGACAAACCCTATGTAGGTCACTCTATGTGTTAACACAGCTGCCTGATGTGAGGTTGACACTGCTGCCCCCAAGATGACCGGTCATACAAATTTGTATCTGCAAAAAATGTATCTTGACTTTGTTTTCTGACCAGTTCTCATCCAGTTATTGCAGATGGCGATGCTTCTGTCTAGAGAAAGTTAATTAAATCCACTCAGCTTCTCCAAATTCACCACAAATGATGCAGCTTCATCTGCCTTTCTGCTGATTCATTCTCTCCTCTCCACCTGACACTGCAATTTAAATTACCACAGTTTAACGCAAAGACATCAACTGTTGCATCACTGCACCTTCCCTGCATCACTTAAAAAAATGACCTCATTCTCCTCTCCGCTGAGATGTTCCAGCTGGTGGTGTGTCTGTGTTTTCCTCACAGCTTGAGATGATATAATTACGCGGCCGTCCCCGGCTCGTCAAAACCCTTCGGCACCGAACGCGCAGCGAGCACCTTCTGACATAATCTAACCCGCCACATGGCTGCGCCTGCTTCTCCTCAGTCTCTCTGCCTCCCCAGCCTCCTGTTACTGATCATTAGTATTAAGGGAACGACAGGGAGGGGATGGGGGGAAGGCAAAGTGATGCAAGAGCTCTTAAGATGACTGCAAAGTTTAAAAATTAGAAAATTGATGTTGTGTGGTTTGGCATGGTGGAAATTTGAGAGGAGAGAAAGAGAGAGGGAATAGATAAGGAAAGCAAATTATCCTCAAATTAGTTTACCCAGTGTGTTTGCCTTTTCTCAGCTCATCTGGTCATATTTTCGAATACTGGAAAGAAGTGAAAATGCACTTCCTTCATGGGGTAATGCTGCAGCTGTTGCTCGAATGACTTTGAGTTTGCATGCTTGCATGACGACCTTACAGAATGTCATCAACAGATGACTTTTAGCACAAAATATGCTGGCTATCATACCTCAGTATCTTGTCCTCTTCATCAGTCTGTCATTTTTATCAGTGTGGCATTGCAGATTTAATATCTCTGTCATTATTGAGGTGATGGAAGTCAAAAGGAGGCGTTTCTGTTCGATGCTACATGGATATTTTTTGTTTATCTGCAGTGCTTTGCCCCTTTAAGACCTTCGTGATGGACAAATTCTGGCGATTCAGCACTATAGACTGCAGCAAAAACTGCCAAAAAAAATTTGCCTTGTAGCAAATCAAGTATTCTCCAAGATCCATCTGCACACAGGTTATCTATTTATCTGTGTGCTTTCTTGACAGAGATGCATTTAGCTCATGTTAAATGCGATGGGGTCAGTTATGCGTAAACTGTAGGGAGGTGCAGCCATGGTGCAGGGCAGGGACAGATGATTGTAGGTGCGTGGAGATAACAACCCTCTGATACATGTGTTGTTCATAGCCAGGAAGTGTGAGTCATGCCAGTGCATGTTTGTGTGTCCTTTTCTCTATCGCTCTCCTGCCCCTCCCTCATTTTTCTGTACCATCCCTCCATAGCTGTGTATTAATAATGGAAAAGTAGAAGCTTCTAAGTCTTGGATTTGGTCCCTGAATGACTCACGGACAACTCACAGACAGTATGTTCTGACATGGGGAGCACGTGTTTAACTTGAAATTCATGTTTCCTCCGCCCTGCTTACAGGAAGGGATATGTATATGAGGGCTCAATCTAACTTATTCCATCTACTTCAGCAGAACAATAAAGGTCATCCTGGATCCTGACTCAAAGGTCTAGCTGGATATCCCTGCCCAGGGACTGCAGATTTACTCTAATGCACTAAACCATCTCTGTCTCCTTCCCTTCCTCCTATTAGATTCAACAAATCTGATTACAAGAATGAAAGGAAGACAGAAAGAGCGATAAACTCTACTTTGGATGCAACAGGATCCATGCTGCCCCTCTCAGTGGTCTGGTGGCCTACAAAGCACCTCCTAGGAAGGATCCCCAAGGATGTTGCGTATGTGCATGGGCTTCCCCCATCACGTGCGCGAGGCTAAACAGCTTATAAACCTTGCCAAGTGACCCTGTGCTCCTCTGTGCAAGGAAGTCCCAAGAATCATTGAGAGCTGTAGTCTGTTGGCGATATGGAAGTGGTTTCATGTTTCGATTAAGTGCTCACGCAAAGTGGTTCTGACATCGTGTTAGTGCTTTATTATTAGGTGCTGCACTCATACATCTCAGTGGAGGACAAAAAAAATTAATCAATAGGATCGTCTGGCTGCGTCTCCGGTCTGTGCCAAACCACCGCCCCCCCCTCTCCGTTTTCATTCAGCATCAGCTCCGAACCAGCTTTGTTGTGAAAGTTTTAATAGACAACAGAATAGGAGAAACTGTTCCACCTGGTGCACATATTACTATATGACTCGTAGTGAAAGCGCGCTCCGTCTTGCCTCGAGCCCACCACCCTTTGCTGGTAGATGTTGCAGTCTATCATTTCGGGACGGTGGCGCGTTCCAACCTCCTCATCCTGTCAGCAATACAACCTGCAGCTCTTCGCCTCATATCGCCACACGGGGACCGACGCTACGGTTCTGACGCATGGCCACATCCGTGCGCCAGATACCGTGCGCCTGAACCGTGCGCAAGATCCGTGCCAAACGCTTGCGCCGATTTGGCTGACCAGACAACTGTACATTCACACCGATCTCGCCACACGTGCGGCCATTTTTTGTTACCCATCCGAGCCATTGTGGCGTGCGCACACTTAACGACTACAACCCATCCGCCGTATCCTCCCTCGTGATACGAAGGAAAAGGGAAGGGACTCGCGCGACTCCACATTAAACGCTAAGTGATATGTGTCTGAATAAAAAGCCTGTTCTCGCAGCAGAGCGGGCTCTACAGGGGGGCAAACCTCCCCTTCTGTCAAACTCTACTGCACCTCAAACACGGCAAAGTGTCTTTGTCTGCCGTTTGAGAGCCAGAGGATGAATGAATTCCAAATCTTCACATCACAGATATGATCACGAGCCGTGACTTACCTGTGAATCGTGCGTGTGAGTTCGCGCTAGTCCACGGAACGTCCCGGTTGGACATTCAGGCCCCCCTCAGCTGTCTGTCCTGGTCCCGCAGCAGACTACCAGAGAACACGACGCCAATCAAACAACCACGCCCCGCCTCCTATCCTGACGTCAGACAACACCGACCAATGGCAGCTGAGGCACAACCCTCGCTGAGTGAATACATAGTAGCATGTAGTATTTTCTTTCTGTCACAAGTCATACACTCATCCATTCACATAAACACGTTAGTATAGGTTCATATTAGATGCGTTGGATATTTAAAGTAGGCTGAAACAGAGACCATAAGACATGGTGTTAACAGGATAATATGAAAAACACTATCTAGGCTTATTTTCTACACTACAAGATTTTTATGATTCGACAACAAACAATACACTGCTCGACAAGGACACATTTAATACTAAAAGATAGCTTGTAAGTCCAAATGTTTACTTGCATAACTAAACAGCGGTGGGAGGCTCAGGTTGGTTGGCACAGAACTACTTCACAGACACAAAAATAACATAATTTCTTTATCATCTACTATGTAAAGACATCTGGAAATAACTTTTTGGTGAATGTATCATTTCAGTTTTAATGTTAAAAAAAAAACCAACATAAAAAAAACTCCTTTTCTTAGCCAATCACAGCTCTACAGAGAGAATAGAGGTCTTGCCTGAAGCCCTCAACAACCCTCCTTCACTCATACCAGTAGAAGGTAGGTTATGGCAGAAGATGAACTGCTTGTGTCTCTTTCAGAGGAGGCATCTGCACATCCCTGGCCCAACTTCCAGATCCTATAGGCTGAGCATGTTGCATCAGTTTTACCAAACTCCATGTACTGTTCGCATTCATTTTCATCTACTTTTAGATACCCTCCATAGAGAATCCCAGACTTCACCTGGGAGTGTGTGAGAGAGAGAAAAACGATACAGTGAATATGTGAAGTCTTCAATTCATGGTTCATTGACAGCACTAAACCTATGACAGAGTAGTCGTTCCACAGTTAGGGTAAAATGCTGAACCACCACATGAATACCCAGCTCTCCCCAGGTCCCCCCTGTGAATGTTTCTTTTCTTTTTCATCCATTGCAGACTGTGTGTCTGCAGTGCCTCTTAGCTGCTCGATTTGTGCTCTATGGGCTGATTTGATGTCAGGTTGCGGCCGGCTAACCACTCGTGTAATTGCAATAATGCTCCTGGAAATGCCATTTCTTCCTTCATTTAGTTTCAGAGTAGGTACTTATCCTTATGGCCACAAGAGAGCGCCATTAGCTACCCAATTGGCAGCTTCAAATTGACTGATGTTTTTTGACCATATAAGCTTTTACTGGACCATTCATGCTTGCTGGACCCAGTTTAAATGTACCCCTGTCCCATTATCCAGTGCCATAGAGCTGCATTACCTGCTACAGTCGTGGATTAGAGCTGGGAGGCAAGGCGCAGCACAGCAAGTCCAAACTCGATCTCACAGTGTGGGAAAACATCAAGGAAACAATGTTTGGGATGTGCCAGGAGAGCAGTTGCGAAAAACCATTTTCACATCCGGGGAGCATTCACGACCAATGTTCTGCCTAATCTGACAAGAGGGTGTCAGGTTGAGTATATAATCCTGTGCCAACCATCAGTCGTTGCTCTTTTTTACCCGTTAAATCTGCTCATGTACAAACAAATATCAGACAGCTCTTTTGTAGTTTCAAGAATTAGTGATCTGACAGCGGTTTGTTTAAAATCTGATTAAAAATGTGGCACTTTTACAACAGAGTCAAAGAAATACATTTCTTCAAACAATGAACCTTTAATTGCACAATTTTACAATACAATCAACATGCCCTCCTCCACTTCCTTTTATGTTCCACAGATGATAACTCTGAATAAACTATTTACAATTTTATGGCACATACTATAAGCAGTGGTGACTGTAGCTGATGATAAAGGAGGAGGGGGTTGAATATACGTGGCGGCTCATAGAGGTAAAAGGGGCAGAGTCGGGGTGTAGTGACAGATGTGTAGAGGTCAGAATGTCAGCGGCGGCGGGGCAGCAGTGAAGCGGAGCCAACACTGATGACAGCATCACCACAATGATGGGTCGTATCTGTGCAGGAGGAAGCAAAGGACAAAGTCAGCCTCCTGTGAGACGATGTAGAGCGCTAACACTCACAGTTTTTACACACACCTTGACTGTGGGAGCGTGTCTGTGCTTTCCTTCAACAGCAGCTCTGAGACAAGTGTGTCCAGGATCTCAGGACTGGACCTCTTTCCGTACCTGGGACATAGAGAGAGACACACGAGCAGACAGACATTTAAAGGGATTAGCGTCAACATTGGCCTCTTGGCTGTCAAATTAGGAAAAAACATGACAGTGAAAAAGAGAGACCTTGGCTGAAATGAGCACAGGGAAATGAATAACCTATTACTCTGCGTGTCCTTGTGTCATAAGTCCAATTATAAGCTCAGTGAAGACTGAACACAGTCAGACCGAGACCCTGCAGGGGCAGACAGGAGTTGCATCACAGGTGGTCATATTTCCTTTTCTGTCCCTCAGATGATAAGCTGTGCCAGCGCGTTCGTCCCCCTGGGTGGCTAAACGCCTGCAGCTGGCATGCAAGCCTGACATTAAGAAGAAAGCCGAAAACTGTGGGTGTTTGGACACGCCATGCTGACAGTGGCAGTCATTTCTCCTCACATTTTTTTTTTTTTTTTTTTACAAATTCTACAGGTAGTAAATAGGCAGCGGGTGGTCTGTAACAGGGTGCAAGAAGCTGAAGCCAAATATGCAAGACGTAGACGGACAGCTCCAGCAGGGAACAGGGAATTTGTTTGTTTGATGTCAACTTTGCACTTTCATGTCAAGAACATAAGAGAAAATGTTGAAGAAAATTCCTATTAAAACCATAGGTGGGTGATAGCAGAGAAAAAAAAAATCATTTTTTTCTAATATATGTAATTTCTTTGTGGAAGTTTAACATTCATGCTCACTTGAACTGAGAATTGGTTCAGTATTAATGGGGAAAGAAATTAAAGAATAAACCACGATTTAACTCAAAATCATGTTCTATCTCATGATCTCAGTATATTCATGTTTCAGAGTTTGACTGGATAGCATGCTTTTTACTAGAATATTGTGGGGAAGCTACCAGGCAGTTGACAAATATTACTAATCCAGTCATTTGAGGAGAAGAAAATATTGCAAAGTTTTAATCAGTAATCAGTTTAAACCTGGAATCATATAAACTTCTTTTCAATGACTGCAGGGATGAGTAATCACTCCGCCTACCTCTGTCTCGTGATGAGGTTGATGTAGTGTCTCAGGGCTGAGTAGTACTTGGCCAGCTCCTCCGCCGGGGCATCGTCCCCTGGGTTCTCCGGTTTTACCGGGTATCCCTCCGTCAGGGCGCCCAGGCAGAGCAGCGCCCACAGCAGGAACCCCAGAGTCCCCAGCCAGCTTACCAAGTTAGGATGCATCTGACCCAGGAAAACAAATAAGTCAGAACTGTTGATCCATGTCACATCATGCCGTGATTTCAGGTTCACCTTTCTGCTTTTACATAAACAAAGTACTTTTTATGTCAAATAATTATGCATTAAGTATTGCTTGAGAAATGCATTTCTAGTTGGAATAAAAACATGACAAAAAAAAAACTATATATTAAAAGTAATTATTCATTTTCAAATACGCACGACTTCTCAGGTGCGTAACTATAATTAAAAATCACATGGAGCGACTTTAAACAAGTTTTAAAACAATTATAATCATAACTTAAATCAAATATAATTGTACTTACATTTCTTAGATGATTAGAGAAATACTCGCGCGCTGTCCCGAGGCGTCTCTTCTGCTCTTCTGGGCGCTTGGTGCGCGCTGGGTTTTATATCCGCGTGCAGAAAAACGCGTCAGAGGTGCGCTACCGTTTAGCGCAAGTCTGTGCCTTTCTCCGTGTGAACGTCACTGCTGATGCTGTCATTGATGTGCTTTTAAAACAAAGCTGTTTACATGAATTTAAAATACGTATACATAACAATGCAGACTATAAATAGATTGACCTAATAAGCATTATTTCTCCAGCGAGTCAAGAGGGATTAGGGATTAAATCTTTTATTATAAAATATGGCTGCTACACACACAGTAAGATACTAACCAAATAAGACAAATGTCCCAATAGGAGCATTTCTTAAAAAATGCAATAATAGCAATAGAGCCGAGAAAGTGTTAAAAGTTCATTACAAAGCCACTGTGGAACATCTGATACACATTATTCCCTTTTGGAATACCAACAAAACTAACTTACTGTTACATGATATCATTTGTATCAAATGCATGTGTGTGTGTGTGTGTGTGTGTGTGTGTGTGTACATAAACAGGCATAGCACACACACTGGCACACACACCCTTCTA